>CM062868.1:17171121-17701509 GCA_031772225.1 Eubasilissa splendida
TTGTTGCACACAGAGACTAGTGCCATGAAATAAAATATTACATATTTGTTATTTAAATTTGAAATGTTATTATTTACGTATAAATAATTATTATTTGTTTTACGCGGCGTGCCGCGGGATTGGGAACACAATAAACCTTTGCCCACCCGCCGGTACGCCGCCACTGTTGTTTAAATTTAGTGTATTTAGTGCCGCGGACAACAGTAGAAATAAACAAATGTCGTAGTCCGCGGCACCCATACAAAATTATCCCGCCAGTGTTACATTTCCTATCAAAAGGCCCTTAGCAGCACCCGCCACTGGCAAGAAACCCGCTTAACGAACATCCCGAGATAACGAAGTCACAAAAAACGAAATAACTCGAAAGAAAACACTGGCCGGATAATTCTTGTTACGGGATATCACGGGTCGCGATATTTACTACAGAATTCACTACCCGTGATATCCCCAATTGTTAATTTTAAGTATAATATTTAATTATTTGTCTCCGAAAAACGGCTTCTGCCGCCTGTCAGCTCGCGACCGAAAAATGGCGCGATGTTGCGCTATCCGGCCGACAGGCGGCGCCGAACGCCGTGTCGCTTGGGGCGCGGTTAGGCCTGTAAACGCGCCCTGATTGGCACGGTGGGTGGTTTTGGGGTGGCGTGCGCTGGTAACGGCGCACGTCCACTCATCTTGAATAAATACAAGCGCACCGCAGTATGGAGGTCACTTCTCGTCAAACGTCTCGTCTCTACACAACAAACTACATACTGCGGTGCACTGAATACACCTTAAGCAAGTGTTTCATTTTGCATCCCGCCTCATCCCTTGGAACCTCGCCGTCCAGCAGTCTTCTGCCCCGACCCCTCGGTCCGGTACCGGCTTTCGTATCCGTGTCCACCGACGGTTTGGAGCGAGTGTGAGGATCTCGACTTCGGTCGAGTGAATCCGCTCGTGCCCTAGCGAACTGACTTGAGGCGACCACTTTTTGTTTGGTTGGCAACAACTGGTCCTTCGGAGTCGGATTGCCTCAGGTCAACTAGCTAGCGTCGGTGGTCCGGAAACGAAATGTCGCGATCCGGACTGAGATCGGATGCACGAAGATCGGAACGGGAGGAGGACGATACGCCGCGACAGGAAGAGGATTTACCGCCGCGGCGCGGATCGTCACGCTCGAGTTCGGACGACAGCAGATCCAGGGATGAGCGCGGATCTCGCCGGGGTTCTTCTACGTCAACGGAGAACACGGTTCGTCGACTGCGGGCCAATATCCGATGGGAAAGAAGGCAGCGTAGGTTAATGGAAGAAAACCATCGCCTGAACCTGGAACTACAACACGCACGGATGGACGCCTACTATCAAGTGCAGAGTCAGGGTCAGCCAATGGCAGCACCATGGAGTCCGGCACCAGCGATGACGCAGGATGCGGACTACGGAACGGTCGGACCGACCGGTTCACCTACATCACGGATGGCGCTCGGAGCGGTCGGACCGGCCGCTCCGCCGGTTTCTACGGCGTCCTGGGAGGACGCATCACGGATGGCGCTCGGAGCGGTCGGACCGGCCGCCCCGCCTGCATCGGCGGCACCTTGGGAGGACGCATCACGGATGGCGCTCGGAGCGGTCGGACCGGCCGCCCCGCCTGCATCGGCGGCACCTTGGGAGGACGCATCACGGATGGCGCTCGGAGCGGTCGGACCGGCCGCCCCGCCTGCATCGGCGGCACCTTGGGAGGACGCATCACGGATGGCGCTCGGAGCGGTCGGACCGGCCGCTCCGCCGGAATCAAGGAGACTGTGGAGCACCGCGACACCGATTCAGCATGTAGCCATGCTCGGAACCGCCGGGCGGACCGGCCCGACCATGTCAACTATGATCTCCTGGGGGCCCGAGCCGGACGCGCGAACTAACGCCGGGCCCACGGGATTCCAGTCCGTCGCACCACATGCTCCCGAAGGAGCCGCCGCCGGTGCAACGGGCAACACAATCGACCTCACCCGGCCGAGCGCCGCGGGCGCGGCCAGTCCAAACGCCGCCGCCGAAGCATGGTCGTCACCACCACGTGCCGTCTGGGGATCAGCGGCAAGCGCCGCACCATACACCGCACCATACGCCATGCCATACGCCACTGCACACGCGACTCCAGATGAGGCCGCCAGACATCGCGGAACAAGCGATTGGGTGCACGCACAGCCGATGAACGCATTTATGGCGCGCCAGTCAAGCGCCAGAGATCTGCCGCCATTCAGCGGTGACGCCTTGGAATGGCCAACGTTCAAAGCTCAATACGACCAATCCACCGCGCTCTGCGACCTGAACCCAGCGGAGAACCTGATGCGCCTACAACGCGCCCTGAAAGGAAAAGCACGCGAGACCGTGGCGGCATTGCTGATCGACCCCAACAACGTGATGGAAATAGTAACCACGCTGGAACGCTGGTACGGGCGGCCCGACACCATCATCAGCCACATGCTGGATCGGATCCAGCGTTACACCAAGCTGTCGGAAACCGCCCCCACGGAAGCTATCGTGGACTACGCCGTGGCGGTCAGGAATGTCGTCGCCACGGTCGAGGCATTCGACACGAAACACCTGGTATCACCACGACTACTGGCGGAGATGGTCAGCAAGCTGCCAGCACACTTTAAAAGTATCTGGATGTTATCAAGGGTCGACCAGTCGCCGGACATCGCCGTCAAGGACTTCTCCACCTGGCTGACCAAAGTAACCGCGGTGGCGCCGAACGCCGGATGCCTGTCCATCAGCGTCACAAACCATCCCACCCGCCGGAGCGGGCAGGTGCACCTCGCCATAGAGGCCGCGCCTGAGGAAGATTCAAAAGAAAACGTGAACGCGAACCTGAATTCATCCGAAAGTGTGCAGTGCCAAGCATGCCACTCGACTCGGCACGGTCTCGCCGAGTGCCACGACTTCGCGCGGAAATCGGTACCGGACCGATGGGCGTTAGTAAAAATTTCGGAAGTGTGCTTCACGTGCCTCGGTCCGGGACACCGATCACAGCAGTGCCGGGGAAAGCGCTGTGCAGCAAGCGGATGTCGTAGACCCCACCATCGCCTACTACATGGGGGGTCACGAGCACAAGCACCGTCGGCGGCAGGCAACGCGGCCTCCGGTGCATCGTCGGGCAGATCCTGACTGAAGGATGATCAGCTGGCTTCCGTCGGTACAAGCCAAGCGAGCCTCTCGGGAGGCCAGGAGGACCAAGTATTGCTAAAGGTCCTCCCAGTGACAATTTCCGGCCCCCGGGGGCGGAAAAGACTCTACGCGTTACTCGATGAGGGATCCACGGTAACCCTCATCGAGGCAACAGTGGCCAGTGCCGTCGGGGCCAGGGGACCGGTGCGTCAATTACGCATCCACGGAGCCAACGGGATGTGTTCTTCGGACGCCCGGTCCCAGTCAGTGAACCTGACCATCCGCGGCGGCGGGGCCGAGTACCCGCTGCAAGCAAGCACGGTCCGCGGACTTGCTTTGCCCTCCCAATGGACAATGACGCATCAGGGAGGGAAACCGTGTGTGGGCCACGCCGAGGCCATCGAAGTATCACCACAACTACTAATCGGACAGGACCACGCCCATCTGATCGTGAGCCGCGAATGTACAATGACACAAGGCCAAGGGGTCCTGTCCAGAACGGTCCTCGGATGGACATCTCACGGAGCCACCACCTACCGCCCACACACAACCGGTGCGACCGTGCTAGCACTCGCCGCGGCTAGCGGTACCGCCGCCGACACGCGCCTGGAGGCGCTCGTGCGGGAGCATTACGCGGTGGATTCGTTGGGAATCACGACCGCGACCCGCATCAACGCGAACGTGGCCCGAGCCACCGCGATGATGGAATCTACAACGAGGCGCCTCCCGACCGGACAATGGGAAACCGGGCTACTCTGGGCCAAAGAGGAAACAGTCCTTCCCGACAACCAACAGTGCGCCATCAACCGACTAATCAGCATCGAAAGGAAGATGGATAAAGATCCGGCCTACGCCCGCGCCTACAGGGCGAAGATGGCTGAGTACCTCGACAAGGGATATGCTCGCCCCCTGTCAGAGGATGAGGTGGCCCGTTTGGGGAGCCACCGCTGGTACTTGCCGCACTTCGCCGTCTTCAATCCCAACAAACCTGGAAAGATCAGGATTGTATTCGATGCGGCAAGCAAATGCCGGGGCGTCTCCCTGAATGACGCCCTGTTGACAGGCCCGGACCTACTATCATCACTGTTGGGCAACATCTTTCGGTTCCGGGAAGGACGGGTGGCTCTGGCAGCCGACGTCCGGGAAATGTTCCTGCGGGTGAAAATCAAGCCACAGGATCAGTGCGCGCAGCTGTTTTGGTGGAAAAGGCCGGGCGAGGCCGCACCACGCACATACCAAATGACGTCAATGGTATTCGGAGCGACTTGCTCGCCCAGCAGCGCGCAGTTTGTCAGAAATCGGATCGCCGACGCCAGCGCCACGGAATTCCCAGACGCCTCTGCCGCCGTCCAGGACAAGTTTTACATGGACGACTACCTCGACGCAATGGACACCCCGGAGCAGGCCATCGAGATGACCCGCAATGTGACCGAGGTGCTTCGTCGAGGCGGCATGCATCTGGCGAACTGGGCCTCCAATAGCCCAGAGGTCCTGAGCCACATCCCGCCGTCACTTCGTGCCGTGGAACCGGTGCGAATCATCAGTGAAGAAACAACTACTGAACGCGTGCTCGGCATAACGTGGGATCCAGCAGCAGACAAATTCCTCTTTCAGTTCGTGAACTTGCCAGAACTGAAGGCCAAGGATCGCCCCACCAAGAGACAGTTACTGAGCGCCGTAATGCGAATCTTCGACCCGGTGGGCTTTGTAGCTTGCCTACTAATCCGGTCGAAGATACTTCTACAACAAGTGTGGCGCTCAAAGGTCGGGTGGGATGACCCGATCCGTCCCGAGCACGCGGACAAATGGCAAGATTGGCACCGGCTCCTCCGCACGAGTCAGTGCGCCGTGCCACGCCAGAGCGTGGCGAGTCGGAGAAGCCGACCGACCCTGCACATCTTCTGCGACGCCTCAGAGCTAGCGTGCTGCACGGTCGCCTACTTTGTCGAGACAGGAGAGGGCGGCTCGGACGTAGCCTTCATCTCGGCAAAGTGTAAGGTGGCCCCGCTCAAGCCACTCTCTATACCACGGCTTGAGCTGCAGGCGGCTCTGATGGCGGCTCGCCTAGCCGCCGTCATAAAAACAGAGCACGTGTGCAGGGTTGAGAGGACGATTCTGTGGACCGACTCGTCCACCGTCCTGGCGTGGATCCGGACCGACCCCAGGTCCTATTCCACATTTGTCGCCAACCGGCTCGGAGAAATAGACGAGCTGGTGGGGGCCGACGGCTGGAGATGGGTGCCTACAGCCCAAAACCCAGCGGACTTGGGGACCAGGGACGGAGAGCCCCCTGACTTGTCGACCGCCGGAAGGTGGTTCAGGGGCCCCGCATTCCTCAAGCAACCGGAAGCAGCATGGCCACGGGAGGTGAGCAGGCCTCCGCCTGACAAACTCGAGATGGAGGTCAGGCCCGAAACGGTGACGGTGACCCGCCACGCCAAAACAGCTGGAGGAGCGATGCCGAACCTCGAGCGTTTTTCGTCGTGGACCCGCCTCATTCGGACAACTGCGTGGGTCCGCCGATTTGCCCACAACTGCCGCCGACCTCGAGGTGAGGTATCGGCCCAAAATTTGACAACGGACGAGCGGGACCGCGCCGAGCGGGCCTGGATACTACAAACCCAGGCCGCGGATTTCGGGCCCGAGATCCGGCTGTTGCAACGGGGGGAGGCTCTACCACGAAACGGACGACTCTACCAACTCACCCCCCACCTAGACGACAACAGCGTCATCCGCATGGGAACACGCCTGACCGGGACGACCGACGTCGACATCTCGCCAGGCCTGCGAAACCCCATCATCTTGGACGGAAATCACCCATACACCCGGCTCATGATACGTCACTATCACGAGAGCGCGGGTCATCCCGGCACGGAGCGGACAGTGAGCGACGTCCGGGAGAACTTCTTCGTGCTGAAACTGAGACCCGCCGTGCGCCGGGTACAGTTCCAATGCCAGGCCTGCCGGAATGGACGCAGTCGTCCACAGCCGCCACTGATGGGACAGCTCCCGGAAGCCCGCCTGGCTCACCACACACCACCGTTCACCCATTGCGGCCTCGACTACTTCGGCCCGATGGAGGTGACAGTAGGACGCCGGCGCGAGAAGCGGTACGGCGCCTTATTCACCTGTATGACAACACGCGCCGTGCACCTGGAGCTGGCCGCATCACTGACGGCTGATTCAGCCATAATGGCCCTCAGACGAATGGCAGCTCGCCGCGGCCACCCGCGGCACCTCTACAGCGACAACGGAACCAATTTCCGCGGCGCCGACCGAGAATTGGCCAGCGCGCTGGCGGATCTAAGACAAGAGCCGCGGGTTGTGGAACACCTAGCGGAGGTGGGGGTTGATTGGACTTTCAACCCCCCGCTCGCCCCCCATATGGGCGGAGCCTGGGAAAGCCTCGTCCGCTCAGTCAAGCGGGCGCTCGAAGCAACAACAAAGGAACGGGCTCCGCGAGAGGAAACCTTGCGGACTACCCTGGCCGAAGCGGAATTTACGGTAAACAGCCGCCCGTTGACCCATGTCTCCGTGGACCCGCGGGACAATTCGCCACTCACACCAAACCACCTGCTGATGGGAGCGGCCGGACGACAACAACACCTGGCCGTCTACGGAGCCCTCGATGAACAGACCTGTCTAAGGAAACAGTGGCAGGTGGCGCAGCAGCTCGCCGACATGTTTTGGCGTCGATGGATGCGCGAGTACCTGCCAACGCTCGCACTTCGACACAAGTGGCAGGAGCCAGCTCCACCAATCCGCGAGGGCGAATTGGCCATTATCACCGACGCCACCTTGCCACGCAACACATGGCCACGGGGGATTATCATCGAGGCCAGACCAGCAGCCGACGGGCAGGTACGAGCGGTGCGGATCCGGACAGCAACCGGGGACTACACACGACCAGCTACCCGCATCATAGTTCTACCAACGAAGCCTCTCTGTGCACCGTCGTAGTACGGCCAAGCCGCACGGGGGGAGTGTTGCACACAGAGACTAGTGCCATGAAATAAAATATTACATATTTGTTATTTAAATTTGAAATGTTATTATTTACGTATAAATAATTATTATTTGTTTTACGCGGCGTGCCGCGGGATTGGGAACACAATAAACCTTTGCCCACCCGCCGGTACGCCGCCACTGTTGTTTGAATTTAGTGTATTTAGTGCCGCGGACAACAGTAGAAATAAACAAATGTCGTAGTCCGCGGCACCCATACAAAATTATCCCGCCAGTGTTACATTTCCTATCAAAAGGCCCTTAGCGGAGCCCGCCACTGGCAAGAAACCCGCTTAACGAACATTCCGAGATAACGAAGTCACAAAAAACGAAATAACTCGAAAGAAAACACTGGCCGGATAATTCTTGTTACGGGATATCACGGGTCGCGATATTTACTACAGAATTCACTACCCGTGATATCCCCAATTGTTAATTTTAAGTATAATATTTAATTATTTGTCTCCGAAAAACGGCTTCTGCCGCCTGTCAGCTCGCGACCGAAAAATGGCGCGATGTTGCGCTATCCGGCCGACAGGCGGCGCCGAACGCCGTGTCGCTTGGGGCGCGGTTAGGCCTGTAAACGCGCCCTGATTGGCACGGTGGGTGGTTTTGGGGTGGCGTGCGCTGGTAACGGCGCACGTCCACTCATCTTGAATAAATAGAAGCGCACCGCAGTATGGAGGTCACTTCTCGTCAAACGTCTCGTCTCTACACAACAAACTACATACTGCGGTGCACTGAATACACCTTAAGCAAGTGTTTCATTTTGCATCCCGCCTCATCCCTTGGAACCTCGCCGTCCAGCAGTCTTCTGCCCCGACCCCTCGGTCCGGTACCGGCTTTCGTATCCGTGTCCACCGACGGTTTGGAGCGAGTGTGAGGATCTCGACTTCGGTCGAGTGAATCCGCTCGTGCCCTAGCGAACTGACTTGAGGCGACCACTTTTTGTTTGGTTGGCAACACATATAATGACGTCATCACATTAAATAATGTTACTAGTGAACATAAGTCGATAACAATTGTGTTATGGACTAAGAAAAGTAGAAGGTTCTATCCTTTGCCCTTGGAGCCAGAAAATTAGCAAACTGAAAGTCGGCATTTAGCTCATTTAAAAAATATATTTTTATTTTTAATATTCAGAAAATCAACAGGAATTACAAGTACTTATTGTAGTCTAAAAATTATAAAAAATGAAAATAAAAATTATACAAATTGACTTGTATTACCGCACAACTACAAAAGTGCGCGGGTTCAAAGGTCAATGTGATACTCCTCGTTTGAAAGCGAATAGTGCAAGATTGACTGTATAGTGAGCATAATAATTTCGCTTTTAAACTGGGCCTGCGTCATGAAGAACATATCCATGTTGATATCCCAAAACTAAAATATACCGCAACTCAAAATCAATATATTTATCAAGGTATCAAATTTTTTAACAATCTCCCCATCACATTTAGAAAAATTACGGACTATCATAAATTTGTAACTGAAGTAAAAAAAAATATGTACACAGACTAACTGAAACATAAATTAACTCGAATATACTCCTTCTCTATACACGAGTCTTACTCTCATAGAGAAGAAACAAATGTTAAAATATATATGTATATATCCACTGATTATTGAAATTGTATTATATTTTTAATATTAATAAAAAAAGAAAAGAAAAATGTTGGTAATCGATGCGATCTCGTTGTAAAACATGGTATGAAATATTGATGCGGTATAATTAATTGTAACACTTCATGAACTTGAATTTTACCATTTCTGAATAAATCACTAATATACAGGGTGTAATAGATTTAGTCCACAATATTTCATAAATTACGCGTCGAAAATATGCGAAAATTCTGTACAGTTACGGAAAATATTTTTTATTGATTTTTTACAAAATCACGTTAAACATTAAGTCTACGTACTGCGAAATAAATATTTATGAAGTTTATACATTATTAATATATATTTTTGCTAGAGGCCCTAAATCATCTAACAAAATATAGTCTTGACGCTCAAAATTCAATGACCTTTAATTTCTTGTATTCAATATATAATTTGGAATCAATAAAATATTCAATTTAATCGAAATAATATCATAATAACGATTTTTTTGTAATGCTTATATATCTGACATGGTTGAGATTAGGCACATATTCCTTGAACATTTTATACTCGTAATATAGTCAGGTATCCATCCATAAAATATTGCGGACTAGGTCTGTTACAACATGTATATCATAATAATATTGAAAAAAATATTTATAAACTTTTTTGTTAGAACTTTTACCCATCTAATACATTCTGAAATAAAATACGTCAAATTATCCCAACTAGATAAATGTGTAAATATAACTTAGGCTGTTGTAAAACTTCAATAAATTTTTTTGTACATGTCGTACTGAAAATTGATATAAAAAAAAACTCACCCAATATCGCTCTCAAGTGACCCTCCAGCGTCTGCAGAACCGTCATTTTGATCTCCTTCACAGTCTTCCCGAGGAACTGCTCGGATGCTGTGCCCAGCAGTTCGTCAGCCTTCATGATCTTGCACTGGGCCACGCCAGTCACGGTCAGGGGGACACCCTGGGCCGTCTCCACACCGTCGCACATGGGGTTCAGAGTCATCACCTGAAGAATTTGATGCATGAAGGTGTAAGTAATTACAAGTATATAGCGCAGCCTACAGGCAAAGTCACGGTGGACCAAAATTAAAGTGCCATGTCATTAGTCAGCTGGAAGAGTTCCTTAAATGATCAAAGCTATTTCTTTTTTGCCCTTACATCCCTGCTTGTTTCTCTTCTTTTACTTCTCACATGTCTTTAGTCTATATCAAAAATTTTACTTTGTTCATTCTACATATTCTCTTCTTGTCTCCTTTTTGATTTTTCGGTTTTTTACCATTTAATTTGATTTGTTACCTTAATTCCAACTTATAATCTAGCTAATGTAACCTAATGACTACCTACCTCAGAAGAGGTACTTAATATGTTCCTAGCGAGGTAGGTAGCGGTCAACAGGATTGCATGTAAATGGAATGTAGTATTAATACTTCTACTTTCTGGTGTATTGGTTACATTAAGGATTTTTATATTCATGCAAGCTTTAAAGAATATTGTTTTAAAATAAACGCGAATTTATCGACACTGAAAATGAAAAATGACATTTTTTAAATACTAATTTAATGTATTAATTATAAATATATTCATATAAACTCAATTTGGTCGATAAATATTGTTACCGGGATTCGAAACTGGATCTCTATTTCCAATCCGGGGAAGTACACTACCAATTGTGTTATAGCGCGAGTATTTTTCATGACAAATTGGAAATAGAGATCCAGTTTCGAATCCCGGTCGTGCAAAAACAATATTTTTCGACTAAATTGATTTTATATGTATATATGTATTTATAATTAATACATTAAATTAGTATTTTAAAAACATCACAGACCTATGTTCTGAATAATTACAACTTCAAAATAAGAATGTGTTCTCGTTAATAAAAATTTACTTGTGTGGTAACGTATTGTAGATAAATGAGAAATATTAACTTTAATAAATAATAGAAAACAAAGTTCCATCGTAGATATCTTTATTAGAAGTTCCACATTTTTAGGTCTGCCACAGCAGATGCCCGTTTATTTAAATCTATCTTCTAACAATTGCTAATCGTTTCCACAACTTTTCTTACCGCTGGAGTAAAAGCAGGTCTGCCATGCAAGTCAAGGATAAAAAGCTCTTGAAGTTACAGAGGCACCATATAATATAATGCCTTATATATTGGATTTGTTCTTGTTCATTCTTTCATATGAATATTGACAAATGGTGATCTCAATCAGATAGGACACGGCACCTAACGCATCTCCAAATCTCGTCGCCATCGCAGTTTGCTCCTAGGACTCTCTAGACAACTCTTGCAGGCCTTAAAGGACAATTTCCTTTTTTAGGCTAGCTGTCTTATTGTCACGGTGTTTCTAGCGATGCAGTAAGAAGGTGAATTTGGAATCGTTTGAGATAAATAAAGCGTGTAAAACTAATCAAAAAAAAATATAAACAACCAACTAAATTTAACCACACAAAGACCATTCTAAAAAATTTTCCTAGTAATTTTGTATCAAGTAACACTTAAAGTTTGGTACTAAATTTATTTTTTAATAATTATTGTTTATTTTTTTAAGTAGATTCTGTTAGAGAAACAATATGACATCTGTTTTTGATTAGTTAATTACATCCTGAAGAAGAAAATGATATTTTTAAGTGGTTAATAAAACAAAGTTAACAATTTAAAATATTATTTTATAGATTTATTAAAAGAATTATCTCCACCTCAAGTGATAGCCTCTGAACGTCCGTGACGAGCCACCAAGCCCACGCCCATCCTCCAACAATGGTGACCTTATTCGTAGAGCCACAGCATCCACCTGCAAGGAAAAAAATGCACAGTTATTATTAAATTCAATTAGACAATACAGGTCATCAGTGTCGTAACTCAAAAAGCCCCAATGCAGAATAGGACCTCTTAATATGTAGGTATTGTATGTAAGATATTACAATATTAAATACTATGCGATTTATTCATTAAATAGTAAGAAAAAACTTAGTTCCTTATCTGCTATAATATTCTCATATATAAAATATACGGAAAACATGTTTTTTGGCATTTTTTTGCAATAGAAAAATGAAATTTGCTTTATAGCGATTTTCATTTTGCAGAGATGGTCTGGTCCCTAACCTGACAAACCCGATTGATTGATTATATTTTTATTAAAAATATTAGTACACATTAGCGCCGGTAATGAGCTCAAAATCACGAACCGTTAGTCAATCACTGATATCTTTGAGTCACACTCACTAACAGTGATTGAATATCTGGGAATACCGTTATTCATTAGTTATATTTGGTTATGAACCGTGATTCGGCGCATGCGCATTTGAGGTGAAAATATCCATGAAGGAATGACGTTATAATTCGTGATCAGCGCCATTTAATAGATTCTGCCAAAACGTTTTACGAATTTGAACCGAAAAATAAACATTTTTTTAATAGTTTTCATTCTCTTTGTAATGATATTATATAATTATGCTAGAATGTGTTTTTTACGCAAATTAAGTTTTAATAATATAAACAAATATGCTTAAAATTATGCTTTTTTTTTTTTCGTGTATTGTGATATCGTGCAGCGCGGGCGCATTATTAACGAAACTGTGATCACAGTCACAGTTTTCAATCACCGATATTATCGAACACCAATCACAATCACACCAGTGAGTCAAGAGTAGTATTTCTTTTCATCACTAACGTTTGCTAAATATCGATACCAAATCTATTTGTAGGGCGCGGACGTTTTGTCTCATGGTCACAGCTTTGGCTGCATTGGCGAAGTTTCACCACTGCAGGTCGTATATGCATTTTATTTTGTTGTATATTAAAACCATTAGGTACTTATCTGATTTTAAATTACTTGACAATGCTGAGTACTTTTATACATGTCTCTTTTATTACAGGCATTGGTCGAATTAGTAAAACGTGGATTCTTTATCGGTACTGTTAAACAATAACACAATAAAATTGTATTATTATGAATGATCAAATACAATTAATCAAATAGATGGATAGCCCAATTCGTTATATACTTTAGTGACTTGTCTGCAGTGGCGTGCAGTAGGTATAGATTTAGGCTAGGCTGTTACCAATGATATTATACAATCATATGTAATACAATATATGTACTTTCGTTTAACCAACGTCTTTAGACAAAATAAATCCGTCGTTTACACGATCCTACCATGTATTTATTTATAACTTTAGAGTACTATTAATAGTGTTTTTGAAGTTTAAGCTATAAAGTAAAATAATATCTTCTTACCCCATATAAAAAAATTATGGACGTTTTTTAGAACACTTTTTATGACTGAACATGATTAATTTATTGTATGAAAATCCTTCACGTAATAACTAAAGGAAATAATTATTTATGTTTTTCCCAAATCAAAAACCAATCCATGCACCAAATTTAAAGAACAATCATGAAATCAATACAATAAAAACAGTAAGATAGTAAAATTCACGAATTAGTAAAAGAGGAAGTAGACACTTCCAATGATTTGAACGCAGTTGTAAGCCTTTCTAATACTGTTAAAAAACGGCATAGGTAACGACTCCATACAAAACGAATCAACCGAAAGGAATTTTCAATTCATTAAATATCCAATTATATGACTTGAGTAATTCACTAGCTTAAAGACAGAACAGAGTAATGAGAATAGTTCGTTGCGGCGAATACAAAAGAGCGCCATGGATACAGCGTTAAGTTGTCGTGGTAGTTTTTAGAGAGTTATAACATTGTTTTACTTATATCCATCCATTTTGATGATAAAACTCTACAAAGTTAACGCCGATTCTATCAATAATATAATAAAGTTTATTAATAATAATTTGTGTTTCCAGATTTAGATATGTAATTATGCAGGTACAGGGTAACTTTTTAACTGACTACCATATTATTTGACATGAAGGACCCCGCTAAATAGAGTAAGGAGATGCTTTAAGGGTGTCGATTTAAGACGTACATATCTTTGTTAATGGCTTCCAACTGTTGTCCAGACAAAAACTATTTAAAATATTTGACATTATAAATAGTATTCTATCACGTCACTGCAATGACGAAAATGCGTGCATTGACACGCTTGGCGTATGAAAAGTTTGGTAAAGTTTTAATTTACTCATGGTATTTAGAACAGGTCCACGAATCGCTGAACGGCGTGAATTACTATTGTGTATTCGGTTTCTCGCGGTGCGTGCCGACAATTACAATTACAATTGTGGGTGGTGCACAGTGCTTCGTGCAAATCAGCACAGTTGTTTCTGGCTACAGTGGACAAAATTTCAGGTTAGTCGTGTTCTTCCTGGTTGGTTCTTGAGTCTTTTCTGTCTTATCCCTATACCAAATTCCTTCCATCCTTCCTACATCTCGTTTCCATCTCATGTGGCTACGATCCATTGAGGATTATTGCATTATCAAGTACCTTGGAGAAAGCATTTATTAGACATCATCACAATTGATCGACTTTTAGTCCACGATATCTCGCGACATTATACGTCCCGATAGAATTACAGAATAGTTGATTATTTAAAATCATTTTTGTTTCCGAGCTATCTATAATAAATTACACATACGTCAAATGGGAACAATACGCATATTTTGATCCAGATATTTTAATTTATTTATTTATTAGATGGCATACATATTTTTGTTCTAACAGAGGTGAATATATTATACATAATAAACATAAGACATAATTCTCATAGTTTATTGTGTGGGATGGAGTAGACTTCACCTCTGATATATACAGCGTTGTCCTGGCTACTTTGCTAGACTGAAGTTTGTGTTAAAGTAGCCAGTTTTTTTTTTTCGTGCTGTTGTGGTGTAATTTAAATCATCGACAGGAATAAAAAGAGAATCAAAAATATGTATAAAAAAGTAAAAATATATGTAGTGGGAGTGTTATAGGACTAGTGAATTATTAGTGTAGGTATTGTATAAATTTGATGGTGGTCCCTTTAGGCATAAACTCGGTCAGCAAGACGCCTTTTCGGTCCCAAAACACCGTAGCCATCACTTTCCCTGCGGAAAGCGTCTGCTTAAACTTTTTCGGCCTAGGCGATTCAGGATGGCGCCATTGTTTGGACTGTTCTTTTGTTTCTGGAGTGACGTAGTGACACCACGTTTCATCTCCCGTAATAATGGAGTCCAAGAATTCTTCGGTATTCTCGGCGCATTCTCGAAGAAACCCCTCGGCACACTTGACACGATTGTCTTTGTGGGTTTCTGAAAGCATGTGTGGGACCCACCGCGCGCACACCTTGCGATAACCAAGTTTATCGGTCAAAATGTTGTCGATGGTTTTTTCACAAACCTCAGGAACCTGGACAGCAAGCTCCCGAAGCGTTACTCTCCGATCTTCGAGGAGAATGCGCTCAATCTTCGCCACGACTTCGTCCGACACCGATGGCCTCCCACTCCTTTGCTCGTCGTGGACGTCTGTGCGTCCTATATTAGAATGTTGGATAGCCATGCTTCTGATTCATCTCTACCTGATTGGATCATATATTGGGTCCATATTAGTGTAATCTTATTAGAATTAAACGATTTCCAGTTGATACTGAGTGTGTTGTATAGTTTCGGAGCTAAGAACATGTAGAATCTTTGATAAAATGTCGTTGTTGCTCTCAGAACTGACGTGTAGATGTTCGTTATTTGTCTTGTGTTGTGTCCATGATTTATTTCTCGGGATGAGTTGTTGTTAGCGTGGAAATATTGAACGAGTCTCAACATAAAGATTTGTCTCATATCTAGGACATGGTACTCTTTAAATACAAGATCCGGTGGATATCTAAAGGGACGACCGATTATTACCTTGAGAATTGTTTTTTGTGCTTTTTTGGACTTGCTTCGTTGTGACCACGAAAATTATTCTATTCCAGAATTTAACCCTCGCAAACGACGAGAAGTTACCGAGATCAAGCCGATCATTAAAATGCTTATAGAAATATTATTTGAATGCTCTATAGAGCTCGGAACTAAAAACACTTTCTAGTACAAAGTGAAATAATAATATAGCATGGATGACGTGTTGCACAAAAAATATGCACAATCTTGACTCGGATTGGTAATTAGTAACGCTTACAAATAATAAACTGTTCTAAAGAACGCAGATTAGGAATGAACCAAATGAATATCACAGAAGACGATTTGGCAATTTAATAAAAAGTTTGGCCAAAGTGAATGTATTTTTAAGGAGGACATTTTTCATTTGTGAAATTGCAATTCCAAAACATAGTTCAGTGTTATTTTTCATACAAATGAAATTAATCAACTAGAAAAGAAGGTTCGAATCCCGGTAGCAACATTTTTGTTTTTCGATAAATAGATTTTTTCTGTACGGTGAATCGGGGTAAGTGCGACATATAAATCATCGAAAAAAACTTTGAACTGTTCTCAAACTTCATAAGATGATGCTATGACTTTGATAGAAGGATCATTAAGCATTTCCTAATTTAAGTCTTTAAAAATCTGAATGTAACCTTTTAGGACAGCTGATTGAAAATTGATCGATTAGATGCACTTACCCCAGATTTGGGGTAAATGCATCTAATTGTATTATTTCTGACAAATTGTTAAAATAATGAAAATGTCTTTACCGATCTGCTTAATGACAATATTAATTAGTTATTTTCGTCTTTAATGATGGGTAAAACATGCTAATTTAAAAAAAAACTAGTAAAATTGCTTATACGGGGGAAGTGCGACATGTCATAGTGATTGTCTACATATCACTAATTGAGAAAGTTTCCATTCAAAAATATATGGGATACCATACCGACCATTGAATAGATGCAATTCCTCCACGGTGTAAAATTCACGTGGTAGGTGTGTCTAGTCTTATAAATCGTAATACGCGGAAATAATTACAAAATTAATATATACATCACAAAGTGCAACTCAAAATAAAGCTACTTACCTAACATCAGCGTCCCGGTACAAAAGATTATCGAGATATACGAAAGATTGAAAAGCCATACACAACTCTCAAGTTGACATCAAATAATTTTCTTACTTTGAAATGGTATTACAAGCAAACTAATGTTTGGATTTGAACCATCTTTGGATTATCTCTTCAGATATTGATGTATAACATTTCTTAATAGGTTGCGGCACTGGAATCCAATTTTAAACGTGATTAAGAGATGTAAATGCACTTCCTCATAGATGCACTTACCCTGACTCACCTTACCTTTAATCTATTTAAAAATGAATGTAAGATAAAAATAAGACCGTATTAATATCATTGATTGATTTCGCAATTACTTCACTACTAGTTTCGGGAAGAGCAGTTTTTCCCAACTACGGGTGTAATTCAAGAAAATTCAATTTGGACCTGTGGATGGGAAGGCCTGCTCTTACTGAAACTAGTGGTGATATGAACTTAATAAATTGTGTGTGTGTGTGTAGTACGTGAATAGTAGTGTGAGAGACTGAAAGCATTTGAAATGTGGTGTTGGAGAAAACTTATAAAGTTTAGCTGATCAGAAAGGAAAAGGAGTAAGACATCTTCACTTTTGAAATGCCGAAAAGGAATATGCTTTAAGGGTGTTGTCAATTATAAGCTGAGAAATGTCTTCCAGTGACGGTAGAATGATTTGAAATAAACTACATTAAAAATCGTGTTTAATTCCGTCTCTGAAAGGTCGAAAAGTGTGTTAACAGATATAACGCAAAAAAAGAGATCCTACTGAATGAAAAGTTCTTCGAACGCATTCTCGAGAGATCGAACCATCGATATGTTTGCAACGACTCGGCCACCAAACCAACAAGTCAAAAATATTGTGAAACATCTTAATGGAATTCACAATTACAAAATATCAGTCGTTTTGCTCATGGCGACGCGATTAGTTCCTGCTGTTGAACTGCAAGAGGCAATACGTTGCATTTGTCCCGTACAAGATTGAGAAATTTCTCTACCTTTTCCCATCAGACTTGCACGTATGCCAAACCGCAGGTAGACGCGACGAGTTAAGTAAGTTTCAAAGTAGAAAGTGAATCAAATAACGTTGATCGAGACCCGGGAGTTATTCAATTCACAGTGGCAAAGGAAGAACTTCTAAAGGCTAGATGAGAGTTACGTAATGTGGGGTGGCAGGCGAAAGGTCGACGTAATTGAATACTAGCAAAGTGCACTGGCCAAGGTGACAGTTTTAAAGTGAGAAATAAACAAGAAAATGTAATAAAATATTAAAACAAAACTAGGCGAACTCTTGCCGAGACTTACGTGGTGCCGAGATGAAATTACACAGAAAAATTATAAATAAAAAATATTGTAAATTATATATTACAATACTAGTTTAATAATAATAATACATTACTATGAGTGTTGCGTAATATTTCAAATATCGGACAAATGTACCGAGGGTATGCATATAAAATTTGGCAAAGTAAATACAACATATCAGTAAGAAAGTAAGACATGTGTTTGGGTACCCTGCCTGCTACACTAGTAATTTACTGTATTATAGCAGGCAGTGTTCCTCCGGTATAACAGTAAGCAAAGTGCAATTATTAATGTACAAAAAAAATATATATATAAACAGTTAATCAAGAGATGCCATTAAGTAATTCAATATACTGTTGTAGCAGTTTTATTCTCATGTTTGGACCTTTAAAAGTTCTTGGGCGTAATTTCTCCCCATTTCGTGGAGCCTGAACTGCACTTTTCGTGAAAAATATCGTATTTGTAAAATTAGTATTGGTAAAAAAAAACATGAAAAAAAATTCACGGTTAATTAAATTAAAAACTGTGAAATTTATCTGTCTAATTTTTTTTGTGTAATTTTTTTCACTTAGTTCATAATAACCACTGAATGAGTAATTTTAAAATACCAACTGGTTTCTGAAAAAACCGAATTAAATTTAAATACCTAATTAAATGAATTAATTAGAAAGATATACATATAAAATCATTTTTATCGAAAAATATTGTTGTTGCGCTACCGGTATTCGAACATGGATCTCTTTCCACGGTGCATTATTCAACTATGCTACAGCGGCAGTACTTTTGACGACAAATTTATTTAAACAGATGTATTCATTTGAAAAGTGTAACATCTGGGTTCGAATGTGATTTCCTTAATAAATTATAATTATTACAAAGATTAATAATCTATAAAAAAAAAGAACATTATATATAAAAAATTAACCACTATGTTCGATTTGCAAATATTAAAAATATTTTTTTTTGTACAAATTTATTCCTTGTATGATTTATTACGAGAAAAAAATTTCTTGTCAAATTTTTGTAAATCCAATTTTCGGCATCTGTTCAAAACATTAATTTTAACTATCTAACTGTAAATTTGCAAATCTGGCTACATTGTAGCCATTATCTCTGTATCTAAATAAGCTATAAAAAAAACAGTTATAGATAAATCATCGGCGTACATTTTTTTTTATTGGGTTGGGTATGTCTTTTTAAATAAAATTGAGCATTGTGGTCCTATGTTATGTTTCTACAGCACGAATTATACTACAGACTAGCGGTACACAATGGAGTCCTGGTGTATGGAAGTAAGACCTGAAGCTGGCAGAAGAGGAACGAAGGTAGACAGTGCAGTGGAAATATATATAGGCGTATATGCGGCAGATCTATTTATGATAGTAAAGAAAGAAGAAATAAGGAAATAACGTAAAGCTGATATAAGTACAGCAAGTACAATCAAGATAGGATCACTTAAGAGGTTTGGTCATATGGAACGGACGAATGAGGAGAAAGTGGTAAGAAAGATATATGACACAAGTGTTGATCGCACCAGAGATATAGAATGTCCGCGGAAGACTCGGCATGACCAGGTAAACCAGATGGTCTTGTTAGAAGCCTCAATAATCGGCGAGCTTGTTTGAGAAGATGTATAAGTGTAGATGAGGCGAGAATTGTGGCGCTCCATCCTCTCTGGTTAGTGGTGTTTTGTTATTCTTGGTTATGTTTAATATGCTTTCGTAGAAAAAAGTGATGGCGTCCGAAAAAGTGTGTTTTTAACAGATTTGAAAAAAAATCATCTCGAGCAAGCGGTTTGATAATAGATATCTTTCAAACGGTATTGATATGGAAGTCAAGGACAAAAGGCACGGATACCGTACGGTTTGGTCCACGATGCTTGAGACAAACCGGTTAGAGCGACCGTTATACAGCTGACTCCACACCTAATCAATAACTAATGCTAATTATATCCAAGTAAAAAAAAAGATTATATTCCTTACCACCTCAATTTGAGAAGAAAATAATCATACATTATGAATTTTAAGTTTTAATAATATTAATGAAAAAATCAAGGTTGTTGACGATTTTTCTGCCCCTTTCTCTGCATCCCGATGTTTGGATAGATTTTCCTCTTTGGCCACCCCTTTTTCTAGTTACTACCGGCCAGGAGCGTGCACTGCATACAAACAAAAAGCTGTGCATTACTAAAGATTTTGAACAATAAAAATATTTTTTTATCTTATGAAAAGACTCTATAAAATTCTAGACGTTATTACCTGGATTAGCTTAACCCATGGCTATATTTTAATCAAGCCGTCAACAGTATGAAAAATTGTGACTCATTTGTATTCAACTTCATTGCCATTCGTCTCCGTATTTTACTAGAACGCACGCGTCGGTCACGTCTAACTCGTTTATTCAATCCCAATGAGAAACGTACTAAACTAGATATTTTCTTACTCAAACTATTGGGCATCTTTAAAGCTGCCAAAATTTACCTTTTATTCAAAAAATTTGTGCACAATTCGAAAGGGATTAACCTACACTGAAAACACCGAGTAAAAACACAGTATATTCTAACAGACAATTAGTTATCTGTCAATCTGTGAAGAGTGAGAAGAGTGTAATACATATTCAAGTTGATTATTACTTTTAGTTAATATGTCAGTACGTACAGACATATATTTTAATTAATAATATCAATTCAATGGTATAATAGTGATTCTGTTAATATGAATTAGTTTTTAATTAGCGCTTTCATTGACGAAACAGCTGAAAAGAAAATGAAATAACGCTGATGTTAAAATACATTTCAATCGCGTTTTCAGAGAAATCGTAGATAATATTTTAAGCGAACTTAGAGAACGGCATGGAGCAATAAAATAACTGACCTTTTTTGAATGAATAAACTCTAAATTATTTTCTACATTTAAGAATTATTAATTCCTAATACAATTGTTTTCAAAATTAGAATCACTTTAGTCACGGAATACTCAAATTCAGACACGAATTTCGGATCTTCTAATGATTGCTATTGAAAAAGAATTGCTTTTAGAATTAAAAAGATCGAGATCTTTTTATAACGATGTTATCGATGAATGTACGAAAAAACAGAGACGAATTAAATTGGAATACAAATAATTATCTTTAATATTTAACATTACACTCACACGCTGCTGCTTTACCTCCAGTGCACCAGCACTGTTTTGTGTGATCTGTGATTTGTGAGCAGTGTTATTGTTTGTGTGTGCCGTGGATGAACCATGACATCGCCGTCTTCAGTCGGGAGCGGAGATTGATCATCCGCGTGCAACCATTAGTGTGATTTCAGCGTCGATGGCAGGGATTGTGGAAGCGTCATACTCAACTAAATTTCGGTTCCCTTCACCGACTCCTCCCACACCTAGCGGTAATTCCGACTCGCAACCAAAATTGTCGTAATCCATTTCGCGACTCGGAGATAAAAACCCTCTTAAATCCGCAGAATAACAAATTAATTAAAAAACATTCTGTACTGTGTTTAATATAAGGGTAGATTTTCACACTAAACTTCATGAATAAGAAATCTTCATTTCTAATCGTAAATAATCTAATAATAATTAAATAATAGCTGGGTAATTATTATATGCAAGACAAAAGAATTTTCAATCAATAAAATAATAAACGTATTAGAAAACGTAATAAATAAACAATATTATCGACACAATGGCGGACGTGAGGAAATATATTGCAATACCTATACAGATTTCTCGAAAATAGAGATTCGTTCACGGTCAATGGTATTAATTGTTTGTATTGGCGATTAAGAAATAAAAGGAGTATTGAAAATAATTGAGGTGCAAATGTTGGTTTGAATATTTAAAGAAATGTAGTAAATAATTGGAATGTTTGGACGAGAACAAACCTAATTATTATATAAATTAAAATATAGAGCAAGGTTATTTCGTATTTATTTTATTAATTTAAGTTTTATAATACGTAGTATCATGTCATAAATAGAAGATTAGAGAATGTATGCTTTTGGACGGTGGGAATTTATTTTAGATATACAATGATATTCAAATACAAATAAAACACTTTAATAGGATCGCATAAGGACTATATATCTTAATTTTTTGTCAAATTAATATATTTATATCATTGGATTTAAACTTTCGCAGTGCATCGTTTTATATTACTAGTTTCACGACTGCGTCCGCTTGGGGCGTGCAAATCAAAGAAATGTAATCACCACATATCTGTAACCTCCCTGTCAACTGCGCACAAGTTAAGGGTAACTAAGTTAAGTTCAGTTTTAGTTTAGAAAAAATCTGCTCCCCTTTATAACTCTAGGAAGAGAGGGATAAGTTTAAGAGGGTCTCCGACATATGAGGAAACAATAATGGCGTAAGATTTTTTTGGGAGGACCCTGTAATTGACCGATGAATGCTGGATAGTGAAATTTAAAAAAAAAAATCGAGGCAAAGCAAAGTGTGGACGCTTAACCAGAGACAAAGAGATTAGAAGCATTCGAGATGTGGTGCTGGAGAAAGATTAAAGAATAAGCTGGACCAAGAGAATTACAAATAATGGAACGATAGATGTATTAATTTGAAAAGTGTAACATATAGGTTCGAAAATTTGTCGTCAAAGTACTGTGTGCTATAGCATAATCGGTTAATGCACCTTCCCCGGATTGGAAAGAGATCCAGGTTCGAATCCCGGTAACAACAACAATATTTTTCGATAAAATTGATTTTATATGTATATCTGATATATGTGATATATAAATATCACAGACCTATGTACTGAATAATTACATCGTCACAAAAAGAATGTGTTCTCCTTAATAATAAGAAAGGTTTATAGATATTTACTGTGTATCTTTCAAGTTGATTAATTTAATTTGTATTAAATACGATAGAATTATATTAACTTATATATTTTTATTGTCAAGACACCGAAGATCCCGACTAAGTGAATACCACAATAGAAGCGACCTAGAGGCAGACCAAGGAAGAGGTGGGTTGACTGTGTGAAATAGGACTGGAGCAAGATAGGAGAGTCCGGGAACTGGAGAAGAATGACCAGGAATAGGAGTCGATGGAAAGCACTTGTGGAGGAGACAAATCCCACCCTGGGATGTAGTGCCGTAGAAGAAGATTATTTGAAATGTGATTTTGCAATTTCAGGACAAAGTTCTGAATTATATGAATCAATAAGAAAGATATATGTTAGCGCCGTTTAACGCACTTACACATGCACAATGCGATTATCAAAATCCTTCCCTATCTTTTCCCTAACCCGTCCTTGAGCACGAAGAAGAAGGAAAGAGGTCGCTGCAATCAACACTTTCGAACTGCAATGAGTTCAGTGTACGCTTAGAACTGTATATGGGCTAATCTGCCATCGCTTCAATCCGCTTTACTATCGCTAATGTTAATTAACAAATATCTATTTAATTCCGCTAATAAATAGAAACGATCATTTACGTGAGTGTTAACAGAGCTTGTTACATATTTCTGCGTCACTTGTCTTGTGGTTGGAAAGGAGAGAAATAATTGAATCAGCAGACCGAAAGAGTAAGTGTCTCCTATCTTCCATTATTTCCACTAATATAGGTACAAGTTTGTTAGTTAATTCTCACGAAGGAAATGGTATTTTCCGAAACCGGTATTAATTAAATAAGTGGTTAAAAAACATTACCAACAAAGATGATTTTACAAATATTACAAATAAAAAAAAAGTCATTAATCTGGAGCAAGTTTAAAAGTACATATTCAAGATTGTACTCGTTGAGACGTGCACAATTTACATAGTAGTACAGACAAATAATTGAAAGTGAGAAAAATACGAATTAGCAAAAAGCGTCCGAACAGCATCAAGTTTTTTCGACAGGCTTCACGAAAGGGAGGGAGAGTGTCGTGTCGGAGGTCTCCCCGTCGCGGTCGGAGAAAGGGGCGGAGCAGGAGATCCGAGACCGCGCGGAGTGAAAACGGTTCTTCGTGCGGCGGTCAAGGCCCGCCGAAGTGTGTCAAGCGCCAGCCAGGGCAGCCAGTGGTACCGCGAGATCCGAGCACGCCGCACCGTTAATGCTGCCGGTCTGTCAAAACAGTGCGTGTCCGAAGGTTTGTGATATCTTCCTCGAAAGTGGTGCAGCATTTGGTTACCTCTTCCGATTCTAACTGGTCAACTGTTACGGTTGTCACAATTTGGGATAAAAGTTCGCAACGGACGCTGGCGTAAGTGACGCAGTAGTGATTTATTTGACGAAACTCATATGCGGACGAGCATACCTTCAGCAATTTTTAAATCAAACTTTGTACTACATTCAAAGAATGAAGGAAACACCAAAGAGTACCGCCGATTTAGTTGAAATGCTCTAATTTAGAAGAAATATTCATTTTCATTAATTGAGTTGTACAAATACAGTATACAGTAAAAAAAAACTACAATGTTATTCTCATATCTTATTTGTACAAAATGGAGTTTAACAGTGCGAATTTTACGTTTTATAAACAATATCGTCTAAATGCCGTCCATTTCATTCAAGACACACTTGCAATCGGACTCTTAAATTTGCGAACACACGAGAGCAAGGCGTTGATTCATTGGCAGAACTTCACGGCGGATATGTTCTTGTTCGGCCAGAATTGTTCGAGGATTGTTACTGTAAACTATAGACTTAAGGTATCCCCATAAAAAAAGTCATACAGTGTAAGGTCCGGTGACCGAAGTGCCCAGGGTATGTCTTCGTACTGGCTGATTAATTTATTGGGAAAAATTCCCCTCAGCATCTCCAATAAAACTCTAGCTGTGTGTGGAGTGGCCCCGTCTTGCTGAAATTGTGTTCTGTTGTTGAACCAGGGAAACAGCTGCAGTTGCGGTACCAAAAACTCGTCGATCATTCGGCAATATACGTCAGCAGTGCCTGTCGTTCGCTGGTTAAAAAAATAAGGGCCAATTATCCCTCGAACAGAAATTGCACACCACACTGTCGTTTTTGGACATTGCAAACGTTTTTGATGGCTTCCCCTTGGATTGTCGAGGCACCAGTATCTCATGTTCTATTTATTAACATAGCCATTGATATGAAAATGTGCTTCGTCAGTAAACAATATGATTCCTAGCATTCATGCTGTTCCAAAACGTTTAAGTACACTGTAGTTTCTTTTTCAAAATAACGTGCACTGTTGATTTTTTTATACCAGTACAGGCTGCAATCTTCCTTATCGATTTACGCGGATTGCGCATAATTTCACTTCGAACTTGAGCCACATGGCCAACTGGCGTCGCTACTGACGTTGATGGTCCGGGAGGAGTTTGGTTAACCATTGTCCCTTCTCGTCTAAACTTTTGAACCCAACACCAGATAAGTTGCGTACTCGGCCCATCACTTACTCGTCGAATATTAAAGTGAGTACAAAAAGCGCGACGCGCACGAACCAATGAATCACCGCACTTTAAATATTGCTCAACCGCGAACGCGCGGTGCTCTCCCGACCAGTGACTCATTGCGACTGGCAAATCAGCAAATCACGCGCGTCGAACAATACACCCCTCCCACTTACCTCACTCTGATGGTTTACGAGCAATTACAATTTAATCTTGAAATTTTTCCGCCGGATACAATATATTTGTTTATTTATGAATGCACAATTAAAGCCAATTTCTCATTTTGACAAATATTTTTTCAAATACCATTCAATAAAGAACAGCAACGAAATGAAGTGTGGTTATAAATATTCGGTGGCAATCTCGGTGACATCAGACCACAGATCACTAGGTCAACGTCTTGACCAATAAGCTACTCTTTGACAAAGAGATTAGAGGATAGCTGGGTGAACAATTTAACATCACCTTCAGCTATGAACTATCGTGTTACATCCATCATGTTGAGTCAATTTATGGAGAAACATCATTGGATTTAGTTAAGATTACCACCACATTCAAAAGCACCGAACGTCAGCTCATTCAGCTTGTATTACATGTCACAGGATTGACGATGATCTAATCTGGTGATCTCCAGGTTTCACTGTCTTCATCAAGGTGGAATCTATTTAATCGTCTATTTGATCAGTCCGCACTGCACAAGAGTCCGCCAATTGTGAACTTTCAGACTTGTATTCCCCGTTTATACATAATGTGGCCAAAAAATTGTCAAAATTCAATGTAGACAGTCTGCGTTTTGTCACATATGTGAAAATAAGTCGCTCGACAAAAAAAAAACATTTTTCTTTTTGGTTTAATCTAAAATCTATTACACTCTTGACTCAGAACAGCATCAAAAACATCACTCTTATATTTGAACATTGAACATCGAAATATATCTACAAGACCAAAATCGTTCCCAAGACTGTGAAGTATCTATGTGGGTACATTCTTATGCAAATTTGTATATGATGCATTTACATAGAACACGACGACGACGACGACCTGGTACTCCGCGCGGGAACGTGGTATACAATCAGTTCAGTTAAATTAAAAACGTCCAGCATGCTATTTACTGTTTTAAATAAAAATAATAAATCAACTTAAAGTTCTTCTACACGACAAGTTAGTTAATTTAATTGATACGCGTTTCGTTTAAGGGCATTATCAATTTAACTCAACAACTTGTATTTATAACTACCATATAATGTAGGACAGCTATATAGAGTTTTATTTGCATGAGACAAAAAGGATTCAGGGAAATGAAGGCTACTCTTTCCGGAGTTCTTCCCCATCAATTCCATATCCCATGTATGACAGACTTAATATTGTAAAAAAACATACGTATTCTATCTGGTCTGCACAATGGATGGATCCAAACAATAACAAGTCATCTTAAAATAATCCAAAGATATATTCCCCGCTCCCCTTGGTTCTCCAACAGGAAAGTCTCAAAAAGAACAGTAGCAAATATCTCTAGAATGAGAATTGGGCATTGCCAGGTGGCCTCACATTTGTTCAGAATGAACATAATAGACTCCCCAATGTGTGAATGTGGTGCCGAGGAGGAAACCCTTGACCATGTCTTTTTTGCCTGTCCATTGCGGATCACAGGTTTTTTTTACAATAATCTTATCAATGGTAATTTTCAACTCCCGGTTAACTTGTGTCATCTTCTTTCCCTCAACTCGCCACATTTAAGCTATATAATAGCAAATTTCTTGAATGTCAATGGTATTAACTTGTAACGCAATATTCCCTATTCAATAATATTGTTGTACTGCTTTCTATGAAATAATGTTTGAACTTGTTTAATGGCACAAATCACTCTTGAAGGGTGGATTGCCTATTTGAAAGAAGAAGAAGAAGAGACAAAAAGGGACAACGTTATTCATTGGAGTTCTTGAGTAGAATTAAAAAACAAGTGTTTTATTTTCACACGTGTGATGTAGGAGTTCTACAAACTTACGTCGGAAAGAGTAAATCTGCATTTTGCTGTATAAATTGTATGGACTGCTGTATAGTATATATCTCAATAATGAGTACACCAATGGTGATAAAAAAGTGGTGGTGAAAGCCGATATACCTCGATCCTACCGCTAGTTAGTCACGTTTCACCACGACATTGTTTGCTCCGAAAGATTGTAGTACTCTCTGTGATTGTAACGTTTCAACGATAATTAATTATACTCTTAACGCGAGTGTGTGGCTTTCCGCCGACCGGAAAAGCTTTGAAATTTTATTTTATCTCATTGTCTCTTTGAAAACCCATTGTTTCGATGATGGAGGAAAGTTTTAGCAACTTGCCCGACAGACGGTGAAAGAAACTTAGTGTTGCTGTAAAATGTTAATAAGTCCAACGTATTTTTGAATTAAAAAATAATGTATTTTTATTTTTTATCTTTGTTTAATTAACCACTAAAATGAGTTTAAATACATCTTACCGGTTTCGAAAAATACCATTTTCTTCTTCAGGATGTCATAACTAACTAAAACATACATTGTTTCTTTGACAGAATCTATTTTTAAAAATTTTTAGTTGCAAAAAAAAAATTTTTCTCTTAAAAATAGATTCTGTCAAAGAAACAATGTATGTTTTAGTTAGTTATGACATCCTGAAGAAGAAAATGGTATTTTTCGAAACCGGTAGATGTATTTAAACTCATTTTAGTGGTTAATTAAACAAAGATAAAAAATAAAAATATGAATCTTAACTACAAAGATAACATTGCTTATTTTAAAAGTATAAAAAATAATGGATTAAATTGACAATATAAGTTGTACGATCGGGACATGAAAGATGTCAAACATTTGATTGACAGTAATCCTTATTCTTCTTCTTATCTGTCTCTCTATTTGTCCCACTCGCTATCTTCACAATATTATCCTTCCATCTAATTCGATTTTTTCTACTGAACCATGGTCTCCATGTAAAGGGTGTTTTTTTTAGAGGTACAGAGCTTTAAAATTAAATAAAACACAAAAATTGTGGTAGTCGCCATGGAATTGCAGCACTCGGACAGACTGTATCATGATCACTCTTTCTATCGAGAAACATATTCAGATACCCTGCCTACAATAACAATTCGCACACCTAGCAATAACTTCTGTCTTTATACAAGTATGTAACTTCAATAAATTAGTGCAATTCGTAAGTAGCTGCTGCTCCTCACACATACATATCCACATTTTTTTTATACAATTATGAGTCACAATATACACTACATCACAAAAGGACACTAGGGTATTTGGGTGAATATTGGGGGATCTAATACTCTCACACAAATCGCATCATACACATTAATCATCTTTGTATCTTTTGATTGGGCTCAACATATATCAACATACTCCCACACAAACATTCTGGAAGGATTGTAATTTATTTATGTGTGTAGTGGCCGCGTTACCCCAGGAGGAGGAGAGCTGCGTTGATGAGTATAGGCCTTATTACGCCAGAATAAGGTCATCAGACTAGCGCTGCGTGCACCTATATGGACCAGGATTACGCAACTCTATGACGACTCGGGTATTCCCCCAGTAGAAGAATTCATAAAACACCTCTCCAAGTGTTTTTAT
Source organism: Eubasilissa splendida (assembly GCA_031772225.1). NCBI lineage: Eukaryota > Metazoa > Arthropoda > Insecta > Trichoptera > Phryganeidae > Eubasilissa > Eubasilissa splendida. The sequence goes on from CM062868.1 coordinate 17,200,062, forward strand.
GCTAAACTCCCACAGCACCGGAACCCCACGATAAACGTTCTGTCAACCTATGACATAACTGCCCCCTCGCGTATTAAAGGTCCCAAAACTGTCCTCCTTTAGAGGTTATCTCCTGCCCCATCTAGCAGCCCCTGCACCAGTATAGTAATAATACAATAATAATAAACACATCCCATTTTTGTTAATGCGCCCATAAGGCGTACATCATGATGAAAAAAAAGCAAGGGGTCCAAATGGACTCGGTACTCTCAATTAAATGATACAAAAGTCAAAAAAAAAAAAAAAAGAAACCCACACAAACATCCACTTCAATAATACGCTGGAGCCCTGCAATGTAATCTGACACACTGGAAAAACTAGGCCAGGTATGCATGCGCAATAAACACCTCGAAAATTGTGTACATGACATTCGTCACGTCACAGAAAGACGAAACGACGTCATCGATGGACGTTTACACACCTTCACGGATTGGTGATTTTTTGTAGGCATCGGCAAACACTTTTATTTTACTCTAGCGGTGAACAAAATGTTACTAACATTAGCGACAATTTGCTAACCTACATTTTCGTATTAAGTGACACCGCGCACCGATTATCAATCACAAGTTTAAAGAGACAAAGACATCGTATTCGGAACGACTAACTGTACTATTCCAGTGCTCGGTACAACACGATAGGTTCATCGGTTAATTTGTAGTGAAAATCGGTGATTGTGTCACAGAAATTAAATATTTTATTAGCACTCACATGGTATTAATATTAATAGGAAAAAAAAACATTTCTGTATAGAAAAAAAAATATTAGTAGTTGTTATAGTTAATTTCATATATTTTTATTACTATAGCCTATAGCCCTAGGATGGCAGTAAAATCATAAAAAAAAAAAAACTTGTCTTGATAAAAAAATACGACGTATAAATTGTTAGTCTCATTCAAAAATGTACTTTTTCGTTGGGATTTCTTTGAGGTCGATATCGTTTTTTTTTTTTGTGTACAACTAGTCTGCAACACGTTCTCGGATGGTTGTGTGAGCTTTAAATATTACATAAATTGGCATAGCGGCTAGTTCATGGTGCAACATGATTATTAAAAATGTTCACTAAACTAAACTTTGCACTACACATACGTTGAGTTATTTTATCATTACGATAGTTTCGATAGGTGTAGTCAGTCTCATCATCAGGTGTTACAGATGCCTAATCTAAATTCAGTTTGGCGCCGACCTATTTAAGCCCGAAGAGGGGAGGGAAAAAAATCATAAAAAAACACTAAATAAAAAATCCTTCTCCGTCACAATTCTAAAAATATGAAAGTATACAAATTCTTCTTAATACTTATTAATTTAAAAATAATATTTCAAATATAAATAAATTCAGTACATTTGAAGGGTTCTATTAATAATGCATTATATTGTATTTTTTTTATTATATATAAGGTAAATATAAATGTACAATTCCATCGATGAAAATGAATACTTCTTCTAACTTCGAGTATTTCTTCAGTATTATTATTTTTTTAATTACATTATTTTTAACAAACGGCGCTTATAATTTAGCCTACATTTGAAAATCTACGCGATTAAATAATACAACTAATCAATCGGCCAAATTAAATCGGAACATACGCCATAAATGTAAATATAAAAAAGGTGCTACTGTATTATATGTAAGTCTTCAGAAATAATTTTGTAACATACAATATTGAACTCGGTGCCCACAAAGTTTGGTCCGATTACGTATTCGTCTTACACCGTAAGCGCGGACCGTGAATCAGATTTTCTCCGCGTGCACTGTGCTAACGAGAACCTCGGAAACGAATTTACAAAATCAGTTGATTGGTAAAAAAAAGTTTAAAGAATGAAATAATAGAGATACAAATATATCATGTTATATTAGAGTACAAAATTATAATATTTCGTTTATCAGTTTTAAAAATTTCGTAATGACTGCGACAGACGCGACGATGACTCAAATAATGGCAACTGCCATATTTGGATAATGTTTATGAAATATTTTCGACGGACACTTTAGTCATTAACGTAATAGTGTTAAAAGATACCGATAACGCGATAATAACTAGAAAAACTTTTTTTTTTTAAATATATAAATCATTAAGGAGAACACATTCTTATTGTGAAGTTGTAATTATTCAGAACAGACGGTCTGTGATATTTTAAATTTAAATTTAAACATAAAAATATCACAGACCTATGTTCTGAATAATTACAACTTCACAATAAGAATGTGTTCTCCTTAATAATATATAAGTTGTAACAGTGTGTTCAAAATTTAAATGAAAATGAATTGTTAATTTAATTGTATTTGAGATTTCGTATAAATAAAGTAGATAGATGACTTTCAAATAATGAAACGATAGATGTATTAATTTGAAAAGTGTAATATATAGGTTCGAAAATGTGTCATCAATCCACTGTGTGCTATAGCATAATCGGTTAATGCACGTCCCCCGGATCCAGCTTTGAATCCTGGTAGCAATAACAATATTTTTGATAAAATTGATTTTATATGTATATCTTTCTAATTAATACATTTACTTACAATTTAATATATAAATCAATATGATCACTGTAAATATCCATAATTTAAAATTAATCAAAGTGCAACCATACTCTTTTCCATTTAGAAAGAAAGAAATTGTATTAGTGTATGTAACAGCCCGTTTCAAAAACATGTAATACTTTTTGAACGATAGATGTGTCAATTTGAAAAGTGTAACATGTAAATTCGAAAAAATTGTCATCAATGCACTGCGTTGGTATAGCATAATCGATTAATACATGTCACCCGGGTATTAAGAGATCCAGGTTTGAATCCCGGTAACGACAATATTTTTCGATAAAATTGATTTTATATCTATATATATTTTTATTTTGTATTTAGAAAAAAGTTGTTTAAAATCGTTTGCGTGGTATATTTTATTGTATGCGCTATGATGCCAAATTGAATGCGCACGCACACCCGCAAATCTGAAAAAAACCTGCCAACCGCAACTAACAGACGACGATGCAATTGGGTACACACATGCCTTAAAAATATATGCTATATTACAGAACAATATGATGCACGTGCCGCCCTGCACAGTACATATAGAAAGTGTGGAACGAAGAACGGTTCCTGAATAATAATTATTATTTGCCGAAAACCACCACTCACAGTGGCGTACACTAAAGATTTTATAAAATAATATATCAATAATAAAAAAAACTATCACAAATAAATTTTTTTCATCAAATGAATTAAAACATTAAAACCGCAATTATACTGTATGTGCTAGGCGCTCGTCCCGGACGGTAGCAACTGGAGTGCATCTAAAGAAACGTATATCGAATTTTTAGTGAAACGATTTTTCATAATTAAACAGTCATAATGCGACATACGAGAACTATAAAAACATTTAAAAAAATATATATAAATCAATATAATTACTGCAGTATATGAATCTATATAATTAGATTTGATTGGCAAAGCACTTTGTCAATTTTCATAATTTAAAATTAATCAAAGTGCAATCTTATGATTGATTAACTTTTTTCCATTTAGAAAGAACAATTATATTAGTGTAAAAGCTCGTTTCAGAAACGTGCAATACTTTTACTTATTTTTTTAAATATCAAATAAATACACGGTGTCGGAAAACTCACGAGAAATAAAAGCAAGCACACAGCTCAAATTATCATGTACACCGTTTTTTTTTGCCACATATCATATATTTTTTTACGTGAAAGAAATAAAGTTAAATATATTTGTGTAGTGAGAAAAAATGCTTCATTCTAATATTCTAACATATACTGCTTTTGAGAATATTTATTCTTAATAAAATATGAACTTCACAGTCTAAGTACGTAGTTATACATTTATAACAATGAAAAAACCAACAAATGCATGTTGGTAATAATATAAAAATACAAAAAAAGCAACTAATAATACATTAAAAAAAATAACAGATTAAAATATGAATTAAATATATTAATAAGAAAGATATACATATAAAATAAAATTTTATCGAAAAATATTGTTGTTGCGCCACCGGGATTCGAACCCGGATCTCTTTCCTAACCGGGGAAGGTGCATTATCCAACTATGCTAATACATTATTACTACACTACACTATTAATACATTTAATCGTTCCATAATTTGAAAGAGCCATCTATCTTATTTTTACAGAATCTCAAATACCTTTGAGTAAACTGATAGCAGACGCCAGAATTATCAATTCATTTTTGTTAAATTTTGGACACATTGATATAACTTTATTATTAAGAGAACACATTCTTATTGTGAAGTTGTAATTATTATGTTCTGAATAATTACAAATTCACAATGAGAATGTGTTCTTCTAATAAAAGTGAGAGTATTTATATATAAAAATTTATACCGCAGTTTGCGTGACAAATTTTAATGAATGACATGTTCAATGTTAAAAGGTGCTTCGCCACCGCTGTGCACGGCTGCCGTGAGGATGGATTCGATTGCGTCATTCATTAACCAAGTACACGAAATATTATACTACCGCGAGCACGATACGCCAGATCATATTCAGCATAATAGGTTCAACTGTCAAATGGAGAACAGTGTCGTGTTGTCAGGTAGTTATCGAGTTTACAGTGAAAAGTGTTTTAAAACCATTATAATATAGTGTGTGTATTTTTGAATGGCAGAATAAATTCGTGGCTAAAATAAATATAATCTCTGGAATAGTTCTGTAATATGTATTATATTTAAATATGTTTTCTGAATTAGGGAAACATATATTTAATACTTAAAAGTTTTAACGACATCAATGATATATATATATATATATATATATATAGTCGGCAATTGCCGCTACGCTACGTTGTGAACAGTGAAGAAATGTTGTATTCTGTATCAAAGGTTTTGTGAAAATTGTCTAAAAAGAAAAATAATAATATCAACAAATTATTGCAGTTACATACGATTAGATTTAATAAATTAAAATCTGTCAAGTATTGTGTGATATATAACGAATCAAATTATTGTATCGACCCCTCAGAATAACAAGGTTCCATCTGATAATGACACTGTTTTGAGATAATAAGCTCAAAAGTATTGAGTACGCAAATGTGATCAGTTTTAAGGTCTTAACTTATTTTCAGTATTATCAATGACCACTGTGAGATGAGGGAAATTAAAAATAAATAAAAATATTGTAAATTAACAATAATGATCCATAAATTGAAATAAATAACTGAATGCAGTTGGAACTTTCAGCTCTTGCTATTTCCTTTAATATCCGTTAAATAGAGTTGGTGTGTATGGAAGAAATAAAGAATAATGCATTTGGAACCCTTTTCACGCAATAACTCAAATTAGCCCAAAATGTTAGTTGGAACCTTGTTATTCTAAGGGGTCGATATGTTAGTGTTGACTTCGGCTTCACTTCAACATTATTATTATTTTCACTCTACAAAAGTTCAATTATTTCAAATAGGTAATGAATACGATAATATTATGTCTACATTAAATACTTACGACAATAGCCGGCATGTCACACATCTCTAAAATTGTTAGTTATTGCCGTTGCCCTTGTCCGCACATGTGCGAACGACGCGTAAGGAAAGTTTTAATTTGTATTTAGGTATGAATCATCATTTCGTGAATTTCTAAATAATAATAATACAGCGGTTAATGTATAGAAGGTGGCAGTTTTTTCTGTAAACATATCATTGCAATCCGACTTAAGGTTGAGAACGATATCGCTCATATAGACATACAAACAAATTATTATATTATTTTTAAGGAGAACACATTCTTATTGTGAAGTTGCAATTTTTCAGAACAGACGGTGTGTGATATTTTTAATACAATTTAAATTAGAAAGATATACATATAAAATCAATTTAACGAAAAAATGTTGTTGCTACCGGGATCCAGGTTCGAATTCCGGTAGCGACAACAATATTTTTTAGATAAATTGATTTTATATGTATATCTTTCTAATTAATACATTTAATTTGTATTATTATATTTTTGTGATTCAAATTGTCAAATTCTAACTTTGTCGTGTTACAGATTTAATATTAATTAGTAGAACTTATTTTAATACAAACTAGTATTAATTCTGTGTTAATTTTTTTAATTATAGATCTTCTAGTCGTTCGTTGTAAATTAAAAAAACATTCTCACCAATACTGCACTATTCAAATATTTATTTTTAAACTTTTACAATTAATTTTATAATGAATTTAATAACCTACACAAATACTTAAATTTAAATTTTTAATCTAAAAATAATGTTTTGAAATATATTTATATTGGTAAAAAAAAAAAAAAAAAGATCTTTTAATGATGAGGTCTACTGTTTAATGCCGACCAGTTTCGGAATAATGTCATTCAATACAGTCAGGACTGTATAAAACTAAATCTAAACGTAGGTACTGCGTCATTGATTCAATTTCAAAAATATTTATTTTATTTATTAAAATTGTACTTGTAATAATTAAAATATTCAATTATGAGACCGCGAATTAAGAGTTACCTTATTTATTGTTGACTCAATAACATGTTCTACTACGAAATCGCGTTGTATTTTCCATCCAGTCATACGAATATTTATTAAATTTTGCAACCGGTCTTGTTTAAAGAAAGCCGACATATTCGGTCATCAACACAGCTGAACCAGAGTGTGGGTAGAGTAGACGTATATGATAGTGAAATTACAATATAACATACACAGATATATATATATATATATATACATATAAGAAAAGAATTTGCATTTGAAAGATATGAATAATGCATTAATACATGGTGAATATTATGTTTCAGGCCGATGTTATTTTTGAATAACTAGCAAATGAAACACAATTTTTTAATTTAGTTTTTATTTATCAATTATTTGGTTTATTACAATTATGTACGGGATATGATATTGGCCAAGTGGCCGCCTCTGGCTGCGGCAGAAATGCGTGCTCCTTTAACCATATTTTTTCATAACATTCTCGCACACTTGGCGTGTTATTTCAGCAATTTCATTTAAAATATTGTCCTGTAGCATCGGAATTGTTGTTGGCTTATTGGCGTAGATCTCTTTCCTTTCAAGTACTCTAGTAGAAAATAGTCGGGAGCCGTCAAATCAGGTGATCGAGGAGGCTAGTCGATATCACCACTTTTTGACATTATGCAGCCGGAAAAAGCTTCTCGCATATTGTAGCATCGTATCGTAGCTCGGGCTGTATATGAGGTGGCACCGTCCTGTTGAAACCACATATATTTCAGGCCCAAATCGATCCAATTCGACTACCAAATAAAGAGTCGAAAATGTTCAAGAAATATGTACATTTTTATAAAATTTTGTTAAGCTTGAAGTCTACGTACTTCGAAATAAATATTTACAAAATTGTTCAATTATTGATTTATGTCTTCCCTAAATCATCTAACAAAAAATAATCTAGCCGCTCGAAAATCGATTTAATTTGTTGTATTTGATATATAATTTGGAATCAATAAAATATTTAAATTAATCGAAATAATCGCATAATTATGATTTTATTGAAATCTCTAACATGGTTGAGACTAGGCACATATCCCTTGAACATTTTGAACCCGTAATTTAGTCAGATATCGTATTGTATTAAGTATTGTGAACTAGGTCTGTTACACCCCGTGTATATATATCTCATTTATTAAAAATAATCCCCCCTCACTAGGATGATCCTGTGTCGAAATGGATTATTATTATAAGATTATTTCAAGTGTTTATTTACACTTCTAAGAATAATTGATTACTTTTTTTACTATTATTATATGCGCGGCGTTAGTATCCTTTATTAGCGATGTGCTAAACCGTTATTGTGACTGTGATTGTGTCAATGCTATTAGATTGTAACGATTATTGGTAACTGTTAAAGGTTTAGTTTCCAGTATACCGGTGATTATTCGCCAAATTATGAATAATCAGTTACCAATCACCGTTGTTACAATCGAACACAAATCTCAGAATCACAATCACGGTTAAAATAACGGTTTAGCTCATCACTATCCTTTATAATCATTTCTTTTATAATCAGTTTCTTAAATATTGTTCCATTTGTTGAATCTTTTATGTCCATTGGAAATTTATTGTTGTATAATAAAAATGTATTCATTTATTTTTCTCTCGTATTTCAGATATGTTGACCAAGACTACAAAAGTAACTTCAACTATCAATCTATGCATTTGACATCACAGAAAAGACCAAGTTATGTTGAAGATCGTACGAAGATAATAACAACAATATAGTTCCACTAAATACTTGTACAAAATACAAAGGTGTAAGAATTAAGGGTCTGTTAGCAGAAATCCAACTTATTGTCAAAACAACGATTCTCTTTATGTTTCTTATAATAAAAAAATTCGAAAGAGATAAAATAATGCAAATAAAATGAAAACATTGACACGAATATTGCAATAAAAAAGTAATTGAAAAGGGAGAAAGAAGAGACAAAATCAAATTTGATACAAAGGTCTTAACAGAGTTCAAATAGATAAAAATAAATCAACGTGTAATTTAGAGAGAAGATTAATTAGAAAAAAATTCAAAGATGAGTGAATTGATAGGGGCGGCGACTGCCCTGGGCGGTGCCGCTGTGACAGCCTCGTCGCAGGTGGCTTGGTTCATACCCATGCTGGTGGGAGCCATCGCATTCTTCCAGTACGAGATGATGGACCCGGAGTCCAGGGCTGCCGACACGGAAGCGGACGACCTCCTGCCCGAATACGATTTCATCATTGTTGGAGGTGGCTCGGCAGGTGCGTTACGTATTTGTTTAGTGTTCAGTCTAATTCACTTTTAGATGTTACAATTTTTATTTCTGGTTCTTCAGTCCACGTTCATGCATTATTAATTGACCTCTCCTAATAACTACCCATCCTCTGCCAATCAGTTATCGTTCAGAGTCAGGGCTTGATCCACTTCTACTACGGGGCCTCTTCAATAATTACTATCTGATTCGGTTGATAAGGAGGGGAGGGATAAGGGTTGAGTCCTCTTATCTCCGACATATGAGGTAACAACAATGGCGTAAGATTTTTTGGGGGAACATAGTGAAATTGTTTTTTTTTAATATCAGGTCATTTTTTGTATATAATTGTATAAAGTAGTAGCAAAAATGGGTAAAGTTTTTTTATATAATATATTTTTTATTTTTATATTTTGTTAATTCTTTTTATGTTTGTTTTTATTGAATTTTTTACATATCTTTACAAATTTAATGATAGTTTTCATAGAATCTTTTTATAAATTTTGTTCAATAGGGTAAAGAAGTGAAAAGGGACGAAGGTGATGGGGATCGGATGAGGGATCATACAGGCCGAGGGAGTTTATAGAAAGGTTTGGGATGGAAATTAATTTAGAATAAAATTTAGACGATAAATCGTGTATGTGTCGTTTGAGTCTCTGTGAATGACTGTGTTTCTGACAAACCAAGATGAGTTTGTGATTCTTCTACGGATGTAGTTTTGTGTGGACTCTAAAATGTTTGTGTTACTTGAACCTCGGATGGGGCTCGCGTATGTGAGTGTAGGACGGGTGATTGCTTTGTACAAGAGTAATTTGTTTTGTAGGGATAGTGAACTGTAGGAATTTAGGATGGGGTATAGTCGGTTGCACAATAATTACTAAAACACTGACATTGTTCCATTATCTCATTTCAGGAGCCGTTCTAGCCAACCGTTTATCTGAGGTGGAAGGGTTTAGGGTTTTGCTAATGGAGGCGGGCGGGGATGAAACGGAGATCAGCGATGTACCCTTACTTTCTGCGTATCTTCAGCTGAGCCAACTTGACTGGAAATACAAGAGCGAACCACAAGGGACAGCATGCTTAGGTTTGTACGCATTATTCAAAAATTTGAACAATAATATGAACTTAATACGATTACTGAATGTCAAGAAATGGCCTTTTGCTACACTTATACATTTAAAATCGCTTTAAAAATGTAATTGTAAAAATATATATTATAATATTTTAGAATCGCTTTTGGAGTCATTAATATCGTATAAAAATGGAATAATCGAGAGATATACATATGTCGATGATAAACAACACGAAAATTCCGAAATCCATTTGTAATCATCGTAAAATACTTAGATTTTTAGTAACAGCTTTTTAAACAATAAGGACATCTGGGTGTTATATGGAAATGTGAAAAATATCAGAATCTCAGAGAACAATTTAGCAATTCTTAGGATGTGCACCACATACGGGCATAAAAGCTATGTTTTTGTAGCACCCAAATTGTATAATTCTGTCCCTAAATACATAAGCAACGCAGACAGTTCAAAGGTGCAATAAAATTCACAGACCGAATGTCTGTTCATAGCATAGTCACCCCTTCAAGATGAACACATACTGAGTCAAAACTTCAGACCGAACACCAATGAGTGAGCAGCCTGTGCACGTGTCTATGTGTTAAATTAAATTGTACTGTTGTTATAAATTTTTCAAGATCAAATATTGCATCATATTTTGTTATTTTTATTTTTTCCTTCTTTTTTTCTTCTTATATACTTATTATAAATTTATAGTTGCTAAACTAATTATGTATGTAATTACGATTGTTGATTAAAAATGTAAAATGTTTGCCTCAGCACGGGCGAAGTCCAGTGAGGCAGATATTAAAATACGAAATGTACTTAAAACATATGATAAATAAAATATTTTAAATTGCAGCAATGGAAGGTGGAAGATGCAATTGGCCTAGAGGGAAAGTGCTTGGCGGATCGTCAGTCTTGAATTACATGCTATATTTAAGAGGCAACCACAAGGACTACGATATGTGGGAAGCGTTGGGTAACCCTGGCTGGGGATCCAAAGAGGCTCTGTACTACTTCAAAAAGTCAGAAGACAATCAAAACCCATACCTCTCTGAAACACCGTATCACGCTGAAGGTGGACTCCTCACCATCGGTGAGGCACCTTACCATACACCGCTCGCGGCTGCCTTCGTGCAGGCCGGGGTGGAGTTGGGTTACGAGAACAGGGACGTCAACGGCGAGAAACAAACAGGATTCATGATCGCTCAAGGAACAATAAGAAGAGGAAGTCGCTGCTCCACCGCTAAGGCTTTCATCAGACCAGCAAGATTGAGAAACAACCTGCATATATCAATGAATTCAATCGTTACCAAAATAATGATAGACCCAGTAAGCAAAATTGCTTTCGGGGTGGAATACGTTAAAGATAAAATGGTACACCGAGTGAGGGCGGCAAAGGAGGTTATTGTATCTGGTGGTTCTGTAAATTCTCCACAGCTTTTGATGCTGTCGGGAATAGGTCCTAAAGCCGAACTGGCTAAGTTCGGAATACCTCTCATAAACGATTTGCAAGTCGGAGAAAATCTTCAGGATCACATAGCTCTAGGCGGACTGACGTTTATGGTAAATCAGCCGATTTCTATAGTTGAAACCCGTCTGCACACCGTCTCCAATCTGATGCAGTACGCCGTATTCGGCGAAGGACCCCTAACTATAATGGGAGGGGTAGAAGGTCTGGCTTTTGTCAATACCAAATTCGCCAACGCGTCCGATGACTTTCCAGATATTGAGTTCCATTTCATCTCGGGTTCGACGAACTCCGACGGTGGCAACCAATTGAAGAAAGCTCACGGCTTGACAGATGCGTTTTACAACAAAGTTTTTGGACCAATCAACAACATGGACACGTGGAGCATTCTTCCGATGTTGCTGCGGCCGAAGAGTAAAGGATCAATCAAACTACGGAGCAGCAGTCCGTTTGATTACCCTTACATATACCCAAACTATTTCAAAGACAACAGAGACTTGGAAACTCTTCGAGAAGGTGTCAAGATAGCAGTCGCACTCTCAAGGACAAAGGCTTTACAAAGATTTGGCTCTCAAATGTCTCAAATTAAGTTTCCTGCATGTTCACATCTTTCTTTGTATTCCAACGAATATTTTGAGTGCATGATCAGGCAATATTCTGCAACGGTGTATCACCCTGTCGGAACTTGCAAGATGGGTCCGTATTGGGACAAAACTGCAGTTGTGGATCCTCAGTTGAAGGTATACGGAATAAAAGGGCTAAGGGTTGTAGATGCCAGCATCATGCCGAACCTTGTAAGTGGTAATACTAATGCTCCAGTCATCATGATTGCCGAGAAAGCCAGTGATATGATAAAAGAATATTGGATTACACAAAGTGTACAGTAGATTAATAAATAATTTAATGTTTAAAGTGTACCATATACACACATTGTGAAATTATTTGTAGATACTTCAAGGAACTGAAGGTGAATCGTGATCTGTTATAGGTAATCTAGATATAAAAAAAATATTCAGTTTTACAGCGACAAGTACTTATTTTGTGACATATTATTTTAAAATATTTTTATATGTTTTATATTTAATACCTACATAAGTATTGTGATTATAGTTAATCCATAATAATTAACGTGTTAAAAATTGTAAATAAATGTTGTTAATAAATTTAATTGTTTCTTTAATACGAAAGGATAACTCGAGTAGAAAAATATATGTTTCATTAGAATTCTGATAAATGTACTTTTAAACAAAATTACTATAGACAACAGTGACATCTGTGTTCCAATAAATTGTAAAAAAGTTTCAAATTATAGACGGCAGAGTGCCACATGGTTCTGGGACAGAATGGATGCGAATTATTTATCTCGCACAAGCATAATGTCGAATTTAAAGGTTAGATATTTTCTTCATAACTTCAAAACTAAATGAGCCACTTTAGGTTTTTATACCCAAAATAATGTCTAAGTTTAATGTAAACACTTTGTTTTAACCTGATAGCTGCAAAAAAAAAATCGTAGGTGAAAGAGCGCCAAAATTCTTAAAATTCAAAATTTATAGGCAACTTTTTTCGAATTTTCTTTTTACGAAAAAACAATGAAAACGTTGGTATAACTAAAAAAAAATTCATCGTACGATCGATTTCGTACGGTTTTAAGATAAAAAAAAGTTGGAACAAAAGGAAAAAATAAAAGTTGATAGTGTTTATATTTTAAATATGAATTGAATATATTAATTAGAAAGATATACATATAAAATCAATTTTATCGAAAAATATTGTTGTTGCGCCAGCAGGATTCGAACCTGAATCTCTTTCCTAACCGGGGAAGGTGCATTATCCAACTATGCTACAGCGATAATATTTTTAGCGACATATTTTCGAACCTATATATTACCTTTTTGATATTAATACATTTAATCGTTCCATTATTTGAGGCATCTCAGTTCGAAATTTGTCGCAAAATATGTCGCTGTACATATTGGAATGCACCTTCCCGGTAGAAGAGATCCAGATTCGAATCCCGGTGGCGCAACAACAATATTTTTCGATAAAATTGATTTTATATGTGTATATCTTTCTAATTAATATATTTTATTCATATTTAAAATAACACAGACCGTCTGTTCTGATAATTACAACTTCGACGACATCAGATTTTTTAAATACGAGTATTATTATATTTAATGTGATGCTTAAAACGAAAATATATTAGCACAACACATCACATCGCACTTATATAACACTAACAACACGCATAAAATGATTATTTTAATTATTAACTAAAAAATAATATCTTATTCACTTGAATTACTTGGCAACAAAAACGAGAAATATCCCGAACATACGTCGGCAAAAAGTCTCTCCACAAAAACGAAATAAGTTACTCTCCGTCATTTTGTAAAGTAAAAATAAAATCAAAAAATTTTTAAAAATTCACTCTTAAATAGTTTCAGATTTCCAAGTCTATACGAGACCATCATCTATCTAAGAGAGACAATTCACAACGGACACGAGAAGCTGGGGAATCTCACAAAGTCCGAAGCGTTAATTTTCACAAAAATTGAGCAATATCCGTTCGGAAGAATTTCGCTACTTTAACGGATTAACAAAATTAGAAGAAACGGATGCGTATGACAGGAAACCACATTTTTGCTAACGCAGTATAATCGGAAAAAAATATATTGCTTAACAAAATTTTCGACCTAACAATTTCGCATCAAAACATTCAGTAGGCATTCGAAGAGCTGCGCATCAAGTAGATTTATTTTACGTTCGTTTGCATGGTGATTTGGTACATTTAAAAATAATTAATTACATTGTGTCGGCTATTTGAACTATTCGATGTGGTGTGCTTAAAATTATGCCGTTTCAAAATATAATTTTAAAATATGTAATATAATAATCTAGTGATATTGTTAGTGATATAATCTAAGTTATAGTAAAAAATATAACAAAATATGACTAAATTAGTGACCTTGCCGACGTACCTGTCAACAGCTCGTATTTTATTCGCGCTGCTCCCAGGATTCGGGTTTTTAATGACTCTTCACAAAGCAATATTAGAACATAGACCTGATGTTGTCGACGCCAAACATAGAGTGAAAGATATAGACTATTACCGAATGCATACAGTTTATGATTTCATCGTCGTGGGGGGAGGAAGCGCGGGAGCAGTCATGGCCAGCAGACTATCGGAAAATCCAAAGTGGAATGTGCTGCTTCTAGAAGCTGGAAAGGATGAACATATATTGAGCGATCCTCCTCTTTTAATGCCAGCCCTGTTCATGACGAATATGGATTGGAAATTCACAACAGAACCAGATTCTGGATACTGCCTAGCTATGACCGACGGGAAGTGCAACTGGCCCAGGGGAAAGGTCCTGGGAGGGTCCAGCACTATCAACGCGATGCTGTATGTCAGAGGAAATAAGCGAGACTACGATCTATGGGAGAAAATGGGCAATCAAGGGTGGTCTTACGACGATGTATTACCCTATTTTAAAAAGTCTGAAGACATGAGAATAGACGAATTAAAAGGCAGTTACTTCCACGGAACGGGAGGTTATCTCACCGTGGAGACATTCCGACGCAAACAACCAATTTGGGAATTCTTCATGCACGCTGTTAAAGAGCTGGGCTACGATTGGCTGGACTTCAACGGAGAGAGGCAAACTGGCTTTATGAATCCCGCAGCCACCGTGAGAGACGGCCTGCGTTGCAGCACCGCCAAAGCCTTCTTGAGACCAACATCTCACCGCGAAAACCTGCACATTAGCCTTAAATCTCACGTCGAAAAAATCCTCATAGAAAAGTATTCGAGAAAGGCTTTAGGGGTTCAGTTCAAAAAAGAGGGCTACGATTCGAGAAAGGTGTTCGCTAAAAAAGAAGTCATCCTATCAGCTGGATCGATACAGAGCCCTCAAATACTGATGCTGTCGGGAATAGGCGATTTTGATCTTCTGACACGACTCGACATAAAACCAGTGGTGCATCTTCCAGGTGTGGGAAAAAACCTACAGGACCACGTCGCCATGGGTGGGAGACCATACATGTACGAGCCGTACGACGGCAAAGATCTAGGTCTAAAATTCAAGGAAACCGTGTCGCAAAACACCATCCGGGAGTTTGTCGAGAAGCACGACGGAACGTTGTACAACTTTCCTGAATGCGAAGTGCTGGGTTTTGTCAAAACCAAGTACGCCAACAGAACCGACGATTGGCCAGACGTGCAGATATTTATGGGTTCCTACGCCGACAACACTGACGGAGGGCTGTTCAGTAAAAGGAACACGAGACTGAGCGATGAGAATTACCAAGTGGTGTACGAGGACGTCATATTTAAACCGGCTTTCTCCGCGGTGCCGTTGCTGCTCCGGCCGAAGAGTCGCGGTCACATCACGTTAAAGGACAAAAACCCCTACTCCAAGCCGCTCATATACCCCAACTACTATTCACATCCAGATGACATCAAAGTTATGGTAATTCAAATTAAATTAATCAACTGGAAAGACAAAAAAAAAAAATTAATTAAATATGAATTAAATATATTAATTATAAAGATATACATATAAAATCAATTTTATCGAAAAATATTGTTGTTGCGCCACCGGGATTCGAACCTGGATCTCTTTCCTAACCAGGGAAGGTGCTTTATCCAACTAAGCTACAGCGACATTATTTTTAGCGACAATTTTCGACCCTATATGTTACCTTTTTGATATTAATACATTTAATCGTTCCATCATTTGACAGAGCCATCTACCTTATTTTTACAGAATCTCAAATACCTTTGAGTAAACAGAATTATCAATTCATTTTTATTAAATTTTGGTCACATGTACCAAAAAAATTAATTGCCACCGTTCTGGAAATGCAACATTACAACAAAAATAAGTTCTAAGATAATTAATAGAAGTTATGGTACACTTGCTTTTATACTTTTGATAATTAGAAAAAAAAATTATAGGTGCGTTACCGGAATACATTAATATTAATGCTTAATACGGTAAGGGTGGTGTGCGGCAAGAAGTATCTTTATGTATTATCTCAAGTGCAGTCAATAGAAATTAGTCTTAAAGTCATAAATAGTAAACAATTTGGTGACGGTATGGCAATATTTATATATTTCAGATCGAAGATATTTTTAAGCAATTTGGTAATTATCCCAATATTTATACATTTCAGACCGAGGGTATTTTTAGGTAATTTGGTAATTATCCCAATATTTATATATTTCAGATCGAAGGTGCTCGCATCACGCACGCTTTGACCAAAACACCAGCCATGCAAAAAATCAAGACAACAATATTGAAAAAACCTCTTCCCGGATGCGAGAATGCTGCCATCTTCGGAATGACAAAGGCTAAAGCGCAGAGCATCCGATACGGGGATAAAATGGAACATCGACACCATACTCAAAGCGAAGACTCTGCGTCCTTCGGCGAGGAAGCTTTCCTGAGTGACGACTTCTTGGAGTGCCAGGCCCGTCATCACACCTTGACCATCTACCACCCTGTCGGGACCTGCAAAATGGCGCCTGAAAACGATCCGATGCGTGTCGTCGATAACAGACTAAAGGTATGTTTATTGTTTTCTTTTTATCTCAATAGTTACTGACGGCGGCAGCTACGAGCCAGAAATGTCAAGTATAGGTATGATAACAATTTCTACGTCCTGACTTGACAAAATACAGAAAGACCGCAATATTTCCAAGACAACGAAGGTCAAGTTTGTAGCCTCTGGAGAATTCTATATTTTTATATGGTATAGAATCATAGACCCCGAAGGCAAGAGAGAGAACAGATCGACCCGCCTTTGAGATGTGGTGTTGAATACACTTGTTGCGCATGTAAAAATAATACACTTGTTCTTTTATTCTACAACAAAATGCGAAATAAAAACGTCATACTTCTGACGTTAAACGTTGGAAAAATTGAATAATTTAAAAAGTGATATTATTGATATTAAATACATCCATGATTGTTACTTAAACAGTCTAGAGTAAGAAAACACACGGAAAAGTGATGCATGACAGATTATTTATTATTATATTATATTATTCTTTCTAATTAATATATTTAATTCATATTTAAAATATCACAGACCTATGTTCTGAATAATTACAACTTCACAATGAGAATGTGTTCTCCTAATAATAAAGTTGTATAAATGTGTCCAAAATTTAATAAAAATGAATTGATAATTCTGGCGTCTGCTATCAGTTTACTCAAAGGTATTTGAGATTCTGTAAAAATAAGGTAGATGGCTCTGTCAAATTATGGAACGATTAAATTAATTAATTAAATTAATATCAAAAAGGTAACATATGAGTTCGAAAATTGTCGCTAAAAATATTGTCGCTGTAGCATAGTTAGATAATGCACCTTCCCCGGTTAGGAAAGAGATCCAGGTTCGAATCTCGGTGGCGCAACAACAATATTTTTCGATAAAATTGATTTTATATGTATATCTTTCTAATTTATATAATTAATTCATTCTATTAGTATTTGTTTATGAACAAAAATATGCTAATTTTAATGTTATGTCCAAGTGTGTACGTAGTATGTATGTAGTTTATCTGAACTTTCTGACTTTTTAAAATGAACATATAAAATATGATCTTTATTAAAAAATTTGGTAAGAGTATGGTGTCGGTTAAATTTTGAATAAATTTATTACAATAAAGTAAATAAAAGCAGTATTTTCTAGACATTTTGTAACAAATGTTTTTAAAAATTATTTTATATTATCCAAAATATCACCAAAGTAGTATAAATAAGAATGATGAAATAAACCGTGATTGATACTGTGTTTATGGTAACTCCGCCGATTGCTTACTGCTAGGTTCTGCGAGCGGTTATTACAGTCGCTTCGCGATCAGGGTCTTAATAGAATCTATATTTCAATGCGGAAATCACTACATTCTTGAAAATTATGAACAAAACATATCATGTCACATTTGACAGTGACATAGATAAGGAAAGAAACCGACGCTATATAACCATGAGACATAGATGACATGACAGGATGCTTTTCTTATCTATGACAGGAGTTTCACAGACCTGGCAGTTTAAGCAAGTGCTTTACAGTCTACGGAAACGAATGCCACATCCAGAAAGTCATATATATATATATAGACGGGGAAACGTAATATACATATATTGATTCTTGATACAATCACAGGTTCATCTCCAATCATAAAATCACAGTTACCAATCATTGTTACAATCGAACACCAATCAGGGTCACTCTTTTGCAATTTTGCAATAATAATCCAGATTTTAATATTAAATACAATAGCACAGAAACACTTTAAAACTAGATTTTTATTGGTTTTCAGGTGTATGGTGTACAAGGCTTAAGAGTTGTTGATGGCAGCATCATGCCTCGCATAGTCAGCGGGAACACCAACGCTCCAATCATCATGATAGCAGAAAAGGCAGCTGACATGGTTAAAGAGGACTGGGAGACAGGTTTGCGTCTGGTGGGATCATTGCTGCCAAACATTAGAATGTCATATTTCAAGGACACCTATGCGACTCCAAGAGACAGGTTCGCCGACACCAAATACAGTACACCCTTCAAATCAGCACCAATGTCACTGTTCCCGACAGACCACTATAATCACCACAAAGAAGTTTACAAATCGAATACGTACACTTTAGATCCCAGAAAAGTTGACCAACATGTCTTCAAAATTAACAATGATAATGAATATGTTAAAGGCATTGTCAGAAATGTAGCTGAAAATCATTATTTGAAACCCGATCCAAGTGATGAACTAAAATTTGATGATCTTAAAATGAAGGAAGAAAAAATATTGGAACAAAAGAGTTTCACACCCATTTACAAAGAGGCTGACGATAATGGCAACGATGAAAAATTAGCAGATTATGATTCTTTAATACCGAACATAATCAACATCATGCAGAATCCTCAAAATGCTGATATCATGCAGGCAATGCCTTCAAATTCGTATGACATCGAAAACGTTCAACTTCCATTAACCAAAGACAACGAGCAAGATGTCTTGGTTGATTCAAAATGGAAGGAGAACTTAAACTGCAAACACGAAAAAACAATACACGATAATACACCAGTCAATCAATACACACTTAATGTTTATATATGCAATAAAGATCAACACGACCAAATTAAGTGGCACAAAAATAAAAATAACATATTTTTGGGGGACTCAAAAACTACACCACCCTATTTTCGAAACAGCTCGACTGCACGTCCAAATTGGGAAACAGAATTATTTCACGACTCTCTCAAAAAACAGCCTGAAAATGATGAATTCAACGTGTATTACGTTGTGCCCTATCAGGAAGACAAGGATAATCCTACAAGACGACGTGTGAATTACAGCAAAAATGAATATGCGTCTCAAATGCAATACAATAGAGTGCAAAACCCTTCCATGCAAAATGACATGGAATATACATCATCACAATTTACTCCTGATTCAGTTAATGGTCCATTTTTCAATCCAGCAGTTCTTAATCACGCGAAAAAACAATTTGGATTAGAAAATTATCAAACTTATCAGAATCCATTAAACCGAAATGATTTTGCAACCAACAATGAACACAAAATACTAGTAAATGAACATTATCACACAAGAGACCCGCCTTTAGCAAACTCCAGGAGAAGCAATGATCTCGTGTTATATACAGAGAGTCCCGTAAATATAAATGAAATTATGAATAAACTTCATAAGGGTATGTATGAGATTCAAAATGATGTCATACAAGACGGTGAAAGATTGAATTCAATAAATCACTATCCATACTATAATAGTCGCGGAGAGGTTGACAGGTATGCCGTTATACCTCAAAACATCGACACCGGTCATCGTCCTAAAACAATTGACCAGAACACCAGATGGGAGATAGATCAATATTCTCCGTTTTATCATCAACGATTGAAACCGTTTTATTACAGTCAAGAAATCGACCACAATTCCAAGACGCATCCAGAAAACTGGAACACGGGAAGACACCATCAAACGGAACAGCGAAGAGAAACACCGTTCAGAAATGAGATTACACCTTACGAAGCGCAGAGACAAGAACAAGAAATGATTTTTAAACCACCCATTAAAGAGGCAAATAAGCAAGCCCTAACACCGGACACCCGAGACTATTTAAGACCAGTGATCGCACATTTGGAAGATCAAATCAATTCGCCGGGTGAACATCAATTTAATAGTGGTCAAAATTTTCCTCGCGTAATTCCATACTAAAAGTAATAATAATGCGGCGGTTAAATGATGCAACATATAAAATAATTTTACACGATTTAAACATAAATAACTAATGGGCCACATTTGCCAACGCGAAAATGCTGTGGCCAGCTGTGGCTCGAACCATTTTTTGCCTGTTATTACCGCCATCTATGTAGCGGGGCTCCAAAAATGTATTATTTATTAGGGTCAGGAATTTTACAAAGTGATTTATGTGTAATGGATAAATAATACATGAATATAGGACCGCACATCGGCCGTTGAATATGTCGCAAAATAAAAAATTTGAAAATTTTCAATTGTATTTCTTCGACACCTCTAATACAATTACAAAATATTAGATATAATATATTTTTTAAATATTTTTTGCAGATTTTACAATTGTGGTTTTTATTCATTTAATTTTTTTAAATATTGCTAAAATTTTTTTCTAATAATTTTGTATTACTATGTCCATTTTTATATCTTTCATTTTAAGTTAATACAATTCAATTTAAGTTAATACAAATAAAATTTATCAATTAGAAAGATAAAACATACAAAATCAATTTATAAAATGTAAAAATATTTTGTTGCCATCGGAACTTTTTCTATCCGTGGAAATGCATTAATCGATTATGCTACACCAATATATAGTAAGTTGACGATAAACTTCGTAGATAAATTACACGATTTGTCAGAGATATTGCAAGTTCAGCCCTTTATAATGCTCTTTGGGAAACTTTTAAATTATGTACGACACTGACGGTGAGGATCCACGTCTGCTACGTATGTGAATACTGAGTATGTGAACACACACTGGTTGTCTTCAACATTAATCATTAGAGATTGAGGCTTTGACGATGGCATTGGATTATATTTGAGTAGTATCTAGCAATCCAGGTACATATTTCTTAAATATGAATTAAATATATTAATTATAAAGATATTTAATTCATATTTAAAATATCACAGACCGTCTGTTCTGAATAATTACAACTTCACAATAAGAATGTGTTCTCCTAAAAAAAACATATTTCTTGTTTACCCTGAAACATTGTATTTTTATTGTAGAGTCACGTGGCGCCAGCTAATATATATTACGCTGCGCCATTTGTTATAACTGTTCCCACTTGAATATCGGTTGAGATGGTGAGATGAATAATACTCGTTAGTGCAGGTAACAATTTGATATTCACGATTACAATATTACAATAAGCTCTTGGTTCTATCTGCGCTTGAAGACGTACAGTGAAAGACACCGTTCTCCCGCGGTCCGTCATACTTAAATCATTCTAAATATGAATTAAATATATTAATTAGAAAGATATACATATAAAATCAATTTTATCGAAAAATATTCTTGTTGCGCCACCGGGATTCGAACCTGGATCTCTTTCCTAACCGTGGAAGGTGCATTATCCAACTATGCTACAGCAACAATATTTTTAGCGACAATTTTCGAACCTAAATGTTACCTTTTTGATATTAATACATTTAATCGTTCCATTATTTGAAAGAGCCATCAACCTTATTTTTACAGAATCTCAAATACCTTTGAGTAAACTGATAGCAGACGCCAGAATTATTTTTCGATAAAATTGATTTTACATGTATATCTTTCTAATTAATATATTTAATTCATATTTAAAATATCACAGACCGTCTGTTCTGAATAATTACAACTTCACAATAAGAATATGTTCTCCTAATTAAATCATTATCTTTAACGTCCCACTCCATACGCACGCATACCCTTTCGTCCCGTACGCGCGTGCTCCTGTCACGTCCTCATTCCACAGACATCACATTTAAATAATAATTATATGTAATAACTAGAAAGATATACATTTAAAATCAATGTAATCGAAAAATATTGTTGTCGCACTACCGTTGCTACCCGTTGTTGCGATTTAAGTATGGCGGATCGCAGGAGAACGGTCTCTTTTGCTGTACGTTTTCATATCCACATACTCGTACATTTCCTCATATATCTCAACACAAATACGAATAACATAGAACACTCCGCGATACAAAAGAACATGAGGGCATTTGGGTGAATATTGGGACATCTATATCTCACACAAACCTCATCATTATCACACTAGTGATAGTAAACCGTTTATGTGACTGTAATTGTGATGATGATTTGTAATTGAGATTTAACAATGATTGATAACTAAGATTTACTAATTGCTCGAGGAATTGCGAATAACTGTTTACCAAACATCACAGTTACAGTAACGGTTTAAATAACGATTTACGCATCCCTACTTCAAACGTTCTAATCTGGAGTCAACATACACTCACACAAAACTTTCATAATCTGCAACATCAACTTTTTTACAGATATGTGCTATTTAGTTCGAGTGAACCATTTCGTAGCGATTAGAAGAACTGAATTTAAAATGCTTACTTAAATTGAAAATTGAAAATTATTTATCTTATACAGAGGTATAAGTACATAGGGACATGTTATACATGAAACACACTATATACTCACGGTCGTGCAGTGCATACAAGCAAAAAATCTGTGCATTATTAAAAATTCTATGAAACAAATATAAATGAAATAATCTATAATATGGATCGTGAACGTATATTTACGAGTAGAAACTTTAATGGCTTAGTTCTAAAAACTACCACAACAACCGACGCATTGTAATTACTCACATCACTATCTTCTATTTTTAAGCTACTGTATTACTCAAGTCATACAATTGGCTATTAACTGAATTGAAAATTCCTTTCGGTTGATCAGTTTTGTATGGAGTCGTTACTTATGCGTTACTTTCTCTTTTACTAATTCATAAATTTGACTATTTTACTGTTTTTTTAATGTTTAATTTCATGATCTTTTTTTGTATTTGGTGCATGGATTTGTTTTTGATTTGGGAAAAACAAAAAGCAATTGGCAAAACTATTTCCTATGTTAACCTTAAATAAAAATAATTATTACGCGAAGGATTTTAAAACAACAAAAATAGAAAGTGTTCTTAAAAACGTCCATACATTAGTAAGAAGGTATTATTTTACGTTAAAACATAAACAGTAAAAACACTATTAATAGTTCTCTAAAATTACTTAATACATACATGGCAAGGGTCATATATAAACGACGGATTCATTTTGTCTAAAGGCGTTGGTTAAACAAAAGTGCATAATCCTATATCATTAGTAACAACATAACCAAAATTTATATGTACTGCACGCCACTGTTTTGCGCTTGACGGTATATACATGTCTACGACTAAATTAAGATTTTAAAAAAACTACATTGTAATAACTTTTGAGACAATTAATAAAGATCGCAATAAATCCATCAAAAAAATGCATTACGGTGCAGTACCGCCTGGACATATTTGTGCAGTGTACGATTGTACGCGGAGGAGTCATGCCGAGGTTAATGTGAAATTTTACTTTAATAAAATGTGCAAAATGTTTGCACATGTACTTTGCGCACCGAACTCAAAAATAATAAATGCTTATCGCATCATGTTATATTTATCAATTCGGCGAATTCTTGTGGCCGATAATGTACCGACAATCTTGGATAATGTTCCGCAGTCGTGATCTCAACCTTAAAATTGCGAATACGAATTGTCAGATGCTACGCAGATAAAATGATATGCCGACTTGTAAGCCCTGTAATTAAGCCCCATACTTCCATATATTTTCCATTATATATAATATAATATACTGGTCAAAATAAATAAAAATATATAAAAATAATTTTTTGACGTATTCTAGTATAGTATGTTAAAAAATATTTTACAGATAAAGAATATTGCTTTAAAATAATTTCAAAAAAAAAATCAAATTCTTGTAGTGATGACATATATGCTGTTTAAAAAAAGGGAAAAATGAATGATCAAATTTCGTCCATATATGGCGATGGTGTAGTGGTACTCAAAACGAGTCCACATACTAACATATGTACAACTTTCAAAAATTTGATAAATGTGGAGATTGAAAGGTGAGAATTGGTTATATATATATATATAAAGTGATCACTTAAGCCAGCCGAAGACAGGTCGTAAGCCCTGTAATTACCCCATAATTCCATATATTTTCCATTAAATATAATAAAAAAATTGTTTTGTCTCTATGATATATCTGATATTTGTTTAACAACAGTGCCTTTGTAGGTAAAGATCCAGTAATTGTGTGCTCTTGAACATATTCAAATATTGTTTATATTTATGTACTTGGTGAATTCTTGAGGCCGTTAATAGTAGATTACGTTTTGCAGTCATCTCAACTTGTGATGAAATGATAAGCCGACATGAAGACTTAATTTGAATTCTTACCGCCAACCGGAACCAAGGGACAACAAAATTTTACCTGAAACAATGAAAAAAGTGAACGTTAATAGCTGAAGAAAATTGTTGCATAATCATACAGGTATAATATGTACATACAGCATTGCAGTATTAATTGATCGATCAAAATCTGATAAAGTATATCGAAAATTCAAAGATTAATACGCAAAATGAAATAAGTATTCCTTCGAAATCTACGTCACAAATAGAATCAAACAACAGCCAAAACCTTATCGGTTCATTTTGAAATGTGGACGAATATAATAGAAAATCGTACCATTTCTGCACAAAAGGAAGTAAGTTGTGACCGACGCATGTCGCCGGTCATCTAAAGTGATGGGTGGATGGGTTAGATAGGAAATAGGGATTGAGGTATGACAGCTCGACTCACCTTGTTGACGTTCACCCAAAATGTACAAAATAACACAGTAGTAGTGATCCAACACGAATAATCACGCAATACACCTCACAATATGTACCGGGGAGAACAGGCTAAGGAGGTATGAATAAACTGAAAACTGGTGACAATATACTACAATTAACAAAATTATGACTGAATGAATAAATATAAAAGTATATGTGTTCCACCTACAGAAAAATAATTAATTTAATTCATTACAAATACGGAACAAAGTATTCATTGGAAATCTACGTAATAGATTGAATCGAACAACGACCGAAACCTGTGTGGCCAGTGTTTCTGTAGAATATGTATTTAAATGCGGAAATCGTTATTATCGGATATTGCTTTAACAATCCACCATGTAATAATGTATTTTGACTGTATTTCCAGTAAGAAAAATTAAAATAATAAAACACTTTTTATTTTAAAAAATCTACATTTTTCTGGAGCTATTATCCCTTTCTCATGAAAAGAAATGTACTAAAACTAATTTACAGGTATAGAAGGGTAGATTTGTTAATTATGGTGAAGGGGGGTTAAATGGGGAGCGCCATTACAAATTAAGTAGGCACAAAGTAACTACAATGGAAACAGGTTTAATTTTTTTTTAAATATTTATAATATTAAAATTTTTATTAACACTTTTCCTAAATTAATGTAAAATTTTAAAACCCGTTTTTAAATCAAAATAGTGATTACATTTTATTAGGTGATTCGAAAATTCTTAATAATTGTTGTTTAGACATCGCAAATATTCATTAACCCTAACTTCTAAATTTCTTGAAGTTTGTTCTATGTAAAAATAGTTACAATCTCAAGCGAATACGATATTTTGTGTAAAACCCTTTTGAACGGCAATGCTAAAATAATCGATTAATCTTATTCAAGAATTATTCACAGTAGTACTGTTATGTAAATACTTTTTTTTTTTAATACAGCTGGAGGGGCGGGGGGGTACACACCCTTTTCCGGGGCCGGTTTAGAAGCTGAGGCTCCCTTGTCGGTCCCACACATCAAAGCTAATAAAAAATACGCGACTTTAATTCAATAATATATTCAAATATATGGAGTACATAAAACAAAAAAGAAAATAAATTTAATGTAGTAATTAGTAATATTCGCAAAAAAATGCTGATAAGTATTTAAATTAAATTTGATATTTTTATATTTACTGAATTCGTTTAGAATTTTTTTGAAGGACATCTTCGGTCAAAGTTTTCCAATTCGACATTTAAATATCAGGTAAGAAACATTGATTAGTTTCTGTTTCTTTAAATACGCGTTTAATGTACAACAATTATTATACGATGTTTAAAATGTACACACACTTCAGTATGTAAATAAAATATATTTATGTCTAGGGGACGTTACACTTTTTACGTATGATTGGTGAAGTATCAAAGTATCGGAATACAAAATTCCGCATTTTACAAAGAGGGGGAAGGGGGGGTTAATTGTATAATGGTAAAGAAATGTTTTTTGATCACTATTTCGTTATGGCCGGTACGGTGTTATTATGTATCAAGGAGTTTATTTTTTTCTCTTAAAACATTTTGCACAAAGACTAAATTATTAAGCAATAATATTTTAATAATCTATATATGGCGCCCTACGGCACTGCTTTTACAAAAGCGATTCCAGATCCTAATAACAATCATTACGCGCTGTGTATAGACAAGATGACTGTGTCATCGTAGAATTTTTTTATTTTTTTAGTCTGTATCGGCTCACTTTGATTTAAACACGAGACAAGCGACGACAAGTGGTAAAAATATTTTAAAATAAAAAATAGAATAAAAAGACACGAGTGACGTGGAAAAAGGAGTGTAAGTATAAAACAATCCGTTTAATAGTCTGCACAATTTGAGTATACTTTTTCGATGAAAAAACCTTAAATTTCTGTACCTCAGTTTGTCCGCCATGAACTGCATGATAGGGGATCATTGTTGACATTCTAAAATATAATTTATTTGCATCATCTATCATCTTGTGCGACCACAATCAAATGTGGCCGTTTCATGCCACTTCTCCCCTCAACTGGATTTCTAGAACCAGGAAAATAATAAACGATTCTAAAAAAGATTTCTCGCACGTTGGAAAACATTCAAATAATAATTAAACAATCCGACTGCCCTCTGACATCATCCCTGAAACAACACTGTATATCTGATTTGGGTACATCCGACTTATAATTGTTTATGTGAATGGTATACTAATTAATAAATTAGCTTCCCTACAACAACACTGTAGGTCATCCAAGATGTCCAACGCTCCGTTTACCCATCAACATTTATAAAAATCGATATACAGTGTTGTTGCAGGAGGGGGGTAGAACTATGATGCAGGTAACTTTTGTCAGTCTGAATTCTGGCAAGAATTTAAATGTAGATACATTTGGGTGTATATTTTCCATTGTACATAGAATCCAAAAGATATCGTTGCGTTTTGTGTTGAATATTTTAAATTTCCATTAGATACGCGAACATTTCCTGCGTAAATTTTTATTTCGGCGTTCAGCCATCCTTTTTTTAGTGGTAGCAATAATTTTTTGCTTATACGTATCCATATCATCATAATTTTATATACAAATCTATATACTCCTACTTTTATTTTTAGATGCGTTAACGATTCCTCGGTAACTGATTTAAAACCTAGCACAAAACAGGCAACATCCGTTTCGCAACGAAACAGAAATTCCACAGTGAAAAGTGTAAGAACTAGCTTAGAATATTATCTGGAATGTGGCTTATTGTCATAAATATTTAGGCGGGTAAACTGGACTACCTGTGCTATTGAAATATTATAAAAATTAAAATGTTCAAAATATTTCACTGCAAATGTTAACGAACATTTTATTAATAGTTAAACAAATATTCGAATATCAAATATTTTTTAAGAGAACACATTCTTATTGTGATGTTGTAATTATTCAGAACATAGGTCTGTGATATTTTAAATATGAATTAAATATATTAATTAGAAAGATATACATATAAAATCAATTTTATCGAAAAATATTTAGAATATCAAATAATTTAAAAATGGGCGAATAATTCAACTGTGTGTGATTTATATCTTCCTCGATTAAGTACGTTTGAACTTTTGAGGCAGAGCCTCGACAATAGGCATGTGTTACCGAATCAAAACTTCTGCCAAGATTACTTCAAGGAATAAATCCAATGTTCACTCTATTAGGTAAACACCCGTCTCAGAGCGGACTTCTCGATACGTCTTCGTGAATATTTTTTATATTATTTATTACATTTTTTAATATTATGGCGGTATTTTTATTATTCTATTTAATCCTACTTTATCAAAATTTCACCCTAGCAATTGAGATAAACAGTGTTTAAAATCTTACAAATTCTACGATAACGATTCAAATATTTAAACAATTGGAAATGTAACATAGTATTCGTTTGTTACATACAATATATGATATATAATTAAAACGATTTCGATGCTCACTGCGTCATCTTCAGTAATAAACTAATTAAATTGTGAATTAAATATTTTTATAAATGCTAAATCTATTATCTTTCAAAATTAGGTGTAAAATATGGAGTGCCTGAACGTGACTGGAACCAGTTCAGGAGTGTTCGGCAGTCTGCTGAGCGGAGCCGTGGGCACCCTGATGGCCGCCAGTTGCCTGCTGGTGGACCCCGGACAGTGGCCCGAGGACAGGGCGGGATTTCTCCTCGAAAATGGTAGGCGCACAAAAAATAGCCACACTAGTATAACATCATGATATGAAAAACTCAATTGATCTTTGTGATAAATAATCAAAATAAAAATAATAATAATATAAAACGGGAATATATTTCAAATATGTACTTTTGATTTGATTACATCAATACTCATGCTAATTTACGAAACGGGGCGATTTTGAACGCGACATTAGTTTTGTAATGTCACAACATATTTAATTTATTATTGCCATTGTAGATGTTCAGGACTACGACTTCATAGTGGTCGGAGCAGGTTCGGCAGGATCCGCGATCGCCAACAGGTTATCGGAAGTGCCGCAATGGAAAGTGTTACTGCTGGAAGCTGGAGGAGACCCGCCGCCAGAGAGCCATGTGAGTTGAAAACATCTCAGATCAGAACAGAACAGCTTTTACAATCAATTATTTCAACTCACACTTAAATGAACCGTACATTTCAATACTCCAGTTACCACAATTAAATCAAAATTCAATATATGTACTTATAAACTTTCATGACCTTCATTTTATTTTTATTACACAGATTTTATTCCACATCTCATTTTCCATTCGCATGGAAAATAATTCTTCTTTATAACTTTTATCTTTATTCTGTTTATATTTTTATTTTCTACTTTTTCTTTCTTATTTCTGCATTAGAGGAGATAGTTCGCTATAGTCTTAACAAGCTAAGTAATATTTAATTAATAATAAGTTTAATCAAATTGAATGCGATCGATAATGAGATAATTGTCGATTTAATTGCAGAACAAAGTGCGTTATTAAAGAGTCTGTTTTGTATTAATATAATATATCCACTCTTATACAAGGTGCTTCTTTTCACATTATATATTATTTTTTAATCATGTTTCAAAAATTATCAATTAAAAGGTACAATTTGAAAACGACAAAATTTCCGGGCCGGTCTTAGATCGTCAATTTGCCTTTGCGTGATGTTTTAAAATTTACCGAATATATCAAATACATTCTCTAATGCACCAAAATGAACCCTTCTAGGTTCCTGGATTATTCCTTTCGAATTGGAAGTCTGATATTGACTGGCAGTACGAGACTGAGCCTGACCCAAACTCTTGTTTGGGAATGCAGAAGCAAAGGTGCGCTTGGCCACGGGGGAAGACACTCGGAGGTTCCAGCGCCATTAATGCCATGCTTTACATCAGAGGAAACCCTCGAGACTACAATGATTGGGAGAAAATGGGTAATACTGGGTGGGGTTACGAAAACGTTTTGAAATACTTCAAGAAGAGTGAACACATCGATGACGAAAGCATAACAAACACCGACAACTATAAAAAATACCACGGGACTGAAGGCTACCTAAATGTGGGGAAGTACAACGGCTCGGCAGTTTTTGGAAACAGAATTCTGGAAGCGCTAGCCGAACTGGGACACAATATACTAACGGATCTAAATGCAGACGTTCATTTGGGATTCTCCAACTCACAAGGGACGCTTAAAAATGGGGCTCGACATTCGAGCGGTGTGGCTTATTTGCAACCAGCAAAAGACAGAAGTAATCTGCACGTGGTAAAAAACGCACTAGTGACAAGAATCGTAATAGACAAATCAACAAACAAGGCGACAGGTGTTGAATTTATGATAAAAGACCGAAAAGTTAGGGCTAATGCCGTTAAAGAAGTCATAGTTTCAGCTGGGGCCATTAATTCTCCACAACTGTTGATGCTGTCCGGCATCGGTCCAATGGAACATCTTAGAGACGTTGGCATCGATGTAATTACCGATTTACCAGTCGGTAAAAATTTGCAAGATCATATAATGGCTCCCGTCTTTTACAAAATAGAAAGATATAATCAACCCGGTGTGGACTTTATTCAACCCTTTCTCGAATACCTCACTAAGCGTAGCGG
Organism: Eubasilissa splendida; assembly: GCA_031772225.1. Classification (NCBI taxonomy): domain Eukaryota; kingdom Metazoa; phylum Arthropoda; class Insecta; order Trichoptera; family Phryganeidae; genus Eubasilissa; species Eubasilissa splendida. The sequence continues at coordinate 17,230,903 of CM062868.1, forward strand.
AATGTTCAGTTCAATAGGAAGCGCTCACGTAACAGGATTTGTCAACACAGCGGATGACTCACCTTACCCAGACATACAATACCTATATAATACAATTCCAGCTAATACCCCGCTAGACTTTGCGAGAAAAAACGGCTACGACGACGAAGTTATAAAACTATTCGACGGCATGAGCGTAGATGCAGATTTACTTCACATATTTGTTACTCTCCTTAAGCCAAAATCCAAGGGTGAAATACTTCTGAAGAGCAGTGACCCGCGGGACAAGCCGTTGATTTACGCTAACTCCTTCAAAGACGAGGAAGATGTCAACACAATGTTAAGGGGTATAAAAGAAGCCACGAGATTGGAGAAAACAAAGGTTTTTAAGAAAGAGGGCGCAAAACTAACAAACATGGGATACTCGGCGTGTGAGAAGTTTGAATTCAAAAGCGATGATTACTGGAAATGCATGATCCGCTACACGGCCTCCACGCTGTTTCACCCGACCAGCACCGTGAAGATGGGCCCTGTGACAGACACCGCAGCTGTTGTCTGTCCGAGACTTAAGGTGAAGGGAATAGAGGGACTCCGTGTGGCCGACGCGAGTGTGATGCCTGATATTGTGAGCGGAAACACGAACGCGCCCACCATCATGATTGGAGAGAAAGCAGCGGATATGATTAAAGAAGATTGGCTAAATAAATAAAAAGATTTTAAGAACTAATTTTTTTTAAATAACATATTAACAAATAATCTACACACATTTCGTGATTTTTGCACAAAGTGTTAATTAACAAGCAGTACATACCACTGGCCGATAGTAATGTAATAATTGTCGAAAATTGTCGCTAAAAATATTGTCGCTATAGCATAGTTGGATAATGCACCTTCCCCGGAATCCCGGCGGCGCAACAACAATATTTTTCGATAAAATTAATTTTATATGTAAATCTTTCTAATTAATATATTTAATTAATATTTAAAATATCACAGACCTATGTTCTGTTAATTACAACTTCACAATAAGAATGTGTTCTCCTAAAAATAATAGATATCTCAAAGAGACGATGCTATTTTTTATATTCAATGTAAAATATATGGAAGTATGCGTAATTACATTAATTAAGTATGGGTATGGAGAATGGTGATCGTTATAATATATATATATAAAGGGATCACTTAACCCAGCCAAAAACAGATCGTAAGCCCTGTAATTACCCATACTTTTATATATTTTCCATTAAATATAAAAAACAGCTTCGTCTCTATGAGGTATATATTATTTGTTTAATAATTGATTGGTTTACCCGCACTTTTGAGGTCATCACTAATGTTAACAGGTATGTACTTATAATTTAATAATTTTTATTACATAACTTACTTTGAAATGAACTGTTAAAGGGTGGATTGCGATTAATAAAATTATTTAAAAAATAAGTTTAAATTTAATAAATAATCCATAATAATATTACGTGTCCCCATCTATTTCTATAACTTTCTGGACGTTTTGGATGTAGTGTCATTTGCCAGTAAAAAAAATATTCGCCAAAGTAGCGAAAATGTCGAACGTGTTTTTAATGTTAAGATTACTTAATGTTTTCTTTTTTATACATTAAATACCACTTTTACAGTAAGTATATATACTTTAAATTTAAATTAAATGTTTTCATCAATGTAGCGGAAACCTACGAATTTATGGCGAGTATTATTGTCTATTGACTTTATTTTCTATGCTATTGACCTTTCAAAAAGCTGTGCATATCTATAAATTCTGCAAAATAAATGTTAATTAAATATGTTATGCAGGTTCACGTGCAAATAATAAAGTTCTCATGTAAATGCGTTAACTAGAACCATCTAGCGGATGAATTTAAACATGACAAACAAAGCTGCGCATGTGTTTTACCGCAAAATGTGTTCCAAACGTACACAAACAAAACCCAATACTTCGTCTCGCGCGCCGCGCGATATCCCGAATACACGTCTATCGCTAGAACAGACGTGTTGTAAAACACCGCAAGTGTATATTTGAAGCGGACTTGCTTTCCAATACACTTTAAACGTGGTATTATTTTGTATCATAAAATATTTAGAGTCCTTCATTTAATAACATGAAGAAGTTCCCAATAACAATGGTTATAATATTTTTCAAAATTTACCATGGGAATACTATTTTGAATGAATGAAATACTATTTTCATAAAGATGTGCCTTTAAAGGAGTGGATCTTTCACGTGAAAACAACCTCTAGTGACAATACGCATTGCTTTTCAGCATCGATATTAACAGCATAACGCTAGTGCACCCCTAGTGCACGCCACTGCTACACATAAAACTACTTAAAAATTACACAAAAAACAATATATACCAACCTAGTGTCTACCAACACAAAATACAGTACGTTTTCTATCAAATGTTATTAAAAATGTTAAAAATGAATGTAATTATACTTAATTCCTTTTTCCTTCCCAGGGACATTTACTCGCAACCGTGACATTAGATACTTATTGTACTAACTGGATTACTACAATTATTTTTGTACAATTATTACGCGACAGTATTATAATGGAGGTCAATGCCAAGTATTTGCAGGTAAATAAAATGCTGTAATTGATGTGATAATAATTTATCATTAGCTAGCGGTTTGCTGATAATACCGTGTTTCCTCGAAAATATCGACCTACCTCGAATGTAAGACCTACCGCGATTATTTTAATATAAGACCTACTTCGAAAATAAGACCTAATAAATAATTCAATTAAATCAAAACGTGACGTATTTTTTACAAGTTTGACCCGCTGTGTTGCACGTGCCAGTGAGCTATTTTTAGCTCCATTCGACTTCCGTTTGTTTACATTTTTGCACTGATTGAAGAGCGAAGTAGTAGGAACGTACACTGTTGACGTTATTTTTTGGCATTTCTACTGTTCGTTTCGGCTGTTTTGTAAGTGTTAAATAAAAGCACGCAAAATTTAGACCCAATAATATTTTTTCTCCCAGACAAGATGAGTGCAAAAAGAAAAAGTTATTCCATCGAGTACAAGAAGGAAATCGTCGAAGAATCACAGAACAAAAACCTTACGGCTTTCTGCAAGGAAAATATGTTAGATCTACGATTGGTTCGTAAATGGCGAGAAGGGTATGATAATCTCAGCAAGCAGGCAGAGGAGGGAAATGCTAAGAAACGCAAGTTAGGATCAGGTCGGCAACCGTCATTTCCAGAAATAGAAGATATCACCTATGATTGGATCGCGAACAGAAGACCGAGAGCTTTAGTTGTACGTAGAGCGGATACTCAAGCATTTGCTATTGCAATAGCACCACATTTATATTCATATTCAAAGCATCACAATGATGATTGGATAATTTCTTTCAGCGATATGAGCTTTCTTTGCAAAGAACTACAACTCTTCAAATTAGAATACGTCGAAGTGATTAAACATACACTTGCATTCAAGCACTTTGTTGATACCATCGACTTTTCTCAATATAATGTCTCCAATATAATTGCTATGGACGAAACTTCAGTATACATGGGCCAAGAAACAAAAACTACTCTTGAAATCAGAGGTGCCTCGTCGATCTACGTTTCTTCAACATGATATGAAAGTGCAAGAGTTACCTGTGTTTTGGCAATTCGCCTTGATGGAACGAAAGTTCCACCACTTATAATTGCAAAAGGTAAGAGAGACAAAATACAAAAAGTTTCAGGAATTTATGTTCTTGAAACGGAAAAATCATGGTGCATTCAAGCCGTTATTAGACAATGGGTTGATTTAATTCTGCCATATATTCTTCGAGGTTCTCAAAGAGGTCTTTTGGTGTGGGATTCGGCCAGCACTCATCGTGCCAAAGACATGAAACAATTTCTGGACAAGAGAAGAATTGATCAAATAATGATTCCCACTGGAATGACTTCATACCTATAATCTTTAGATCTTGTCATCAACAAACCATTCAAGGATTATTTTCGGATTGAAGTTAATGATTACATCGAACATAAAATGGAACGTGTGAGAAACCAACGTGGAAACTTTATGAAGCCAAACGTGACAGAAATCGTGAAATGGGTGAATAATTCATGGAATAAAATTACATCAAATTGTGTTGCCAATGCATCAGATCTTATATTTAAAGAGTACAATGTCCTAGATATAAGACAAATCTTTATGTTGACTCGTTCAATATTTCCATGCTAACAACAACTCACCGCAAGCAATAAATCATGGACACAACACAAGACAAACAACAAACATCTACACACCAGTTCCGAGAGCAACAGCGACATTTTATCAAAGATTCTACATGTTCTTAGCACCGAAACTATACAACACACTCAGTACCAACTGGAAATCGTTTAATTCCAATAAGATTACACAAATGTGGATATGATCCAATCAGGTAGAGATGAATCAGGAGCGTGGCTATCCAACATTCTAATATAATTTATACAATACCTACACTAATAATTCACTAGTCCTACAACACTCCCACTACATATATTTTTCTTTTATTTTATTTTTATTTTTTTATACATATTTTTGATTCTCTTTTTATTCCTGTCGATGATATAAATAACACCACAACAGCAAGAAAAAAAAAACCTGGCTACTTTAACACAGACTTCAGTCTAGTAAAGTAGCCAGGACAACGCTGTATATATCAGAGGTGAAGTCTACTCCATCCCACATAATAATATGTCTTATGTTTATTATGTATAATATATTCACCACTGTTAGAACAAAAATATGTATGTCATCTAATAAATAAATAAATAAAAATAAATAAATAAATGCATTTTTATACAAAATTTAGCAATATTTGTCTAATTTCGATAGGCTTGTCTTGTAGACATTAATTTTCTTTATATTTATGTCTGATTTTGATTCTATACTTCACAATTAAGAGAAAAAAAAAACTCCACAAAATAATATAAGATTTTGCTTCATTTGTCTGTCATTATGTCTGTAGTTGACTACGTTGATTAATTTTGTTAAATTCAAAACGTTAAACAAAATAAATTATATTAATTAATATGTAAAACAAATTAGAAGAATTAATTATATATTGTATAATACATATACAAAATAAACCTATCTATCGACAAAATGTTTGGTTGCCACCTGGATACGAACCCGTAACATCTCTTTGCCGTTACCAATTTCGCTAAGTTAATCATTTAAAAAAATATTTCTATTAAATAACAAGGATAAGAACGATATTTAAAAAAAATCTGGGGTCTACAAATTAATTTGCAATGATAGCAATTATATTTATATAGGTCAATCTTGCAGAAATTTTGATATTAGAATTAAGGAGCACTTGAGATGTCTAAATAACAACTATTCAGAATTTTCCAATCATCTTTTGGAAACACAATAGGGTTTAGAAATTATATGTACAAATACTAGAGGTTTACAGTTAGATAAATTTTAAATTTTAGAAATAAAAAAAAAAGTGTTAGTACCAAGCTTAATATTATAAATAACCAAATCCTCTTTGCAAATAATCACCTTTTAAATTTGTTTTCATATTAGTTCTTACTTATTCACCATTTTATGGTTTTGTTTTTATCTATGCCTGTATTTTAAATATCATTATACATTGTTTCCTACCATACCATAGGTATCGAAACATGTCGAATAATAAATAAATAGTGGTTTAAACAAAGTATTTTGTCTAATTATTTTTATAAAATGAGGCCACAAAGTAATTTGGCTAATATTTAAGAACTTTTAATCAATTAAGTTTACGAAAAACAAATATGTAGTCTTCTATGCATGATACATCTATTATTCAATTTTTAAAGAGCTATTAACTTTATTATTAACGTACTTGTGGTCTAATGGTCAGAGCTTCGACGCTCGTTCCAAGACCCCGTCGAGTTAGTCATGTGTTCATAGCAAAAACGTTAACTTACTTACTTACTTACCATCACGCCGTTTCTTCGCGGGGGTAGGCAGAGATGATAGAGCGCTAGAACACTCTTCTGTCCTGACACACAATTCTCGCCTCATCCACATTCAAACACCTTCTCACACAAACTCGCCGATCGTTAAGGCTTCTAAGTAAAAACGTTTAGCTTAGTTTCAATACAGTGAGAATCTTGATTTAACACGTATTCCGTGTACGCGTGCTATATTCGGGCTATATACTTACTATACGACTTATCAAATTAGATATAATTAATAAAAAATTATTTAATACTTACATATTATTATTGTGTTCGTTTCTATATATAATACATACACTTTTTTTCATTTTGCATTTGGCCCTATTTTTTGTAGTAACGCCGCTGGTATACTCACATGATATACTTCTCCATTAAATTCGATACTACGCCGGTCTGAGAAATGTATTTCGCATTTCTATTTTAAAAAAGTATACATATATTATTAATTGCAATGAATCCAAAAAACCTTTCAGTAATATGCACTAGGTTTTGCCAGCAAAATAGTAGACTTCTATAAAAAATGATAAATCTATTATTCATCTTTTATACATCTTAATATTACCAAAAAACTGTCAATAATACCCGTTAGGTGTCGCCAGAAAAAACTGTAGTGTTCTATAAATTAATGACACATATTATTCATTTTTTAAATAGCTATCGACTTTATATTTTGTAATGAATCACAAAAATCTTTGAATAATGCACGCTAGGTGTCGCCAGGATAAAACTATAGTATTCTATAAATGATTATTCCATTTTTAAATAGCTATCTATTTTATACTTTTACAATGTATTCCAAGAATCTATCAATCGTATATTTCGAAATGAATCCCAAAAATCTTTGAAAACAAAAGCTAGATGACATCAAGATAAAACAATGAATTAATATCGCTTGTTTATACTCCTGAATATTGTCGGAGTAGGATATATATTAGATATATAATATATATTAGGAGAACACATTCTTATTGTGAAGTTGTAATTATTCAGAACAGACGGTCTGTGATATTTTAAATATAAATTAAATATATTAATTAGAAAGATATACATATAAAATCAATTCTATCGAAAAATATTGTTGTTCCGCCACCGGGATTCGAACCTGGATCTCTTTCCTGACCGGAGAAGGTGCATTATCCAACTATGCTACAGCGACAATATTTTTAGTGACAATTTTCGAACCTATATGTTACCTTTTTGATATTAATACATTTAATCGTTCCATTATTTGAAAGAGCCATCTACCTTATTTTTACAGAATTAATTATTTAAAATATCACAGACCGTCTGTTCTGAATAATTACAACTTCACAATAAGAATGTGTTCTCCTAATATAATTATATAGCTTGAGCTGGTATAAATGAGTGCTCTGATAATAAAAATGAAATAAAAATTATCCGGTTGTAAGTAAACCGTGCGTTCTATCATTCTATGATAATAACAGGCCTAGTCCGAAATATTTTATGGGCGAATACCTGACTATATTACGAGTCGAAAATGTTCAAGGAATACGTGCAAATTCTGCACTGTTACGGAAAATATTATTGTCTGAAATTTTTACAAAATTGTGTTAAGCTCGAAGTCGTACATACATCGAAATAAATATTTATAAAATTGTTCAATTATTAATCTATATTTTACTTCAGACTCTAAATCGTCTAACAAAAATTAATCAAGCCGCTGAAAATTCGATGACTTTCAATTTTTTGTATTTGATGTATAATTTGGAATCAAAATATTATTTAAATTAATCGAATTAATCGCATAATTAGGATTTTTTTTGAAATGTTTATATCTTTGCCACGGGTGAGATGTGATGCACATGTCCCTTGAACATTTTAATTAATTTAGTCAGGTATCGGTACGAGCCATAAAGTATTGTGGACTAGGTCTGTTACACCTGTATATTATATATATGGAACTGACGTTTCTTCTGGATTAGATCACGCTCTTTATATAGGTTTTCTTAGGGAAACCTAGGCCGACTGTTTCGGCACGGTAAGACGTGCCATTGTCAAGGCGTTGCCTCAAAAAATTACGGTACAACCGTACTTTTTCGCAGAAGATATAAATCTCATACAGTTGAGTTAATTTTAGCTCGAAGACAACTCATTATTTAACTAATTCTGTGTTCCAGATGCACACAGTGGAAGTATAAATCTTATTGGATTTTCAATCACATTGTCACGGTGGCAAAATACCCGAGAAGCCAAAATAAACATTCTTAAAATCAGCCGTAAATTAACTGCAACAAAGTGTGCATTTTTCATAGAAAAAAATTCGAGCTGACGTCGAGTATAATTCGCACGCGCGTACATCGTACCCGGCGGGCGCGACGTCCCCTGAAGGTCGGCGACTTGACGGCAATATCACATCACGTCTTTTATTTGTGTCGGTCCACGCAAGAGACGCGATCTGTTTCATCATCATCATCAGTTTCTTCGTTTAGAGGATATGTTGGTCAAAGTAACGCCGTTAAACAAGGTTTATCAGCCGATGCCTCCGGGTTCTCCTTCTGAATTTCTACGATGTTCCCCGGAAAAACGGCGTTCATTATTAAAAGATTAAAATAATTTTCGCCGTTTGTACGCCGGTCGCACATTTAATATCGTAAGCCGTATGCGCCGCACATTTCGCCGTTTGTACGCCGGTCTCACATTTAATATCGTAAGCCGTATGCGCGCACATTTCGAATCATTTTATAAGCGTAAAGCATGTGTTAACATTGTTTAAATAAGCCAACCGAACTTTTGACTATCCAACCCACCTATCTAGGGTAGGTACCTAGTTCCTATGTGTTTAATAATAATTTGTTACTACGATCTACAAGATTTAGAGACCAAATTGATATTCCAAAACTATAATATACCGCAACCCAAAATCACTATATTTAACAAGGAATCTTTCCATCACAATTATATATATATATATAACGTTCATCAATTTTCACCCCTTCACATTTATCATATATATATAAAGTGATCACTTAAGCCAGCCGAAGACAGGTCGTAAGTCCTATAATTACTCTATACTTCCATATATTTTCGATTATATATAATAAAAGATAGCTTTGTCTCTATGAAATATTTGATATTTGTTTAAATAACATTATAGTTATTTCCTAATAAACCAGTAATTTTTAGTGTCCATCTTTAACAAAATACCGCCCCAAGCGTGTGTGAGATTTAGGGGGTGGCCAATTTATGGGGATAGTTTTACAAAAATTGAAAACATCATTTTCACTTAACAAGTTACATGGGCGAAAAAAAACAATCTTGCTTGTGGCGGCAAAAAGTCTGGCGCCGGCGCTGACCATACATTACATTTACTCCCATTTGAAAACTAGTTTAGAATTCTGCGAGCTCCTCGGGAGAGCACCTCTCGATTGTTCTGCAGCTTCTAACAATAGACACGGTATCTCGCCATTTTTACACAGAGAAATGATAGCACGCCGCATGAAATTTACCCATACAGTTGCGTACGGAAGATGGTAAACAGACACCGAGTTGAAGTTTACCAACTCTTAAGGTGTTGTCTCATCGGGGTTCATAATCACCCACACACACAGGTTTATATAAGGTGCCCTTGCTCATTGTACTGGCCAGATGCATTGTTGTTAAGATCGGAGGGTGTGAAGAGCCACACTATAAACCTAAATGCAAGAACATACCTTACACACTCGAAAAGATGCGCGCAAAACCGAGGAATCCCAAAGTGTGGAACAATTTTTAAAATAAATTTAATTAAATCAAGTCAAGTGTACAAAACAAATAAGATAATGAAACGATTTTATTGTTACTTAATGGATCGCGTACATTAAAAAAAAATCTAATTTACAAGATTTAATAGTAAATATGTCATTACTATCCATCGTCCACACCGCACAGATGCGCAGTGACTTAAATCTATATTTGTAAAATTTAATGAATATCTCTGTTCTTAAACAAATATCAGATATCTCATGTGGAGATTGAGGGGTGAGAATATAAAGTGATCACTTAAGCCAACCGAAGACAGGTAAGCCCAGTAATTACCCCATACTTCCATATATTTTCCAATAAATATAATAAAAAATAGCTTTTTCTCTACGAGATATGTGATATTTGTTTAATAACAGTGCCTTTGTGGGTAAAAAATCCAGTAACTGTGTGTTCTTGGACATATTCAAATATTGCTACAACAGTCATAAGTCTACACCCCTTTTTATCCCGATCTAACCCAAATTTTGCATAGTCAACATATACTTTTTTTTTAATACTTGCAATAACTTCGTAGTTAATGTTCATTTTTAAGTTTTAAATTTGTTTTTTTTTTTTAACTATTTAAATATTAATAAATTACCAGCCGGTTGCGGAAACATCCATTGCCTTCTTCGGGATGTCAAATTAACTAACCAAAAATATAATTATCACATTCAAATGTGTTAAATAAATCTAATATCTAACTTAAATAGTAAAAATTGACTTTGATTCGAAAACACGCTTTATTTATTTCAAATGATTCTAAATCATTCAATTTCAGATCAACATTGTTTATATGTAAAACAGATAATCCCAAATTTTTATAAAAAGTATTATCATTTTCTAATAAATTATTAGAAAATTCTAAATAACCATTACTATTTAAACAACTTATATGCTATTTGACTCTTATGTTAAAATTTCTACCTATTTTTCCAATATAGAAAGCAATCCTTCACAGCTAAGTTTATAAACATCAGAATTATTAAATCTATCATCTTTCTCTTCGGAATTTATGAATAATTTTCCTATCGTTATTTGTATAAAATGTCAAAGAAAGAAATGGTTGTTTTCGAAACTGGTAGAATTATTAATATTTAAGTACTCAATTAATGTATTAATTATAAATATATACATATAAAATCAATTTTGTCGAAAAATATTATTTTTGCGCTACCGGGATTCGAACCTGGATCTCTATTTCCAATCCGGGGAAGTACACTACCAATTGTGTTATAACGCCAGTATTTTACATGACAAATTTTCGAACCTACATGTTTCACTTTTTCAAATTAATACATGTGTTGTTCCATTATTTTTGAAAACCATCTACATTATTTTTACGGAATCATAAATACCTTTGAGTAAACCGACTGCAGACGCCAGACTTATCAATTCATTTTTATTAAATTTTGGACGCATTGATACAACTTAATACATTAAATTAGTATTTAAAACATCACAGACCGTCTGTTGTGAATAATTACAACTTCACAATAAGAATGTGTTCTCCTTAATAATATTTAAGTGGTTAAGAAAACAAACTTATATTTCATTTAGCGTATTATTCTATAGGTCTCTGCGCAAAACATAGCACTCTTCCACTGGTTCCACCTGCCAACCTGCCAGTTTTGTCACACGCTGGTTTCGCGCTCCGGTTTGTCTGTATAGGTGACCTAAACAGGTATACCTGTCATGTATACCGTTGCGTGTATGGTAGACCTTACATTGAACGCGCCTATTGTTTCTGTTTCTTGAGTTGGCATTAAGCTAATTTTTGTTTTTATATATTAGCCTCTCTAAGTGTCAAACACCGCACAAGTTCTGCGCTCTGTTAAGCGTGTGTTTTTTAATTAAACTGGCAACACCAGTCGTGGATCGGTAGTTACTTATAAAAACAAAATTTCGATGTTGCTATTTGTTTTGTTTATTAATATGTTTAAAAAAAATGCACGCAGTAAATAAAACGTTTCGATATAAATCCATCATTTTTTACGTTTTAAATATTTATCAAAGTGTACATCAATCATATATTATTTTGGTAAAGAAAAAAGATTGAGAAACACCACAAAGTTTTGTAGTACATATTATAAATACGATGACTGGTAGCAATACCGGCATAACGTTTGGATTACTCTGCGAAGCGATTGGCATAGAAACATTAAGTCGTTCTAAATATGTAAATCTAATAATTATTCCGTATTGTATAAAGGTTATGAAAAAGTATATACATACATAAGTGCGTAGTGATTTAAGTATCGATAAGGAGAAACTATTTAAAATACATTCGATTCTAAACGTTTAATAGAAATTGAAATCAGATAAAAAGTAAGTGAAATAGTTTTGTTACAGATTGTGTCATATATTATTAAGGTATATATATATATATTAAACATACTACGACGACAACTAAAACAATGTAGTGATGTGCTAAACTGACAATTATTAACTTATCTGTGATTGTGAAATTCATATTCTAACACTTAAATCTCAGTTAATAATTATCGTTAAAATCAAATACTATTCACGCAAACACAATCGCAATAACGGTTTAGCTCATCAAGTGTAATTATAAAAGTGCATTCTAGTACTCTTAATCAAAAATAATCTCATCAAGGACAACACATTCTTATTGTGAAGTTGTAATTATTCAGAACAGACGGTCTGTGATATTTTTTTAAATATACATTAAACGCATTAATTAGAAAGATGTAGATATAACATCAATCTTATGTACGTAGCAACTAAATATTTTTTTCGATCGATTTTAAATATCACAAAAATATGTTCTGAAAATGTAACATCAAAAAAAAAATGTGCTCTCTGTAAAAAATAAATAAATAGATTATATGTGAAATTTTAGAAATAAGAAAAAGTGTTAATAGCAAGCTTAATATTATAAATAACAAAATCCTCTTTGCAAATAGACACTTTTTAAATTTATTTTCATATTAGTTCTCACTTATTCATCACTTTATAGTTTTGTTTTTATCTATGCTTGTATTTTTAATTTCAGTATACATTGTTTCCTAATGAAGATACCATAGGTATTGAAACATGTAGAATAATCAATAAATAAGTGGTTTAAATAAAGTGTTTTGTCTAATTATTTATATAAAATGAGGCCACAAAGTAATTTTGCTAATATTGAAGAAATAATTAATCATTAATTTTGATTGTACTTCACTATTGTTTTACATTCAAAACAAACTAACTAAAATACTATCACGCCGTGTCTTCGCGTAGATAGACAGAGAGGATAGAGCGGCATACTATTTAATCCTGACACACGAGTCTCGCCTAATCCGCGTTCATGCATCTTCATCCGCATGCTCGTCGAGCGTTGACACTTCGAACAGGACCATCTATCATCACGCCAAGTTTTCCGAGGACGTTCTCTACATCTGGTGCCATATATATTTCTTCTCATTCATTCGTTCCGCATGAACAAAACACGTATACTACCACTGCTCCATGGCTTCACGGCCCATTCTGCTGATGTACAACTGTCCTGAACTGTCGCACTCCACTAGGAGACAGGAACATGGAGTGGGTCTGCCACGAGGTCACTGTCCATTTAAGATCCCCCGATGGATACAGCTCACAGCACGTTCCGTATCCATGCGCTCTATTTGATTGTCTCTCGCCGGTCCGACCTACGCGAACAATTATTAATCATGTTCACTATTTTCAAATCAGCTTTACAAACATTCTTAAAATGTTCAATCTTTACATAACTTTTTTATAAATAATTAGTCAAAATACTATGTTTTAACCACTATTTATTGATTATTCAACATGTTTCGACACCTATGGTATCTTCTTCAGGAAACAATGTATACAGAAATTAAAAATACAAGCACAGATAAAAACAAAACTATAAGTGAGAACTAATATGAAAACAAATTTAAAAGATTACCATTTGCAAAGAGTATTTGGTTATTTATAATATTTACTTTTTCAACACTTTTTCTTATTTCTTAAATTTCAAATTCATCTAACTATAAACCCCTAGTGTTTGTATGTATAATTTCTAAACCCTTGTTAATATCAAAAGAATGGTTTGTTTCCAAAAGATGAATGGAAAATTCTGAATGACGTACATTTAGTTGATCTCTCCGACAATACGTGACATACATCAAAACAGATACACGTTGTAAAGGGAAATGTAATAAATCTAGTGTTATCAGTCATTACAAATGTCAACAATCACACTATTATTTTATACTTCTATTGAATTATATACTTTCTGTACCACTAAGGAAAACATACAATGACGGACTGAGGATAACAGGTCCCATTACGACACTGATAAAGATCTCTATTCAAAAATGCTTACAGATTTAACATTTCAATTTTTTTATATTTAGCACACACTTACCAAAGACAACAAAATAAAAAAGTATTTATTATTAATATATAATTATTTACAAAGATGAACGTGATATGTAGGCCCACAAGGCTTGTTTATAGATTTGTACAGATAATCTTTGCTGGTTCATAAATACTTTTAAACATATTCGTAAATGTTAGTATAAGAATAATAAATTTAAATACATAATTAACTCTATTTTACATATACAAACAAAAGTGATGAGCTCAGTATACTAAGAATCGCTTATTCAATAAATTCAAATAATGTAAAATTTAACGTGATCAAAATGATATTAAATTATACCAATATCAAGAACACACAATTATTAGATTTTTACCTACAAAGGCATTCTTATTAAATACATATCAGATATCTCGTAAAGACAAACCTATTTTTATTATATTTAATGGAAAATATATGGAAGTATGGGGCAATTACAGAGTTTACGACCTGTCTTCGGCTGGCTTAAGTGATCACTTTATATATATACAAATAACGTTCACCAATTCTCACCCAGTTTTAAATATGTTATTATATGGACTCGCTTCGAGTACCACTACACCACCGCCATCTATGGACCAAATTGGATAAATCATTATTCCTTTTTTTTTTTTAAACAGCATATGTATATGTCATCACTATGAGAATTTGTTAAAGCAATATTCTTTATCTGTTAAATGTTTTTTAACATATTTATACTAGAATACGCTTAAAAAATCAATATATTTTCTTATTTTGACCAGTATATTATATTAGCAATTATTGTAACATTGATTTGTTAATTATTTTAAAAATGATTAATTAATGATTAAATTTACCTATTAAAATTCAGTCAATGATATTAGAGTGTATTTTATAAAAAAAAGTGTTTAATTATAAATAATATAAAACATTTCCTAATACAATATAAAAATTATTATATCGATTAAACAATAGTGCATTTTGCATCCTCATTATATTGTTTAAGATGAAATATATATATTCTACGGAAGCTCATCAACTATGAAATATACATATATATATATATATATATATATAAAATTGAATTTTGATTTTTTTTGCTAAATTTTAAAATTGAATTTGAAATTTTAATAAAATTTGGCCACTTTTTCAAATTACTGCACATTTTAATTCATTATTGCAAGTTTGCACCAGAAGCAAGGTCTGCAATTAAAAAAAAAATTATCTTGAATTTTTCACAAAATGCCCCCCCTTCTGCATTAAAATAGCAGTAACTTTTATTCTAAGTAGGAATATTAATTTTTTTTAATGCTATATTCCCTGCTTTTTTCAAGCTTATGAGCACTTTTGTCATAATATTTTTTTTAACACCACAGTGCTTTATCCTGGTTTAAAAATGTTAAATGGTCCGAATTCACATTTTAAACATTTTTCTGACAAAACTGTTTCTGTTTTTAAAAAACAGTGATACGTATTTCGTAGGAAAACTTATCAGAAACAATAATCAACAAACAGAAAGCGATGTATTTAATTATGTTTTGGAAATGATAATAAAAAAAGTAACAAAGGGTACTAATTATTCAAAAATTCATAAAAGTTCAAATAACTCGAAAATCGTGTGATATTCACTTTCGTATCAGCTATCGATGGTTTTCGTTTGGACCGCTGCATACAGGACACCATGTATTAGTGATGAGCTCAAAATCACGAACCGTGAGTCAATCACTGATATCTTTGAGTCACTCTCACTATCAGTGATTGAATATCTGGGAATATCGTGATTCGTGAGTAATTTTTTATTTTATTTATATTTGGTTGTGATCCGTGATTCGGCGCATGTGCATATTAAACAAAAATATTCATAAACATAAACGTCATCTAGTAAATTATGCTAAAACGTTTTTATGGATTTGATCCGAAATGCTGAGAACTTGACACGAAAAATAAACTTTTAAGGGTTTTCATTCTCTTTGTGATGATATTAAATTAGATATATATTGATTATAAATTAGATATATATTGATTATGTATACATTTTTTACGCAAATTAAGTTTGTAATAATATACGTAAATACGCTCAAAATTATGCTTTTTTATTTCGTATATTGTGATATCGTGCGGCGTACGCGTATTAGTAATGAATCTGTAATCACAATCACAGATTTTAATCACTGTTATTATCGAATATCAATCACAATCACACCAGTGAGTCAAGAGTAGCATTTTTTATCATCACTACCCTGTATATTTACATACTGTTATTGAATATATAAAACATTTAAGTAATCTTAACTTTTTTACTGGCAATAATACTTATATGATTTTCAGTCCAATAACATACCCAGTCATAGATAAAAGACGGGGAAGCGCAATAAGCCTAGTGAAACCTAAAATATTCGTGTTAAATAAGTCAATTGTTTGTGTGGTACATAGGATAAAATACCATAACTATGTTGTTGTCTATTTTAGATGGATTGCCTCAACGTGATAGGGAGTGCGTCCGCGGGGGCCTTCAGCCAGCTGCTGGGCGGAGCCCTGAGCACGCTGATGGCTGCCAGCTGCCTGCTAGTGGACCCCGGCCAGTGGCCCCCGGACAGGGCCGACTATCTTCTCAACAACGGTGAGTAATAAATTCGCCAGTATTGAGTACTTTGTACAAGACAAAAAATATTATGCTTAATGCTGTAAGCAATCTGTGACATATCTATATGGGATTGATATTTTTACGAATATCGGTAACTTCACCAGCATTAATATGGATAAATAGTACTTAAAATGCATATAAATAAAAAATAGAATTACAAAATTGAAAAAATCATGCACTATTACGAAAACACTAGAAAATCGCTGTTAAGCGAAACAAGTATTTTTAAAATTTCAAATGCATTTGAACGCACTAATTTTTTTTTAACGAAAATCGAAAATTATATGTGACAAGCGATAAATTTTGTTCTAACAATTCAATGGATAAAACACGCAGTGAAAATATTCGTATATCTTATATACAATACACAATTATTCGGTGCCTTTTTCTATTCTGCATTAGGGTCCAATTTTTGTAGTTAGACCACTGACGCCAATTTCCCACGCTAATATTTATTTAAAAAAAAAATTCACCATAGCTAATATAAATATAAAATGATTTCTCGCCCTTTTGTGAAAATTCTTATCGGTATTATTAAATCGGTTTGAGACCAAACCATGGCCACAAAACGGTTTGCGATAATTGTTTTTTTTTCTTTTAGGACTGTATATAAACACCTAAAAATACGTTAGCATTTATTAACTGCACGTAATACGTTAAAATTTATTAGGTGCTCTGTGACCGAGTTCTGCGACTGTAACACATAAATGTGACGTCTACCCTCCCCTTTTGGGGGTGTATGATTTATATAGCTTCTTTCTGGCTGCCTTCTGAATTGAATGTGATAACGAGTCTCACGTCAAATTGTACAGGTGTGGCTCTGGTACGATGATACCGGAGCCAACCTATGATGATAATGTTAATAATGACCGAATGTAATAAAATTTAAAAAATCTAATTATGACGAATCGAAACGAGAGTAAACAACTCTGAAAACGATTCGGGCAGTGTATAAATAAATAATAATAATAACGGCGCTCTTACGCTAGATCGTTAAAACAGCAAAAAAATTAAATTATTTAGCTAATTAGTAAATAAAAACTAGGTACTACTATACATTTTTAAAATACTAAGTAGTTGTTTTTCATAAAGGGCTCAATTTTTCACTCTGCATTGGGTCTCAATTATTTAATTACGCCACTGATTCACGTCAAACTGAGATACTGAGCTTCAAGATCAGTTTTACACCCACTCCTAAATTGTTTATTCTTTATTTTCTCATTAATGGATTTGCACAAATACGCCTCAGTTCATTACTTCCACTGCATTCAGTTTACTTTCGTTTCTCTTTTGCAAGCTTTCAGTATGCTTCAATTCATTGCATAGTATTATGTTTTAATAAATATATTAATTAAAAAAAGACACTATGAAAATTATTTATAGTGTTATTCATTTAAATTTTAACACAAAAACCTATAACGCATTAGTACCATCTGTGTGCCGGAAAGTAAAGTATCAAATAATCCACGACAATGTACGAACGGTTTGAAAATTCGCTAACAGATGCAGATGTGACTTCATAGATGTCACGTTTACAAATAAAATAATATTAATATGAAGTCTGAAAAAAATTTGATCTTCATCCTGAGAGACAAGCGTAACAACGTAAGTAGAGAATACTAAATACTAACGCGACATCTGGTGCCGTGTAAACCAGTGGCGTAACTATGCCAATGCAGCCAATGTAAAGCATCCATTTGCATGATATTTTTGCGAGTATCGATGCCGTTCGCAGCAATAAATGTATTGCGAGATCGCGTGAAAACATTGTCGGTGTACCTAGGTACCTAGTAGCTCAAATTAATGAAAATATTTTTTTTTCTTCTTTATCACTAATCTAAACTTATTATATTTACTTATATAGTCTAACTAATCTAAATTGTGATACATGGTGTACTGGTTCCGAGGGTTAAATCTGCCGGCAGTGGTGCTTGGGGTGAGTCCCCTTTCCTTACAAGTATTTCTTTTTGTGCCGTTTTTTCCCCCGGAATTAAGTGTCTCCTAACGTTTCTCCTGCTCCCCGTCTTCGTAGTTTGTAGGTTACTATAATTGAATTATTATTCATCTGATCTTATTTGTATAATGTTACTCATATATTGTATATATTATTATAATAAAAATGAATCAAAGGTCAGGTACAATGAGAGAAAATTTGGTATAGAAAGCTGCGCGGTATCGCCCTGTCACTGTATAGCATTAAAAAAATGCCAATAAGAGTAGGAACGAATTAAGAGCCTTGAGCCTTGAGCCCTGTACCTATTCAGTAGCAGTACCTTGCTAATATGTCGGATTAGGTTAGGTTAGGGTCCAAACATAAAGTGAAAATCGCCTTAAAGTTGAGAAAGTATTTTTTTTAGTGTATATGCCTAAGAACACTTATGTTTTTTTATGAAAGTATGAATATTGTAGCTCATAAGAGACTAATTTAATTCTTGCTATTTAATAAACCATGCAGTACTAATTGTATATCTTATGTACAAAACTTAATTAGATGTCCCTTTTTTCCAATTCTGCATCGCGACTAGAGATTCTAATATATTCGATATTCGAATACATTCGGCTTTTTTCTACTATTCGATACTCGAATATCTGTGCAGCTATACGAATAGTATTCGTACTAATTTCAAACGATGGAATATTAAACAATTCTCAGGATTCCGATTCGGACGTGGACGAGACACCTGTTGCTTGTTCGAAGAGTTCACCGACTTCCGAATTGCAGACTGAATTAAGAAGCACCATTTTATCCCTCGTAGGAACTACAAATGTTTGTTCAAATAATCTAAAAAAAGATTTTAGATATTTGGACAATTTCAAAAAAAAAGGACAGAAACGTTAGACCTACTATTTAAAACACTTTTAACAGTTAAGCCAACGTCAACCGCTACTGAGCGGGTATTTTCAACTGCAGCGATGATAAAAACAAAATTAAGAACAAATTTTTAATACGAAACGTTCAATGCGTTGTTATTTTTAAAATATGTATTTTTAAAACTACAATAAATAAACAGTTTACGGTAAATAAGCTCGTTTTCTTATAAATTTTGATGTACTTGCGAATAATACGATTTATTTGAAATATTCAAAATTAATTTCATACTGTTCTCATACTTTAGAGACAATTCGAATATTTTTAGTTTTACTATTCAAATAGTTAATAATGTCGAATAGTTGGTATCTCTAATTGGGACCCAATTTTTGTAGTTACGCCACTGAACTTTATCCTATTGAATATTCTATATTCAGTTCCTATCATTGCAGATGTACAGGAGTACGATTTCATTGTGGTCGGGGCAGGTTCAGCCGGATCCGTGGTGGCCAGCAGACTATCTGAAGTGCTGCACTGGAAGGTGCTACTTCTGGAAGCTGGCGGTGATCCACCAGCTGACAGTCAGGTAATAATTGTTCGATTTATTAAGGTATATAACATTTTAAAAATGTTAGAAAGGTGCATAGCTGAAACCTTAGTCGAGATAGAAAGAGATGTGCAGAGTATCACAATTCGACGATTCTAACTTTATAATAATATAACTTAACGTTTATAAACACTTAGAAAAGTATACAGAAAAAAAATGTTAATAGAAAAAGTAAAATTATAACATCGGAACTCACACCTGTATCATGTTGGTAGATTTTTTACCAATTACATTTTGGTGACCTACAAAATACCGTCATATTTTGACACATATCTTCTTAGTGAGACGTCTATTCTTTCCCGTTGAAAGTAACCATATTTCCAATTGGAATTGTTCCTAAAATCCACTGAGTAGAACCTAAGCCACGAATTCCAGAATATTTTTATTACCCCTCCCCTTGCCATGCTGTAACACAGGTCTATCGTTCCAATTGAACCTGTATATTTTCGTAAATACACGTAGCACAAAATTAACATTTTAACTAACCTTAAAAAATCATTTACGTTTAGAAATGACTAGTGGTTTGTAGGATACACCGTATAACTAATTATGTAAAAGTAATTCTTTTTCAATTCAATTTCATGTAAAATTGCTACAGATATAAGATATCTCATAGAGACAAGGCTATTTTTTTAATATATTTAATAGAAAAATCCAGTAATTGTGTGTTCTTGGACATATTCAAATATTGCTAGAAAAGCATATTATTTAATAAAATGTATAGTTTATAAAAACATTGTTCTAAAGTCCCAAACAAGAGGTTATTGTCAATGGATGTGAAGAAATATAACCTATCTATATTATAATATCTATTATCTATCTATATTAATCTATCTAACAAAAGTGTGTTATATATTATAATATATTATAGATAGATAACACACTTTTGTTAAATAGAGATGCGTACACGGAATACATGTCACATCAATATTCTTACTATTTTCTAACTAAGCTAATCGCTGGTGCTATGAAAACAGGACTAACTTGATGGTGTCCTGGAACGGGGCGCGAACCCCCGACCACTAGATCACTACACCAACAAGATACTGAAGAGCAATGACAGGAACGTTGAAAGATTTATTATATTTTATTAAGATCAAGACAAAATAAAACAAATAGACAGATATATTTTATTTTGCTTTTCTAATTTATTCTACACTTAATGGTATGTAATTTACCTTTGAGCATTGGGAAAGGTGCATGTATTAATATCAAAAAGGTAACATATAGGTTCGAAAATTTGTCGCTAAAAATATTGTCGCTATAGCATAGTTGGATAATGCACCTTCCCCGGTTGGGAAAGAGATCCAGGCTCGAATCCCGGTGGCGCAACAACAATATTTTTCGATAAAATTGATTTCATATGTATATCTTTCTAATTGATATATTTAATTAGTATTTAAAATATCACAAACCTATATTCTGAATTATTACAATTTTACAATAAAAATGTGTTCTCCTAATAATAATAAAATTATTTAACAACTGTTGTATTCTAGATATATCCAGATACATTCTCACTGTAGAGTATTCTAAAATTGCTCATTATCAAACATAAATAATAAATAAAATAGAACAATAGATGTGTCAATTTGAAAAGTGTAACATGTAAAGTGTTCGAAAATTTTTCGTCAATGCACTGTGCGCTGTAGCATAATCGGTTCGTGCACGTTCCCCGGATTGGAAGATATCCAGGTTCGAATCCCGGTAGCAACAACAATATTTTTCGATAAAATTGATTTTATATGTACGTATATCTTTCTAATTAATACATTTAATTTGTATTTTAAATAAAACATCTAATTACAATTTATAATACGGTCATCGGCGGATCGACGCGAAATATTAAAATTGCTTGATAATACATAACAAATATCATTATTTTGCAAAAAAAAAGCGTAAATTCATAGTAAACATTAATATTAAACTTTTTCAATGTATAAGTGCAATTTTTCTAATACATATTAACATTTCTTCAATAACTTCAAGAGATACGGCCAGACAAAAAAAACCTTACAACTAGTGTACCACCCATGCACATATGATTTTTCCTACAAATTTCTTCCTCGTTTATGTGTAAATACTAAAAACCAGTTCTTATATGTTGCAGCCCCCACCCCCCCGCGAATCTATCAAATGTTATCAAAATTTCTAACGTTTTATTTTTAACGCCGTTTCGTGATTCATTTCATACGAAGAGCCTATAAAACATATTATTTGTTAAAAAGCAAAATTTGTATACTTATCAAGAAGTGAGATCGACCCAAAGAAACTTTTATTTTTTTCATGTAACTGCGCATCGTGAGTTAAACTTTTTTTGAACTCGTTACATACGTTATATGTAAGAAAAATATTATAATTGAAATATAATTTTTAATTTCAGGTACCCGGTTTGTACATCGCTAACTTAAAGACAGACATCGATTGGCAGTACGAGACTGCGGCCGACCCGAACTTCTGCCAGGGGATGAAAAATCAGAGGTGTTCGTGGCCCAGGGGGAAGGTGCTCGGGGGCAGCGGCGCAATCAACGGGATGATTCACATCAGGGGGAACAGAAAAGACTACGACGACTGGGAGAAATCCGGTAACACCGGCTGGGGATACGAGAAGGTTCTGGAATATTTCAAGAAGAGCGAACACGTCGAAGCAAAACCAAACAAGAAAAATAAACCTGACTCCGGAAGATATCGCGGCATCGATGGTTACCTGAACGTAGCACACTTTAATGATTCATTCTATTGGGGAAAGAAGATTTTAAAAGCCCAAGTGGAACTTGGTCATCCGGTGATTCCCGACATTAACGCTGACGTTCATTTGGGTTTCACAACTGCTCAAGGCACTATCAAAAACGGGGTCAGATACTCCAGCGCAAAAGCCTTCTTGGGACCAGTGAAAGAAAGAAACAACCTTCATGTAGTCAAGAACGCACACGTTACGCAAATAATTTTCGATGAAAATACGATGAAAACTCAAGGTGTGATGATAAAAATAAAAGACGGAGAAGAAATACTTGTGAAGGCTACTAAAGAGGTTGTTCTTTCAGCTGGAGCGATAAATACACCACAACTTTTAATGCTATCAGGTATAGGACCCAAGGCACACTTAACGGAACTAGGCATTAATGTCGTTGCTGATTTGCCAGTGGGAGACAACTTGCAAGACCACCCGATGACCCCCGTCTTTTATACAGCGAACAGAAACACAACGTGGAAGAAGAAACACGATCTTAACACACCGGTGATAGAATACCTGACACATAAGCGAGGTGTTCTTGCATCAATCGGTAGCATAGACACAGTCGGATTCATTAATACAAAAAAGGATGGATCTCCATATCCTGATGTACAATACCACTACAATGCAATATCTTTAAATGATAATGCTTTAGACCAGATGCTGCAAAAAACTGGCCTCGATGATGAGTACATCCAATCATACAAAGACATGAACCTAAATGCCGACTTAATTAACATATTTGTGATTGTTAT
The DNA here is from genome assembly GCA_031772225.1 of Eubasilissa splendida. Classification (NCBI taxonomy): domain Eukaryota; kingdom Metazoa; phylum Arthropoda; class Insecta; order Trichoptera; family Phryganeidae; genus Eubasilissa; species Eubasilissa splendida. The sequence goes on from CM062868.1 coordinate 17,254,463, forward strand.
TAAGCCCAAATCGAGAGGAAGGCTCATGCTCAAGAGCAAGGATCCTCTAGATAAGCCAATTATTTACGCCAACTACTTCAAAGAAGAAGCTGATATAGGAACAATGCTCAGGGGTATAAACGAAGCTCTTAAATTGGAAAAGACTAACGTTTTTAAAAAGGAAGGAGCCCAACTTCGTAGGATTTCGTATAAAGCTTGCGACGAATTTTTATTCAGAAGTCAAAACTATTGGCGATGTATGATCAAATATTCAGCAACGTCGATGTATCACCCTGTGGGAACGGCGAAGATGGGACCAGCGGGAGATCCAACAGCTGTCGTTTGCCCTAGACTTAAAGTCATCGGTGTGGAAGGGTTGAGGGTAGCGGATGGAAGCATCATGCCCGACATAGTCAGCGCCAATACCAACGCAGCGTGCATCATGATAGGCGAAAAAGCTGCGGATATGATCAAGGAAGACTGGATGAATGTGGAAGTGCATAGTGAACTTTAAACACGATAAAATAAGTAATATTATATACATAGATCGTACAGTCATAGTATAAATATAATGTCAAGAGTCACGCGCGATGGTGATATCACATTTTGTTATTTTTAAAAATTCTAATCTAAATAAATGATAAATACAAGAACATTTTTCTTTTATTTCTAAAATATTTCAAATATGAATTAAATATATTAATTAGAAAGATATACATATAAAATCAATTTTATCGAAAAATATTATTGTTGCGCCATCGGGATTCGAACCTGGATCTCTTTCCTAACCGAGGAAGGTGCATTATCCAACTATGCTACAGCGACAATTTTCGAATGAATATGTTACCTTTTTGATATTAATACCTTTAATCGTTCCATTATTTGAAAGAGCCATCTACCTTATTTTTACAGAATCTCAAATACCTTTGAGTAAACTGATAGCAGACACCAGAATTATCAATACATTTTTTATTAAATTTTGGACACATTGATGTGTCCAATATATCAATGTGTCCAATGTATTGATTTTGTATGTATATCTTTCTAATTAATATATTTAATTCATATTTAAAATATCACAGACCGTCTGTTCTGAATAATTACAACTTCACAATAAGAATGTGTTCTACTAAAATATTTCGTTGTTGATAATTTAATTCATGAAAGATTCGAAGCGATTTAATAACCAGATACAACAATTAGGCCTAACTGTAACATCGAATTGAATAGACAATTTAACAGTTATTGCTATAATACTAAATTCATTGCTGTTGAGCTGTTCTCGTGTTCCAGCAATTGTAGAAGTGAGCAGTCCGAGCGCGATACCCATAATAAGGTAAAATATTAACGTGAGGATATCTATTTGAATGAGGAATTGTATTGCCGGATAGAATTTTACTGTAATGAAGGCTGCTATTCAACTGGTGAATGTGTATGTTCCATAAGAATTAATTATTACACGCCATATATTAAATATTGTGCTAAAGATTTTTAATTTACCATCTTGGTGTATTTACAATAAACACAGTTTCAGAATAAACTTTCTATTGTTGCAGATACCAAATTTGTTTTTCTCAAATATGAAGACAGACATAGACTGGCAGTTTGAAACGGAAAACGATCCAAAATCGTGCCTGGGAATGAATAATAAGCGATGCTCTTGGCCCAAAGGGAAGGTCTTGGGCGGAACTAGTGCAATCAACGCCATGATATACTCCAGAGGAAATCCTAAAGACTACGATGGCTGGAAGCTGAAAGGAAACAACGGATGGGGATATGAAGAAGTTCTAACATACTTTAAAAAAAGTGAAAACATCCAGGATAGAAAGATTATAAAAAAACCGGGATATGAAAGGTATCACGGAACTGGTGGCTTTCTGAATGTAGACAGGTTTAAAGACTCTCTCGACGTTGGGGAGACGTTTCTCGAAGCGGCAGACGAACTTGGACACGTGATACGATCAGACTTCAACGCCGACGTCCACTTGGGTTTTGGATACGCACACGGCACGACCTTGAACGGGGCGCGTCACTCGAGCGCGGCCGCTTTTCTAAAACCGGCAAAGGACCGGACCAATCTGGATGTGATCAAATATGCTCACGTAACTAAAATAATAATCGACGCACACACGAAAAGAGCTACTGGCGTTAAATTTACACTCAAAGGAAAAGACATGGTGGTAAATGTTAGAAAAGAACTAATCATATCGGCCGGGGTGGTGAATTCTCCAAAACTATTAATGCTGTCGGGAGTTGGACCAAAAATGCATCTAAACGACATGGGAATCGATGTCGTTGAGGATTTACCGGTTGGTGAAAATTTACAGGATCACATCATGGCTCCAGTATTTTACAGAGCGAATAGATTTAATAAAACAACACCAGATTATGCATGGGGAGTTTTAAAATTTTTGGCGAAACAAAAAGGTTTATTTGGTTCAATCGGCACGTTAGATATTACTGGATTTATCAGCACGGAAAAAAATAACTCCGCTTATCCAGATATTCAATTTAATTTTTATACCTCGCTGGCTAACAGCGTAGAACACTCGCAGTTTGTAGAAAAAATCGGGTACAGCGATGAATTAGTAGAATCTTATAAAAAATGAATGTCGATGCAGATCTAGTACATATTTTTATTATTTTGTTACAACCAAAATCTAAAGGAAAAATCACGCTAAGAAGTAAAAATCCTGAAGATAAACCACTGATAAACGCTAATTATTTGAATGATGAAGTAGACGTAGATACACTGCTGAAAGGAATTCGAGAGGCTGAAAGGTTAGAAGCCACTAAAGTATTCCGAAAGGAGGGTCTGGTTGTCACCAAAATAGACTACAGACCATGTGACGAGTTCGCGTTTAAAACTGATGATTATTGGAAGTGTATCATCCGTCACGTGGCGTCGTCAGCGTATCAACCGACAGGGTCAGTGAGAATGGGATCGTCGGTAGATGCCGAAGCTGTCGTCACTCCGGCGCTAAAGGTCAAGGGTTTGGAAGGTCTCAGGGTCATTGATGCAAGCATAATACCTGAAATAATAAGCGGAAATATGAACGCACCATGTATGATGATCGGGGAGAAAGCCGCCGATATGATCAAGGAAGACTGGCTGAACCACGAAAGTCACGTAGAGTTGTAATAAGCAGTACGTAATCGTCCGTCTGAAGACACGGTGACCTTTATTACTGGTATACTTAAACTATTATTTATCATTATTTTAACGTAAAAAAATTAATATTATAAAGCTGTTCTATTTGGTCACGTGTCTGCGATACCGTGCAAATAGTATAATAATTCAAATAAAAAAATATCCATTTAACCATCCCCGTACGAAGTATAACTAAATTACTAGCACTCCGAAAAGACCCCAAGACCCCAAGAACATATATACATATATTAATTAGAAAGATACACATATAAAATCAATTTTATCCTTCCCCGGTTAGCAAAGAGATCCAGGTTCGAATCTCGGTGGCTCAACAACAATATTTTTCGATAAAATTGATTTTATATGTATATCTTTCTAATTAATATATTTAATTCATATTTAAATATTTTTTATCGCTTACCTCGCCAAAAAAGAGACTAGCTCTTGTGCTTGGAGAGGGACTTCACTATAATATTATTTATTATTTAATTGTGTGCTTCTGAAGTATTCATTTAATTTATTTTATATCCTTTATCTCTTTAATTTGTGCAGGGATGCTATTGAAGTTTTTTTCATTCCTAATTGTATGAAAATTTTGCTGATAGTGTTCTATGTTACATTTGGGGATTTTTAAATCTTAATGGCGTGCTTGTTTCAAATTTTAATTGATTAATTGAGGATTTTTTTTAAATGTTTCCTTTTTTAATTATATCTTGACTACTATGTGCAATGTTATTATATTATTAGACAATATTAATTATTTATTTGCTTGATTTCTGCTAGTAAAAGATTAAAAATTAAATGTAAACTTTAAAATGATAAAAATTATCATAAAACGACAAAATAAAAATCTATTTTCGTAAAGGTTTGTGTCCACGATGATCCCTCATGAGTCAGTAAAGATGTCTGTTTACTGGATACGTCATTCTCTTCATCCATGTCGGACCCTTATGACGGAGGATTGGGATCTCCAATTAACTCCCGCCTTACTATGCTCTCCCTTTTCTAGCATTCTGCTATGACCAGAGAACGTCCTGTTGCCTTATCTGCTTGGTCGGTCCAACCAACGGGTGGTGGATGTTCCTCTTCCTCTCCGTCCTTCGACGTGGCCCACCACAACAAGCGTATCCAAGCTATCTTCCCTTCTCACAAGATGTCCAAAAATTGAAGGATTCGTCTCAGGTTGCAGGTTGAGAGACTTTCCGATGTTCAGTTCCTGCAGAATAAAGACATTCGTGCGTCTCGCCGTCCATGGTATGCGCAACATATGTCTCCAGCACATGTTAAAGGCATGCGAACTCGTCCATGGTATGCGCAACACATGTATCTAGCACATGTTAAAGGCATACGAACTCATCCGTGGACACGAACCATGAATGCATATTGCACATCAAATATATAGTCTTTCATCCTAGACTAGCATTTAAAATTAAATGCTACATACCACTTTAGAATATATTCCACGTTTCACAAAAAAATTCGCAAGTTAGTAACGTATTATATAATAGATCAACTGCACCAAAAAGTTGCACATGATAAACAAGGCAGTCCTCAAAGTAATAAACCCTTTACTGTAAGTGGCAAAAATTATATGTATGTATCAGTGGCGGTCGGTGACTTTTTGTAGAAGGGATGCTGGATAATAAGTTTATACCTACTATCAAATATACAAATATAATAATATATAATCAAAGGATTTTTTGTTTGAATAATTCAAGCCAAACTGTCAAAAACTAATTTCTCCATCCAAACAATCCATTCGCTTCATAATATGTATGCGTTACAGTCGCATTAAAGTCGTTTTTTGTATATTGGATGAGGTTTGAATTCGTATACAAACGTATACGAACGCGTATACATTCGAAGACCTAGACAGGTGGAACTAAATGCGCATGAGCGAATATTCGAATATCGAATATTTACAAACTTTGTGGATACGGAAAGTACGATAGAATCCACAGTTGCTGGAATATGTGTGTTTACGCAATTCATCGATGTTCGGTGCATGTATTTCGACTCGCTCCGTGCGCACGCCGTGTCGTAGTGTGTGTTATGACCGGTCTGTAACTAAAGGACAGGATGAATTTATTTGCAATAAGTGGTGACTCTGGAACACAAGGGATGCGGAGCATCCAAAGCATGTATGAAGCGACTCGTAATCTCTTTAAGTTGAAAAATCTGTATGTTTAAAAAAATAGACTTCACTCTTTTGCCTTTGCACAGGCGATTTAAACTAATGTTTAAGTACCATAATATATTTAATTTATTTCAAATGGGTTTAGTTCACAATATTTTAATTTGAGATGAAAATATCCAAGGCTAATAATAACGTGTTTTATCGGCTAATTTTCAGTGTGACTCCGATCTGAACTAACGAGACTTATCATTTGCAGGGTCCATAAAAGTCCCGAAATGAAGTTGGTGACACACGGCGAAATAGCTCGGAAAACGTTGAACACAACAACGAAACGTTGTGAAAAAACAATACATAATACAACACTGACACAGACCGAGAGCGTTGCAACATGATAATTTAAGTAAGATGATGCGTTATCGGTGAAGTGTACAAATAGACTGACCTTTAATTAAAGATAACTCCATAATCTATTTGTATAAAGTAAACATTTCAATCCTAACTACAGTGTATGCAGAAGGACGACAAATAAAATAAAACACTACCTGTTCTAAAAACTTTATCAATAATTTATCGTTAATAAAATAACTAATAGAAATCAATCGCCTTCGCTGATTACGTTCGTTAGGTAATGGCCCCTTCGCGGCCAATGTTGGCCACTGCCGAAAATCTGTGTTTCAATGTAGCAAATATATTTTATATATGAATTAAATATATTAATTAGAGAGATATACATATAAAATCAATTTTATTGAAAAATATTGTTGTTGCGCCACCGGGATTTGAACCTGAACCTCTTTCTAAACCGGGGAAGGTGCATTATCCAACTATGCTACAGCGACGATATTTTTAGCGACAAATTTTCGAACCTGTTACCTTTTTGATATTAATACATTTATTCCTTTCATTATTTGAAAGAGCCATCTAATGGAACGATTAAATGTATTAATATCAAAAAGGTAACAATGTATATCTTTCTAATTAATATATTTAATTCATATTTAAAATATCACAGACCTATGTTCTGAATAATTACAACTTCACAATAAGAATGTGTTCTCCTAATATATTTTATTATTAAAAAAAGGATATTGATCGATCACAGTCACACCTTAACTCATATAAAAGACAAACAAATACCTAATCAGACAAATTCTTTAAATTATTATCATTATTAGCCTACTTTCAAAGAATTCAATAGAACATTTGATCGGTGTGTGTCTTGGCTAAATGTACAACATTGTACGCCAACACATTATTTGCATATGTAGCGTAATAGTTAAGAATATCATACGTATAATTTAAAAAATCGCTTGTATAAATGAAGGAAACACCGAAGGGTTCCACCCTATCTCGGAATCATTATGACAGTTGTGCACTCCCGCTTCGATTCCAGTCAACAAAGCAGCGCGTGCAATAATGAACAGAATATTTAAAGCTTTTTAGAACACATTACAAAGCTATATTCCGGCAGTTAGTTAATTAATACCTTGTAGGTTTGTATAACCGATATCGCTCTCGCCTTCAGTCAGATTGCAATATCGCGCTGGGTTGACGATATTCGACCTGACAACGTGGATTCCGGAATAGCCTGGCAGAAAGACGTCAGAGACAAAATCATGAGGACACATCATTTTCGTTTTATTTCAAACTCCCTTCTTTGTATTGTGTTTCAATCATGGGCAGGTAAGAATTTTTTAAATACTAATTAAACGTATTAATTATAAGATATACATATAAAATCAATTTTATCGAAAAATACTGTTATTGCGCTACCGGGATTCGAACCTGGATCTCTTTTCCAATCCGGAGGAAGTGCATTATCCAACTATGTTACAGCAACAGTACTTTTGACGACAAATATTCGAACCTATACGTTAACACTTTTTAAATTAATACATCTATCGTTACATTGTTCTCCTAATAATAAAGTTGTATCAATGTATCCAAAATTTAATATATATGAATTGATCATTCTGGCGTTTGCTATCAGTTTACTCAAAGGTATTTGAGATTCCGTAAAAATAAGGTAGATGGCTTTTTCAAATAATGGAACGATTAAATGTATTAATATCAAAAAGATAACATATAGGTTCGAAAATTGTCGCTAAAAATATTGTCGCTGTAGCATAGTTGGATAATGCACCTTTCCCGGTTAGGAAAGAGATCCAGGTTCGAATCCCGGTGGCGCAACAACAATATTTTTCGATAAAATTGATTTTATATGTATATCTTTCTAATTAATATATTTAATTTATATTTAAAATAAGTATCTTTGAATATTTGCTTCATTTGTATAATATTGTTTATAAATTATATATAAAATTTTAATAAAATATCAATAAATGAATCGACTATAAAGATATACAGAAATAATCTATTTATTGAAAAAATATTATTTGCTACCGGGATACGAACCTGGACCTCTTCCTATCCGGGGAAACGTGTTGACCATTCCACAACAGCGACCGATTACGATCACAACAAATTTAGATCTTATGTCTGTATATTTTTACAATTGATACATTTAGTATTCAATATATATATATATCATCGTGAGGCCTTCATTCTTTAGTTAATTGTGATGGATGTGATGATAGTGAAAGAAAGCAGTGTGATGATAGGTGAAATTTTAAATTGGGTTCTCAAAGACGACACCTTAAACTTTACAGATGAGATTTTTTCTCTTACATATACTGTTACATACAAAACAAAGATTGTATTTCTTCTGTATTGTGTAAATTATCCAGAAATCTGTCGACTTCGTGTGAAGTTACTTACTGAGAAGTCTACGCGCGCTGTTCTCGGATTATCAAGGTAAATTTGTTATTTAATGTTTCAGAAAAGTCCATACAAACATGTTCGTAACACAGATATAGCAAAACAAGTTAAGTTAAATTAAGATATATGTAAAGGGTGTTCCAACAAGAGTGGAAAATTTATATTTGTGCCATTTTTGCTGTTGTGCATTATGACAGTTCGATGGTCTGCTATTATTAAAAATGAATCGCTATTCGACGGCAACAGCGGTAAAAAATGGTAAAAGTTTGACTATAACGATTCTCAAATTGCGTCCAATTTTTGGTGATCAGTGCATCAACTGTAAAGAGAATAGTCGAAAAATTCGAGAAGACTGGACTCGTCCAGATCGTTCAGCAGAAAACGTCACGGGTGTTTGCCAGAATGCGACCGAGAGTCCGGAAACAAGAATTGAACAGTTTAAGAAACACTATGCAGCTCATTCTAATGAAAGATTCGCCTACAAAATCCAATTGACTTAACAACTCAAGTCTACAAACCATACGCAGCGAAGAGAGTTCGCCATCGTGTAATCTCTCGTTTGGGCACTTCTTTTTCTGGAATTTTTTGAAGTCAAAATTTTAGGTCAACAAGCCCATGATCATCCAAGCCCTAAAGAAGGAGATTAAATGTTGTATCACTGAAATACAGCCACAGCTATGCCAAGCCGTGATTGAAAATTTCGTCAAAAGAATGCAAACGTGCCGGCAAAGCCGAGGAGAATATTTATCAGATGTGTTATTCCATATATAATTTCCATTTATGATTAAATCAAAATTTCTGTATTTTCTAAAAAAAAAAAACTATTGTTGGGACATTCTTTATTATATTAATATAATAAAAATGTATACCACGTATACGTAGAAATCCTTGTAAAGTGTTTGAATGAGACCAGCTATTTTCTTCATGGATATATGATTTTTCCCCTTACATGGACTGCTCTGCATGTTCAAGAGCTCAGTGTGGAAAATAATTGTAAACATTTCCGTAATTTCAAAGGTGTAACTGGATTAATTAAAATATTGAGATAGTATTACAGTTACCATACATACACGTGCGAATCTTGTTTACTAGTGACACACAATAAAGTGTTAATAAATAACCTGTCGACCCTTTCAAAATTGTAGGTATTATAATGCAAAATCACAAGAAGAAAGATTTTTGATCGGCCGTCGGTAGGGTTGCCAAATATTATTTTTGTTGGACGGAGGTTGTGGAATCTCCAAGTTTATCAAGGTCCAACGCCTTCGATTGTCCGGGCATCTTCAGAAGAGTCTTCACCGTCAATCTGAGGGGAGGCGGCGCATCGGGAAACCGCGACTTTATCGGCTGGATTGGATCCAGAAGATCCCGGAATGATCTCGGGGTGGACGGCTGGTGAGGCAAGGCATAATGCATAGTAGTGGAGGGATCTCCTTTTACTCCTGTATATAGTTTAATGATGTTGTTATGGCGTTGTTAATCATAAATAAATTATTTCAATTTTTATTTATTCTGAATAAGTATATTTATACACGATAAAAATATTTATTTTTACTACAACTCATCTTGCAGATATTTGCTTAGTTTCATTATGAATCTATGTGATTTCTCCACCTTTCTTATATCTTCTGGCATTTCATTAAATATTTTCATCGCCCTGTATATCTCAGCATTTAGCCTTCTTCCTGAATGGCAGTCTCAGTCTATGTTTTCCTCTTGTAATGATGTTCATGCTCATGTTGATTTGCATAATTTTTCTTATAAATTCTGCCAATATTTTCTTAGTGAAACTTATAGATAGGTATATATATTTACCTAAAACAACATCACTAGCAAATAACACTCCCCGTCTAAAGAAGACTACAATCAAAACAGTCACTACCTTGTACAGAAAACAAACTTTTTTTTTGCGATTTTGTTAAATAATTTGTTTACATCTTTGCTAAATTAACTTTTTTTAAACTTCGTTGGCAGGAGTTTGATCCGTTCCATCTGTGAGTCTGATTCTGAATATGGCGTCACAATCCACTACGTCATAGCTGGTTCTCGCAAATGTGACAATGTTGGCTTTTATGAGTTTTTGAGAGAATATAACTTGTACATTATATTTGCATCAATTGTTCTATAAAATATTATGTACAATTCCTATTAAAATATAAATGTCGAGTGTTCCAAGGTATACCCGGACATACAATCAAACATCGGTATGTTAACAAAACGACAAAGGTTTCCAACACCATAAAACAAATTGTTAAGATAATGGCAAGTGTGCGGGCTAACGTCAGCAGCGCTTGTGATACTGATATTGAGACCTTGCATGAATCACTTTAAACTTGTATAATACAATAACTGCGCTAAACCGCAGAATGCGGATATAATGGATACCTTCAAAGGCATAAACTTCACCACAATGAACTGTTTTCAAGAATCATAAACGAAGAGTGCAGTGCGGACTTTAGACGGAGGTCAGAAACTAAATTAACTACAATTTACTAACATCTCGACGAAGAAGCTCTATATTCGAAACGCATTCACTCTACTAGGTGCAGATAACGGTTAGACATCACCAATTACAGGGTGAATATTATGTTACAAGCCGATGTTGTTTTTCAATAACTAGTAAATCAAACGCAATTTTGTAATTTTGTTTTTATTTTTTGATTATTTGGTTTATTACAATCATGTATGGAATATGACACTTATTTTCAAAGTATCTGCAGTGAAGTGGAATAATGAGAAGATTGAAATAATCACGTGCCACTTTCAACCTAAAAGTCGGGTACAGTCGAAAAACCCCGAAGGAAAAACAATCACGGAGATTGCTGATGATACTGATGACTGATGACTGATGACTGTTGACGATATTGAGGAGCTTTTTTCCACCGTAGAAAGAGTGAGTACCGAAATCGGTTCCGCAATAAGCCGAGAAAAAATAAAAATGACGGTTATTCATAGAAAGCATGGCAACAGAACGAATTAATGTTACGCCAAGATATAAGCGTCATAACACGCACGTTTTGACGTCACAGACACTAAAGTGCCTTGCAGGGATTAAAGTCATATTTTTGAGATATGTGGATGACAGTACTCAGGGGGGGGGGAGGGGGTCATGGATAATTTCGGAGTAAACTGTTTTAGTATAGATTTGTGGATGCCTCGTGGTGTACATGTGGAGAGTGTAACAGACGCCTGACCATATTTTGGGGTTTAGTGAGATGCACGTGAACGTATGATTGGTGGTTTGACTGGACTTAGACACCGCCCGCTCAGGAATGCAGACCTAATTAGTAATGAGACGAATCTTGTTTTATATAAGGGTCTTATTCGGGTACGGGTGACCCGTTGGAGCTCCTTAGGTAGGTAGTCAGGGCAACCTCCGTGGCCAGACTCCACCAACGCGCCTACCTCTCACTTTCCATGCCTCGTGTTTTGCAACTCTATTAGTCTGCCCGTGTCAGTGTGACTCAATCAATTTTATGTCTCGTGCACCAGCCCTCCTTTAGGAGTGTTTTTGAATAATGGATCCCTGGGTCTGCCTTGTACTACTGCACCTTAATTTTCCTTAATTATATTATATGATTTTTTTATGAATAAAGAAGCACTTAAGGGACATCTTAATTGCTAATAACCACATTGAATTTCTTCTCCTTTTTCGTTTTGTAATTGTAAAAATGAAATTGAATTAAAGTCGCGAATTTTATTAGCTTTGATGAGTGTGACCGACAAGGAAGCCCTAGCTTCTAAACCGGTCCCAGGAAAGGGTAGGTCCCCCCCCTCCCCCTCCAGCTGTTCTTTATTACGTAGTCAGCTTTTGATAGATACTTGTAAGTCAAGACCCTTAGACCATTACCCTATTTGGTGTTTTTTATTTCAGATACGGTTGCCAATTAAAAGGTTAATAACGTATAAGGGAGACTGTGAGGCAAAAATGAGGAGGAGAAACACCATGACACGGTCCATAACAATCTCAAAAAGATTTACCAAGACCGAAGCATAACCAGGAAAACAAAAATGAAACAGGTCAGAACCCTTGTCTTTCCAATATTTATTTACGGTGCTGAAACGTGAACGAAAACACGAAGGGATAGACGCTTTGGAAATGTGGCGCTGGAGTCCTGGTGATGCATGTAACTCTGGTCAAAGGGAAATAAACATCGAGCAGCGTCTATTCACATCGATATTTTGGCCATACTCTACCAGACATGAAAACACCGTGGAAAAGTTGATGATCCGAGGAAGAGTGAAGGGAACTAGAACTCTTGGAAGACACCAACAAGATGGACCGACCTGATTAAAACTTCGATGATACAAAACACAAGAAATTCCACATGAAATAGGCAGCAATAAGTCATCCATCCAATTATGCAAATTGATAATATTCTATTATTAAAAAAAACACATTCTTATTGTGAAGTTGTAATTATACAGAACATAGCTCAGTGATATTTTAAATAATAATTAAATGTATTAATTAGAAAGATATACATATAAAAGCAATTTGATCGAAAAATATTGTTGTTGCTGCCGGGATTCGAACCTGGATCTCTTCCAATCCGGGAAACGTGCATTAAAAATAAAATAGACGGCTTTCAAATAAAGGAAATAGATTCAAAAATTTGTCGTCAAAATACTGTGTGCTGTAGCATAATCGATTAATGCACGTTCCCCGGATTGGAAGAGATCCAGGTTCGAAAACCCTATAGCAACAATAATATTTTTCAATAAAATTGATATTATATATATATATCTTTTTAATTAATACGTTTAATTAGTATTTGATCATATTCATTACGTACAGTGTGTAGATTAGGTGTTATTACTTGAACTTCGAAACCCGAGAATATATTTATCTTTTTCGTTGCATATAGGTTCAGTTTGATTTAATTAGTGCCGGATAAACACGTTAACATAACGTGCATAACATAAGTGCAAATGAGTTAAAAATATTTTTAAATAAGAAGATATAAAAGACGTGAAAAAAGGAATGTAAGTAGAATACGAAAGGTTTAACAGTGTGTTTTTCCTGTACTCTGTTATGACTAGGGAATTCATATGAAATTTTAAGAATTCCGAAATTCGTTCTCATAAATATAATTTAGAATTACGTAAATTTTATAGCGAATTCCGAATTCTAAATATAAAACATTGTTACGACCACAAACAAACAGTTACACAATAAGTACCTAATCACACAATAATAGGGGTGTTCCGAAGGGATCGTTTTTAGACCCGATATACAAACAAAAGCGGCTGCATCAAAGAGATGTCCGAAAACTGGCGGATCAGTATTGAAATTTGTTTTGTCGATTGCGGTGTGTAGTGTGTATTTAGTTATTTTTCCATGGTTTTCTGTTAAATTATCGATTTTTTTTTTCATTTTTTACCATTATTCTAGCTTCGATCATTCGGAATACTTAGGACCATTGCTAGTACTGATAATATAACATTTATAAACACGGGACAAATGACCACAATGCACATGAAAGTGTTATATGGTAAATTTGTTATATTGACGTACATATTCGATCTTCCATTAATTTTAATCCACAAGAAAAAACAGTTTATTTTTAGTTGGAAAAATAAAAAATTATACAATAAATAGTAATGAATTTATTTACTAGTAAGCTGTTTTTTATTATTTGTATTGACCAAAAAATAATTTTAAAAAATCGAATTCCGAATATCTTTATTTCGTCAAAATTTGTAATCGCTATTTACGATCTATACTGCGTTATATATAAAAATACCCGATTCTAAAAATATTCCCCATCCGGAAGAAATCATTTAAATAATAACTGTATAGTCCGGTAACCCAATTACGAACTCTACAACTACAGTCTAGGCAAGGCCTAATTGATTCGATTCATTGTATACGGCATACAGACTCGAATTTTTCATCTAATCTTTTTCGAAAACAGGCAAAAAATTATTATTATTATTAGCCGAAGACAGGTAGTAAGCCCTGTAATTACCCCATACTCCCATACATTTTCCATTAAATATAATAAAAAATAGCTTCGTCTCTATGAGATATCTATTATTTGTTTATTAAAACAATGCCTTTATAGGTGAAAATCAAGTAATTGTGTGTTCTTGGATATATTCAAATATTGCTCAAAATATAAATAATTTTGGGGTCCTTATTTGTCTGTTTGTACCGGTGTGGTTAGATGGATATTTATTTATTTCCTTCAACGCTTTTGTGGGCTTTATATAATACATTTTTTATTTTCTATATAACAGTTTAAATATAACAAAAAATATCTAACTTGCTTTAATGTTCACAAATTAAAAGGTTTCGCCTCTACCATCCCTAAATACCAAAGAAAGAAAATTACCCAGTCTCTTAAATACATTATTTTTAATGCTAACTTTGATTCTTTGCATGTAGAAAAATGTTTTCGTCTTTCTTTCAGAAACAGGTGTAGAGCATGGAGTGCCTGAACGTGACTGGAGCCAGTTCAGGAGTGTTCGGCAGTCTGCTGAGCGGAGCCCTGGGCACCCTGATGGCCGCCAGTTGCCTGCTGGTGGACCCCGGACAGTGGCCCGAGGACAGGGCGGGATTTCTCCTCGAAAATGGTAAGCGCACAAAAAATCCGTGCTTTCATTGTAAGAAAAAAGGTGTCGGAACTCATATCTTGCTAATCTTTTATTAGAAAAATTATATATTCAGTTATTAATATAAATTTAATCTATTGTATTTGTAGTGACTTTCCAATTTACCTGCACTATATATTTAGATAAGGTACAATTATAGAACTCAGATATGTAAAACTATTATTCCGAAGGAACAATGGGACCCCCACCACTAATCTCACACACACACATATCCACACATACAAAAGTGACAGTTCTCACAGTATATAAGGCGTTCGCTTTAAATTTCAAAGTTTCGTCCAAATCGACGGCGCGATTCAAGTCCACGTGGACCAAAGAAGAAATTTTCAATTTATTTATTTATTTTATTTACAACTTTAAAAATCCGTCGATAAAGGTGCCGGAAAGTCGTTCCAGCATTTTTAATATTAATGTTATATGATTTTCTAACATACATGTTATTAAATTACATCAATGTTATCGCTGTTAACCTCGCATGTAAAAACAATAACAATATTTAACAAACTACATTTATATTATTACTAAACGTCTTCAATAATATATATGATATTTCCATCGAGTAAAATTAATTAAATATTACATTAGGAGGTCTTATATTTTAAAACATTCATTGATGATGTAATAGTAGACTATCGTGATCTGAGGGTAGTAAAAAAGATATGCCACAGAATGAAGGGAAATGAGACAAATCCTGCAGGCAGCCAAGACACATGATGCTATATTATTACATAATATACATGAATGAAAGCGTTAATTTGTTTTTATAATACATATGTGGTTTAGATCATTGCAATTATTTTAGATGTCCAAGACTACGACTTCATAGTGGTTGGAGCAGGTTCGGCAGGATCTGTGATCGCCAATAGGTTATCAGAAGTGCCGCAATGGAAAGTATTATTGCTGGAAGCTGGAGGAGACCCGCCACCAGAAAGCCATGTGAGTCAAAAATATCTCACGACATCTGTTCACACCACTGCGAACGAAATTACCCTAAGCTAGTCGGCAAATTAAAAAAGTAAATCATTCCACTAACTTATAAACCATTTCATCTTCTAAGATACTGTATGTGTAGAAAATTTTTCTATATTCCTTCTAATCATTTATGCATCTTTCTAGATACCTAATCTATTCTTCTCGACCTTGAAGACTGGTATTGACTGGCGGTACGAGACCGAGCCTGACCCCAATTTCTGTTTGGGAATGCAGGAGCAAAGGTGTGCTTGGCCGAGGGGAAAGACTCTCGGAGGCACCGGTGCCATGAATGGCATGATCTACATCAGAGGAAACCCTCGAGACTACGACGATTGGGAGAAAAATGGTAATACTGGATGGAGTTACGAAGACGCATTGAAATACTTCAAGAAGAGTGAACACATCGATGACAAACGTATTACAAATAATGACAACTATAAAAAATACCACGGGACTGAAGGCTACCTAAATATCGGAAAGTATAACGACTCAGCAGACTTTGGAAATAGAATTTTGGAAGCTCAAGCCGAATTGGGACACAAAATACTTACGGATGTAAATGCAGACATTCATTTGGGATTCTCCCGCGCACAAGGAACTCTTAAAAATGGGGCTCGATATTCGAGTGGAGTGGCTTTTTTGCAATCAGCAAAAAACAGAAGTAATCTACACGTAGTGAAAAACGCACTAGTGACAAAAATCGTAATAAACAAATCTACAAACAAAGCAACGGGTGTCGAATTTACGGTAAAAAATCGAGAAGTTAAGGCTAATGCTGTAAAAGAAGTCATTATTTCAGCTGGGGCGATAAATTCTCCACAATTGTTGATGCTGTCTGGTATCGGTCCAATGAAACATCTTAGAGACGTCGGTATCGATGTTATTGCCGATTTACCAGTCGGTAAAAATTTGCAAGACCATATAATGGCTCCCGTCTTTTACAGGATGGAAAGAGATAAACCACCCGGTGCAGACTTGACTCATGGCATTCTGGAATACGTCACCACACGTAGGGGAATGTTCAGTTCAATAGGAAGCTTAGACACAACAGGATTTGTCAATACCGAGGTCAATGAGTCGCCATACCCAGACATACAATACCATTTTCACACCGTGCCTGCCAATACTCCTGTCAATTTTGTGAGAATAAACGGTTACGATGACGAGTTTGTAAAACTTTACGAGGGCATGAGCGTAGATGCAGATTTACTTCACATATTTGTTATTCTACTCAAGCCAAAATCCAAGGGTGAAATACTTCTGAGGAGCAGTGACCCGCGGGACAAGCCATTAATTTACGCGAATTACTTCCAAGACGAGGAAGATCTCAGTACAATGATAAGGGGTATAAAAGAAGCCACGAAATTAGAGAACACAAACGCTTTTAAGGAAGAGGGTGCAAAACTAACAAACATGGGATACTCGGCGTGTGAGAAGTTTGAATTCAGAAGCGATGATTACTGGAAATGTATGGTCCGCTACACGGCCTCCACGGTGTTTCACCCGACCAGCACGGTGAAGATGGGCCCGCCGACAGACACATCAGCTGTTATCAGTCCGAGACTTAAGGTGAAGGGAATAGAGGGACTCCGTGTCGCCGACGCGAGTGTGATGCCTGATATTGTGAGCGGAAACACGAACGCACCCTGCATCATGATTGGAGAGAAAGCCGCAGATATGATAAAAGAAGATTGGCTAAATAACCTTAACTAGCTAAATAGTGTATAATAGAATATGATTTAAAAAAAGTAAATTAATAGAATGCATGTTTTCGGAATACGAGGTATAAAATAAAATTTATGGTTTAAAATTATTTTTAATTCATTTTTTATTTATACATACATATTGTTGTGTTGGTATTTTATTTATTTTTGTGGGAAAATTATCCGTTGAAAAATTATGAAAGGAGTGAAAAAAATACAACGCATTAGAAATAAGAAACATAAATGAGGATTGCTGTGATACCGCTCGCTTCAGACGACAGCAGGTGGAGTAGCAAGCATTGAACTTGAAAGTGAAACAACAGAATTTGAACATTTAAAAACACCATACGACACCACTGATGACACTGAGAGTGTTCTCAATTTTCTTATAAGAAGAAGTGGAATACAAATTATTACAGTTTCTGAAAATTAATGTGAAATAAATGTAGGGAGTGCAAATTTACAGAAAAATGGCATTACCGGTAAATCGATAAAACTGAATTTGATACCGGTTTACCGGTAATTTATCAGTCGTCAAAAAGTGAATATTACGGCATTATATTACAATATAATATAAAACAACAAATTGAAAATAGAACATTGAAATTATTAGGCGAACACATTCTGTGAATATTAAAACCACACCTATGTTCTGAATAATTACAGCTTCACAATAAGAATGTTCTCCTAATAATAAAGTTGTATCAATGTGTCCAAAATGTAATAAAAATGAATTGATAACTCTGACGTCTACTATCAGTTTACTCAAAGGTATTTGAGATTCTGTAAAAATAAGGTAGATGGCTCTTTCAAATAATGGAACGATTAAATGTATTAATATCAAAAAGGTAACACATAGATTCGAAAATTGTCGCTGTAGTATAGTTGGATAATGCACCTTCCCCGGTTAGAAAAGAGATCCAGGTTCGAAGAACCCGGTGGCGCAACAACAATATTTTTCAATAAAATAGATTTTATATGTATATCTTTCTAATTAATATATTTAATTTATATTTAAAAAACACATTGTTACATATTGATATTTTTTTTACACAAATACTACGCAACAATAGAGGATATTAAAAAATATTTGTCAGAAGAGTAGCCGCCAAGGTTGAATAAAAATCAGTAAGTATCTCATGCTCGTGATTTTTGCGATGGTTAGTCTCGGATTCCCAACGCACGTGCGCACGTTGTATTACGCCGGAAAACAAACCATATGACAATACAATCAACGATCCTGCTTTCTGCATATATCATCTCATAACATCGTAGTTTCAAAATATTGCTGTATAATACATTAAAAAGTGAAAAAATTTACTAAAATTACCGGTACTTGGAAATTTATTTACCGGTAATTCGCTAATGGAATTGAGCCATATTTACCAGTAAATCGGTTTACCGAAAACCGGTAATGCATACCCTAAATGAATGTCGAGAAGACTGAAACTGCAGGAGATGAAACTGTGTGGACAAGAAAATTACAAGACTAGGTATTGCCGGAAGATCACCATCTCATAATATTTTCAAGGAAGTTTATGCAAAACTTGATATTCTATCTTTCGGTGCTCATGTCGGGTTATAAAAATGAATTGAATAATATCACAGAAACTAAGGTATTTATTAGAATTTTGTGTAGTAGTGGAGCATATGATGCAAAAAACTGAGCCATTTAAAATTAATTAAATTTTATTAAGTTTTTTGGCGTTTGACTTGTTGCCTCATGTATACATTCAATTCGTGGTCAAACAAATTTTAACCTGCGTATGTCCTTCCCTTTTTTTTCCTCACCTATTCTTAAGCATAAGGAAGAAAGAAGATGTCGCAGTGATTAAAGTCTTCCAACTGCAGCAAGTTCAGTGCGCTTGGAACTTTTGTACGGATAACTACAGTCGCTTCACTCTGCTAACCTTTAATCTTACTTTAATCCCGTTTATACATTAATCCTTTTCGCGAGTATTAACATTGTAGACACCCCGCGACGCTTGTATTTGTGGTGGAGAGGAATAAATAAATGAACCAGCATCGGGCAGACGAAAAGTAAGTGCCTTCCTTTTTTCCTCATATTTCCACCAAAAGGAGACCTGATTTTTTTGCCAAAACCACAGATCACCTATATAGACATGAACTAACGCAAATTTCTTGTCCCAATATTTTCATTTTAGTACCACATACGCAATAAATAGCACCGCGACTTTTTTTAAAAATATGACTCGATTGGAACGAAAATTTAAACGCTGACAATATAATATGCATTAATGTAAAAAATACGTCTTGTTTACGCAAAATATTTAATTAACGAAGAGTAAATACTTTTAACTGTTGCATAAATGTGTCATAAACTATCGGATATATAAATTATCCCGCAACTAATGTTCCAAGCATCTCTCCCATATGTTCACATTATTTCATGTTTATTCGTGAAAAGACCATGAAAATAAATAAATTCAAGGCAATTCTTCGATTTACTCATTTCGATAAATGATGCCAGCCAAAGTCGACGGCTGCAAACTGACAAATTCGCCTTGAAGCAGGTTAATTAAGAACAGCCAAGGGTGCAATAAAACATGAGCAAATATAACAGATAATAGACAATCGTCTCCTACGAAAGCAGATAAAGATATACACATTGCATATACAATTCTGACTTCAATCGGATGACATCACCGAGTATATCATAAATAGTTTTCCTTGCATGGAATAAGATTTAGTACCTACGATCGTCGGCAATACATTGTTCGAGTGAATACATTGTTCTAAGCCCAGTGTTAACGTACAAAAAAACATGGAAAAACATTACTACCGATATTTTTTTCTTACTTACTTACTTACTTACCATCATGCCGTTTCCCCGCAGGGGTAGGCAGAGGGGATAGAGCGCCACACTCTTCTGTCCTGACACACAATTCTCGCCTCATCCACATTCATACATCTTCTCATACAAGCTCGCCGATTGTTGAGGCTTCTAACAGAACCATTCTCCGTTATCTGGTTTACCTGGTCATGCCAAGTATTCCGCGGACGTCCTCTATTTCTGGTGCCATCAACACTTGCGTCATACATCTTTCTTACCATTCTCTCCTCATTCATCCGTTCCATATGACCAAACCACCTAAGTGATCCTTTCTTAATCTTACTCACTATACTAACATCAGCTTTACATTCTTTCCTTATTTATTTATTCTTTACTCTGTCGTAAATAGATTTGCTACAAATACGCCAATGTGATCTCATTTTCACTGCATTCAGTCTACTTTCGTTCCATTTCTGCCAGCTCCAGGCCTCACTTCCATACATCAGTGTCGGTACCAGGATTCCATTGTGCACCGCTAGTCTTGCCTCGGTTGACAAATTTCCGTTAGAATTCCCATTCAAAGCGCCGTTCACTTTATTTCCTGCAGTCACCCTCCTTTCGATATCATTCTCAGCCTTTCCGTTTCTATCAAACATACTTCCCAAATATACAAACTTGTTCCAAACATTCATTACCTACAAGTATTTAGCACGGTGTCTTACTTTCCTCCTTCTCAAATACCATCACTTTCGACTTGTTAACATTCATCATGAGGTCGCTTTCCGTGCATACATCGTACATTCTACTCAACAGATTCTGTAGTTCTTGTTCATTATTCGCCATTAGTACTGCATTATCGGAGTATAAAAAACAGCATACAATCAAATCGCCCATTTATGCTCCTACATTCATACATTCCAGTTCTTTCACACATTTATCCATATACAAGTTGAAAAGCCATGGAGACATTACAGAACCCTGCTTGACACACTTTGTAATGTCAAACCATGGTGTGAGTGCTCCATCGATTCTTACACACGTAGAATCTCCTTCGTATAGGGATGCGATTGCGTGTATAAGTTTACTATTCACTCCGAGAGTACATTCCATAACCTTTCTCTTATAACTCTATCATACGCTTTCAGTATATGCACTTAGTATAATATATATCCCTAGCGATAAAATTATATGAAAATAAAACTACATTGGTAGGCATAATTCGTGGCAATGTTACATTTTAGCATAAATAAATCTCTTGTAGAATTTTTGAAATGTTTATAATAAAGTAATACAAAATTTAAAAAACCCAATACAAATACAATATTTACAAATATAAATATTTTTAAACCGCTTTTAAGAGATAATTATACACCGACCGATTTCAGAAAATACATTTTTCTTCATCAGGATGACAAAAAAAAAACTAAAACAATATCAAATTGTTCTAATATTATAAAATTTAATTTAAAAAAATATATTAAATATTAATTAGAAAGATATACATATAAAATCAATTTTAACGAAAAATAATGTTGTTGCGCCATCGGTATTCGAACCTGGATCTCTTTCCAAACCAGGGAAGGTGCATTATCCAACTATGCTACAGCAACATTATTTTTGATTATTCCAGTGTATATAAACACAGCTGCAAAGATTGTATTTGGATTGATATTGGAAAAACAGGTCGAAATTTTAACATAAGAATCAAAAAGCATTTAATAGTTTTTCAGAATTTTCGAATCGTTTATTAGAAATTACATAAATTTTGGAATGTCTGTTTTACATATAAACATTGTTATTTTTAAATTGAAAACAAGAAGTTATCCAACATGTGACGATAGCGATCACCATTAATGGTTACAGCATTTCTATTATTATTTAAATCAAATGTTTTAATGACTTCAACACGTTGTTAAAGCCTTAAAGGCTTCATAATAAATTGTAATCAACTACTTTCTACGACGACTAAATGCAAACTTACAAATATCTGCACAAACCAAAAATGGCGGCCAAAAAAAATCGGCCTGGTACATAATATTCAACATGTATAACACGATATTTCCATAAAATATTATCAACAACTTGGATGCGATATGAGACGAATGGTATATTTCAAATTTATGTTTCGTTACCGTCAGCCTCACCATCAGACTTTTAACAACTTGTAATCGACAGCTGGTAATCACCTCGTCATTCAGGTAATTATCTTCATTGTCTAACAGTTTATACCAACAATGCAGCCTTAATTGAGCATTTATCTTAAGGCTCGGGGTTTTTATTAACTATATTATGTATTTATGTAGAAATCAATCACCTTTTGAGGTTTGGCATAATATTAGATTAAATAAAACAAAGATGATAAATTTAACAATTCTGGTGTCTACAAACTTAGTTGCAAGGATTGTGCTGCATTTTATATTGGTAAAACGGATCTAAATTTTAATATAAGAATAATGGAGCATTTGAAATGTTTGAACAGTAGTGGGTTTTTAGAATTTTTTAATCATTTGATAGAAAATGGCCATGGTTTTGATAAAAAATTGAAATTAAACGGTGTTAGTCACAAATTAAATAATTTGGAAACGTTGGAGATAAATAAAGCGTGTAAAACTATCAAAAAATTATAAACAACCAACTAAATTTAACTACGAGTCTCATTCTAAAATTTTCTCCTAAAAATTATTCGAGTAAATTTGTATTAAGTAACAATTTGAGTAAGATACTAAATTTATTTTTTAAATAATTATTGTTTTTTTAAAAATAGATTCTGGTAAAGAAACAATAACATATTTTTTTGATTAGTATTGTCATCCTGAAAGAGAAAATGGTATTTTTCAATAAGTGGTTAATGAAACAAAGTTAACAAATAAAAATAATTATTAAAACACATTAATTTTGTATGAAACCATTCTCTCTTTCACATGTAATTTAATATTCTATCTCCCCTTTTATGTATATATTTTATATAAGTACACTATATTTGCATTTATTGTTAGTTTTAAATACACCCTGACGAAGCTTATGCTAAGCGAAACCGGTTGAAGTGTAATAAAATTCGTGGTTTCATACAAAGTGATTGTGTTTTATTTAATCCAACTATATAATGTTCTAACTAACTAACTTACATACCATTACGCCGTTTCCTCGCGAAGGTAGGCAGAAAGGATAGAGCGCCACAATCTCCGGCTCTGACGCACAACTCTCGCCTCAACCACATTCGAACGACTTCTCACATAAGCTCGCTGATTATTGAGGCTTCTAACAGGATCATCCTCTAGTATCTGATTTATCTGATCGTGCCAAGTCTTCCGCGGACGTCTTCTACTTCTGGTGCCATCAACACTCGCGTCATATATCATTGTAACTGTTCCGCACAGCATTTCGAACCACGGACGCGGTAGAAAGTGGCCCGAGAAATGTGTGAATAGGAAGAGGCCATTTTTTCCGCGTCACAGAAACATTCCGCCCGGCACCCCGCGCCACTGGATTTTCCACGCCACTGCGCCAACGGACCGCCGCGTGGAGGGGGTAGCGGGCCGCTGCGAGACTCCGCCCCCGCCGGCGCGCAGACTATGCCGCACTTAGTTTTACTGATAATTAGTCATAGAAAATTATTTATAATAAAAATGTGATGAAAATAAAAAGAGAATGGAAGGGGCGATCGCCCGGCGATAATATTATGCACCTCAAAAATCATTTAGGTATTGAAAACGAGTTTTCCAAGTTTGAGGTGCGATAATTAATTCCCCGGGCCATCGCCCCGGATAAGACTTATCAGGCATCGCGAGGAGCAATAAAAACTATAAGAAAAAATACTCGCGGTGCCTGAGAAAGTGAAATTATGAAGAGGAGAAGAGAAATGCCGGAGAAATTCAGAGTCTGCCGTCCTCAACTGCGCGGCGAGAAAAATGAACAAAGTTTCGAGATCTCGCCGCCAGGGGGTGGCTGCGCTGGACCGCAGCGGGGCGGCAGGGGGACGGATCCGGCATTGTGATTGGAGGAGATCTCCTGGAGCCTGTAGCGCTCGGGATGTTTTTAGATGTATAATAAATAATGGTCCAGTGGCTGCAAAGAGCACTCTCGTCTCATTCGTCTCTCGCACCACTGGACTTGATAAAGCAAATTGGATTTTTTATTTCTCTCATCATTGGACCTCTGCTATCATCACTACCACCGAATCTTCTGGCTTCCTGACTTTGCAACGACTTTGGATCACGGACCTGGAAATTCACACTGACATCGGCTGCTACACTGGACAAGATTTTGGACCCCCTGGACCGCTGCACCACGCTGCAGATAATTTTGTCCGAGCTACCAGAGCGAACCGGCGAACCACCCTACAAATACAGTTCTTGTTTCCTGTACGGAACAGTAACCATTCTCTCCTCATTTATCCGTTCCATATGACCATACACAACAAACAACATATGTTTAAGTGTAGTGAATAACAATTTGCGTAAGATATCAAGATTAATATAATCAAAATACACATTTTTGTGTATTTTTTAATAATAAAAGCTAAAAGAGAAGACCTAAGATAATCAAAGCTATTCGTTCTATGTTTGTTCTCTTTTTATTTTCATTCTAATCTTTTTACCTAATTTTTACTCTATTCTCTTATTTTCATCACATCTTTATTATGCCTTTATAATGCATTTATTTAACTTATTTTTCATTTCGTTAATATATATATATATTTTATTGAAATTTTTTACAATTTTATATATGATTTACTTGATTTTATTGCATTAAAGTTACATATTTTGTACATATCGCTTAATATGCTCTTACTCGAATGTTTTTTACTCTGTTTCTTACAGCTTAGGTACATGTTTTTATTCTATACATAATTTTTTACTTTGTTGCTTTTACTTCTACTTCTATTTTGTTTTTACTGTTTCTAATATTTATCTTATTTTAATGAGTTTTACATATATATCAGTATTAAAAACAATAATAAATAGCTAATGAAATCCATTAATGGCTACATACCTCAGAACAGGTACATTGCATGCACCTAGTAAGGTGGCTAGCGGCTAATAGACTTGCATACTAATAATATTGTATTTTCTGATGTATTAGTCATGTATAACATTGTAATATTGATGCAAACTATACAAGGAAGCTATTTTGCCAATAAATGCCGATTTATTGACAGCAAATTGAAAAAATTGAATTGTTTAAAAATGTATTTTAAAAAATCATTTATTTTTCCGATGACACACAAAACAAGTGCACAGCCATACACACAACCATACACACAGCCAGCACACAGTGACAATATAGCGACGAGGTTGAGAAACTGCTGCCATTGGAACAGTGGAAATTATTAAGATACCAGATCTGATTGATAAGTTTTCGAAATGACAAATTAAAATCGTGTTTAGATAAAAAAAAAATTGACATTGTCATCTCGACCCCTCAGAATAATAAGGTTCAATCTGACACTGTTTTGAGATAATGGACTCTAAAGTGTTAATTGAATTTTAACATATATTCATGTATATTTTGTTTTTAGTATGCAAATATGATCAGTTTTAAGGTTTTAACTTATTTTCAGTATTATCAATGACCACTGTGAGATGAGGGAAAGGAATGGCTAGAAATGGAAAGTAATAGCATGACTTGGCTGGAAATAAAACCACACCATCTTAATATTTCAACTTGAGTGACACTTTCAGGTTTTCAAGTCGAGCTGAGCAGATAATTGAATCTTTTCTTCTGGGGATGGGTATGACGTAAATGGGGAAAACAAAAATTTGTGCCGTTATAAAGCTTTACGTTTTGAAAGGGAAAATCGCTACTCAGATTATAGCCATACTGGGTGCTGTTTTGGGAGACTTTTCACCATTATTGGGCACTGTCCACACGTGGGCAATCTCGTTTAGCTTTCAATAATAAATCATATTATTATTGTATTTTATACATAATTGTATTTTTAATTGTTTTTTAATAGACGATATCAAATTAAAAAGCACATATTAAGCATGTAAATAAGTAGAATATATTATTTCAAATAATTTATTTTCACAATACAAACCGTTTTAAAAACGTCGAAAATTGATAATATGTCATGAAATCGGTTTATAACTCTATTCATTATTAACATTTTGTTAATTTGTTTCAATGTACATTTGACTTCATAATTTTGGCTTCTAGATAACATGAAAATACATTTCGTAAATATAATAATTTTCTATATTATGGCAATCTTGTTGAATGCGGAAAATGAACTTAATAGTCGCGGACTTTCTTATAATTTTTGTATTTTCTTAATTATCGTAAATAACATTTAATTTATTATTAGTGTAAAAGGTCCTAATATATGTAATAGTTTTGAATAATGTGTATAACTTAAAAATCTATTGTATAACTTCTGACATCAATTAATATTAAAAACTGTCATTTTCGTAAAAAAAACGCGAAAATTTTAATTATTATTGAAATTGGCGCCTTAAGTATGATGAAACATTGCTCTCAGTCGATCGAAAACAATGCAGAGTGAAAAATTCACGGGAGTGTTTGAAGGTGCAATTCCAGTAAGTTATTGCGACGTTTCATCATTATCGATGGGACACGAATCCACCATTACACACCAGGGACCAAAGGGCAGCGTAAACAGTGGAACAGAAGTGGCGAACCCGCACCAAAGAAAGCGAAGGCGCATTTGTCATCTGGCAAAGTGATGACGACTGTTTTAATGGGACACTCGAGGAGCAATTTCGGTGGATTACTACAGTCTATTCTAAATGCAGCCGCACGGATAATATATGGAGTTTCCGAATTCTCTCATATAACATCCCTTTTACATCAGCTACATTGGCTCCGATTCCCTGAAAGAGTTGAATTTAACAATGGCGACACACAACATGGCGCCTTTATATCTTCAAGAACTTTGTATTCCAGATAATTTGAATGGTAGACGTCAAACTCTCAGGTCAGCCTCTACTTCAGCTGCAGGAAGGGTTGTAGAACGGATCAGCCGTTGCCAGAAGTCTAAATTTAGTGAACGGGCATTCGCAGTGGCAGGCCCATGCACTGATTAATCATATTACATTTACAAAAGTTGCAAAAAAAGTTCATCATCATGATATCATATAGCGTGGGTAAATAGGTGAACGTTACATTGTGTAAAGTGAACACTTAAGCCGGCCGATGACAGGTCGTCAGCCCTGTAATGCCCAAGATTTCCATACTTCGCATGTAAAAATAATGGCTTCGTCTCTGTGACACTTCTATATCTTTCAAAAAAAAGTTTATATCTTTCATTTTCTTTATTATTCTTTGTTTTTTAATTAATATTTACTTAAAATAATTCAATATCATTTAATTATAATTTTCATTGCATATTTTACCATAAATTTATTTTTAATTAATATAATATATAAGGTTGTTGAATGAAGTATTTGCCAAAACACGTATCAAAAAAGCTATCATTAATATAATGACCCCTTAGAATAACAAGGTTCCAACTAATATTTTAGGCTAATTTGAGTCATTGAACGAAAAGGGTTTCAAATGCATTATTCTTTATTTCTTCCATACACACCAACTCTATTTAACGGATATTAAAGTAAATAGCTAGAGCTGCAAGTTTCAACTGCATCAGTTATTTAATTCAATTTATGAATCATTATTGTTAATTTATGTTTTTTTTTTTAACTTTTAATTTCCCTAATCAGTTGAGACCCTAAAACTGATCATAGTTGCATACTCAAAACAAAATATACATGAATATATGTCGAAATTCAACACTTTTGAGCTCATTATCTCAAAACAGTGTCAGTGTCAGATGGAACCTCGTTATTCTGAGCGGTCGATAAGTCATATTATTGAACTATTTTAATGTCCCCAGGTATGTACAACACCCCCTGTCCTTAGGTACAACGTCGTGTTTCACTTAGGGACAACAGCAAATGATTTAAAAGAAACAGCCATCAAGAACATGTTAAAAGTGTCCCAAAAATTTCATTTAATACAGTTTGCAATATTTAATAAACTTAAAAACATTTTTCCAACGGTTTCCAACATCTAACAACAAATTATTATGATATGGAGGGACAAGTACAAGAGTAATGAATAATTCATTAACGATTTAAACAAAATGCAAATTGATACAATACAATCATTACGGAAATTAGCGTAGATTAGATGCGACACACGCACTAGGTCGTCCGAGAACGTAATTATCTTTTTCATTGCATGTCGGTTCAGTTTGATTTAATTGTGTGCCAGATGCACACGTTGACACAAATACGAGACAAGCGACGAGTGCCAATGAGACGTCGAAATATTTTAAATTAAAAAGATATTAGAGACAAGATACAGAGTGACGCGAAAAACGAAATGTGAGTAGAATTCGAATGGTTTAATTGTGTGTTCCGTCCTGTGTTGGGTTTCATGTAAAAAAAAATCTGATTTTAAAAATATTCCTCGCGCGATAAAAATCATTAAAATAATAATTAAAAAGATATACGATACATATAAAATCAATTTTATCGAAAAATATTGTTGTTGCTACCGGGATTCGAGCCTGGACCACTTAACGACAGATGTATAAATTTGAAAAGTGTAACATACAGGTTCGAAAATTGTGCATGTTTCCCGGATTAGAAGAGATCCAGGTTCGAATCCCTGTAGAAACCTATAAAATTGATTTTATATGTATATCTTTCTAATTAATACATTTAATTAGTATTTAAAATATCACAGACCTATGTTTTGAATAATTACAACTTCACAATAAGAATGTGTTCTCCCTAATAATAATTAAACAATCTGGAGACCCGTTCACGAAGTTCTCATCTGTAGAGAAGAAAAAAACTAAATAAAGATTTTTAAATCTCCGACATACCGACAATACCTAAGTGATTCCTAAGAATTTCGAACGTTTTCAATGACACTACAAAATATAATAGTTATTAACAAACTGGACACTCCCTTTCGATACTTTCACAAATATATTTAAATATCCCTGTCCGATCGCTGATATCTCTTCAACCCTATTTCTCTCCCTTGCTTCGAGTGCTTCCTTTTTTGCCTACAACGAGATCTCATACATTATATAACCTTAATAATGGCCGTGACTGAAGTAGTAGTTATATATGTAATATTTTTATTTTGCGTGTATATATGTGTGAACTTTTTACTTTTCATTAACTTTTAAAAAAATTATTAACATTTTCCTTGGTTTTCTTTTTCATAGCATTATATATATTTCATAACCTTAATGTATAACATAATATGTATTATCTCTATGGCGAAAATCGGGTTAAAAAAAAACACCTGATCATGCTGGAATAAACACATTATTATTATTATTATAATTATGCTAATTTGCATTCATTCTTCACGACGCAGACTCAATTAAAAGAGAAATTATATTATACATGGTCAATAGCTGTTCGGACGTGTAATACATGCTTATCCATAACCAAATTCGCTCTATACGCGTCACGTGACTGTCGTTAATTTTAGAACCTAAGCACTTCTCTATTTCTGCAATAGTTTTAACATCAATTGTCAATACGCAACATATCATTTATTTTCAGAGTGTTTCTATCAATAATAATATATATATATAGTGTGATATATCATTCATACAATTGCCTGAAAATATGTTTACCTTAATGTCATTCCGGGTCTATCTATCGGGGTTATTAACGACCAGTTAATAATCTGTATTTTATAAATAAATACATACTAGATTCTGAAATTTCAACCTCACAAAAATATTTTTTCATGAATAAATAACAATGTTAGATATATATATATATATACTCAGTCAAAGAGTAGTAATTAAATTCACATTAATTTTATAATAAATCATCAATTTCAATCAATTTTGAACCAGTTAGACCAAATTTGTTAATACAATGAAGCACGTTTAACACGAAAGACTAATTAACGTGAAAAAATATACCGGTCCCGGCTAAATGCTACGTGATTTCATATATTTATTTTGCATTAAGATGAAATAATAAACGCCCAACATGAAAAGATCTCACGTCTCAGAAAAACCCCAGCTTTCAAAATACTCAAAAAATATATCGTCGGCCGCGTCAACCGTTTTCTTGTCAATTGTGACACCCGATATTAGGCAGTTAGTACTTGTCTCCATAACACCCTTACAATTTTACACCGTCGGCCGCACCGTCTAAAGCCGGCCATACATGCAACGGTATACCCGATAGGTATACCTGTTCAGGTAAACATGACAAGCGGCCAACCTGTGACAATCTCTCAGTCAAAAGCGGTGTAAAGAATGGTTGTTAAAAGATATCCAACACACTCACGTCAATTTGATAAATGAATTAAATATAGGGCCTCAAGATTACTGTAATTATTTAAGAATGGGTGACTCAGATTTATACAATTCAATAAAATCTCGCACAATTACGCTGCGCTCGCGAGACGCCATTTTCTCGAATCACTCAACGCGACCTTTCCGTTCGCGGTGGACGGAACAACTGCGACCTGTACAGGCGAGTGACACACACGCTCGAGTTTGCCTTAAGTCAGCACTTACCCACAGGTAGAAAATATGAAAATAAGAACCGGTGATTTTTTGTAGAAAGGATGCTGGATAATATGTTTATACCTACTATTAAATATACAAATCTATAGACTAGCCCACGAAAAAATTTTTTCCCTATAAATCCTTTACGCTCCCTCCGCAACATAAATTACAGATCTAAAATTTCATGTGTCATTCTTATAAATTAAAAATAAAATAGAAAATTCATGACATACCTGAGTTTTCATTCAAAAATGCGTCACACAAACAAATTCCTAAAAACAATCTATATATGTATATATGCTATTTTGTGCATTATACCCACAAGCAATAAAGTCCTTTTTTGTAAACTTAACGAATACATATACAGTATTCAAAGACCTTGACAGGCGGAACTGAATACACATGCGCGAAAGTCGAATACTTTCAAACTTTGAGGATACGAAACGAATGATAGAATCCACTGTTGCTGGTATGGTATGATGTTCGAAAGGTGAGAATGTATATGTATTTCGACCCGCTCCGTTCGCGCTCCATGTCGTAATGTGTGTTATGACTGGTCTCTAAAGGACAGGACGAATTAGTGCTGTTTTCGGCAAGAAACAAAAAATTCAAAGCTTTTTGACTCTGGAACCCAAGTGATGCGGAGCATCCAAAGCATGTATGGAGCGACCGCGTCTGGTAGGGATACTTGCCAGTTTTGTTACATACACGCTCCCGTTTTTCTGTACAGGCGACCTGAACAAGTATACCTGTCAGGTATAACGTTGCGTGTATGGCCAGCTTTAGCTTATCATCACCGAACTACGTAATGTTTATGATTTTGTCTCAACTTTGTATTGAGTCAGCCGACATCATTATAAATAATCAGTGACAGCCACTTGCTTTAGTGTCCATAAAATGTATTAAAAATATACTGAGATAAAAAATTTCCTAAGTCTGTTAAATATATATTTTTTGAATACTAACTTTAATTCTATACATATAAACAGTTGCTACATTATTTCAGTAGCAGGCGTAGAACATGGAGTGCCTGAACGTGACCGGAAACAGTCCAGGAGTGTTCGGGAGTCTGCTGAGCGGAGCCATAAGCACCGTGATGGCCGCCAGTTGCCTGCTGGTGGACCCCGGACAGTGGCCCGAGGACAGGGCGGGATTTCTCCTCGAAAATGGTAGCCACACCAGTATAAAGTAAAAAGTGATACTAACTCAATTTGATTGACGATGATTTAATTTTGACACCCCAAATGGCTAACACCTTTTTGACCTTCGTAGCGGTGAAAATTAAAGGGACGGATGATATTCCGGCGCTGGACCACTGCGAGATGCAGATGATCCCGGGTCATGTGCATTACATAAGTAAACTCTTCCACGTAGGACTTGTGGTGTGTTTACGTTCAAATCAGGCGGACCTCAGAGTAGTGATGAGAAAAGATGCTACTCTCGACTCACTGGTGTGATTGTGATTGGTATTCGATAATATCAGTGATTGAAAACTGTGACTGTGATCAGTTTCATTATCACGATTTCACGATACCACAATACACGAAATAAAAAAGCGTAATTTTGTAAATCTCATTTGCGTAAAAAAACATATTCTAGCATAAATAATTAATATAAATCTAATGTAATATTATCATAAAGAGCATTAAAATGCTAAAAAATTTCGGGTCAAATTCTAAACAAATATGCGTAAAACGTTTTGGCAGAATCTATTAGATGACGCTGATCAAATTACATAAAATCTGGTAGATGACGTTAATTCAAGTGATAATCTATTTAAACAGCAACGTATGAAAATCAATAGAAATTTGAATCACGAATCACGATATTCCCATATATTCAATCACTGACAGTGAGTGTGATCCACGGTTCGTGATTTTGAGCTCATCACTACCTCAGATCACATCCTACGGGACTGTGTAATTATTGATGGTGCACGTGAGATCATCATAACTGCAGGATTAGAAGGAATGGGTCATCATATCCCCCGGAACGGTGACCTGTTAAGGATTGAAAGGAATCTCGGACATTGCCAAGAATTTATTATGGTATGGGCCGCTGGGGGTTACTGGGATGGACGATGCCGGGAAGAGCAGTGGCTAGTGGCTACTGGCTCTCCCTCGCATTCTTGCGATCTGGACAGGGTGAATTTCTACCGGTCTGTGACCTAGTTGTGCGACTGCAACACATAAAATCCGTAAAGACGTCTACCATCGCCTTTTGGGGATGCATGATTTCTATAACTGCTGCCTTCTGAATTTAATGTGATAATAAATCTCATGTCAAATTGTACAGGTATGGCTCTGGTACGATGTTTCTAGAGCCAATCATTGTAAACAACCCTCAAAACGATTCCGGGATAGAGTGTAAATAAATAAAATAAAATCCCAAATAGCAATTACTTTCTAATTTACTTTCTAATATTGATTACATCAATATTACAGCAGTCGTCTCTCACGTCACACAATCAAAATTTCCTAATAATCTATTATCAATCCTCTCACGTTGCTTAAAACACGTCTTCAACAATACACAGGGTGGCCCAAAAAAAGTGAGATCATCTCGTATCACGTGAGTTATTTCAAAACATAATATAATTAATTATAATTCTTAATGTAATTTTATTTGCACAATATTTGGCTAATCAGAAATCATCAAAACACACCATATGGCATAATCTACTGGGTTTAAATCTGGGCTGTTCTGTGGCCACACGCCTGACTAGATGAAATTAACATTCTCACGAAGAAGAAAGTTGATTGTATTTCTCCTGCTCCGTCCTGCTGTAATGTCCAGTTAGGCTGTATAATGTATATCTATACTCCAGCCTTTGATCATTTTCCTAGCACCCTAATATTTTTCAATTCGCAAATTCTTGATCAGAATACGGTATTCTGCAGTGATTTTAGTCATTCTGGGCAACAATTTGAAAAAACCAAATACAAACAACAGAAATATTAAAAATCAAAGATAAAAAAAGAGTAAAATTAATACAATGCAATATTAGGAGATTGTGTATTTTTACAAATGATTCGATGGTGTGATAGTGTATTGTCGTGCTCAAGGGATGATGTCCTGAAGATGAGTTATAGCGCTGCTGAAGATAAGGGTATATTACTAAAAACTGTATGTACTATATGTACTAAATACATATATATTTATATAAATAGAATGTAACCATGTATCTCTGGATGACATCTTTATTTTTATAATACTAACATGGTTTACATTTAACTTTTTAAATTTATTATTATTTTTTAGATGTCCAGGACTACGACTTCATAGTGGTTGGAGCAGGTTCGGCAGGATCCGCGATCGCCAATAGGTTATCAGAAGTGCCGCAATGGAAAATATTACTGCTGGAAGCTGGAGGAGACCCGCCGCTAGAAAGCTATGTGAGTCAAAAATGTCTCAGAACATCTGGGGTAGATAGACACGACGGGCCACATGGAGAAATCGCCCTATCAGTTTAGTAAGAAATAAAAAAAGATTCTTAATAAACACTAACTTTTGTTGCATCTCGCAATAATACATTTTTTAACATATTGTACGTGAAGAGAGCAATGACTACGCAGGGCCAAGAAAACATATAAATTGCAAAATATAATTATGTGGTGACAGTAGTTTATATTGAAATGTCAATAGAGAGAGTAGTAAATATGAATTAAAAAGATATACATATAAAATCAATTCTATCGAAAAATATTGTTGTTGCGCCATCGGGATTCGAACCTGGATCTCTTTCCAATCCGGGGAAGGTGCATTATCTAACTATGCTACAGCGACGATATTTTTAGCGACAAATTTTCGAACCTATATGTTACCTTTTTACGGAATCTTAAATCCTTACAATTTCACAATAAGAATGTGTTCTCCTAATGAGAGAGTAGTATTTGTAGATTTATGCTTAGTGTGTTATTTTTATCATTCACAAAATATACTTTGTTACCAATCCGCCCACACGTGCCACCTAGAGTTTAATTACTTTATATAAGATTTACTTTAATCTTCAAATGTGTATCCTTTAAGACACCTTACCTACTTTTCTTAACTTGGAATAATTTCCCGGACCGGTCTTAGTAAATCGCATGGTGGCACGCAATGGCAGATTTAACACCTATCTTATTTAAGATTTAAAACATATTTTATAATACAGATAATGTAATCTTCCAGATACCTGGATTATTCGTCTCGACTTGGAATACTAGTATTGACTGGCGGTACAAGATCGAGCCTGATCCGAATTCTTGTTTGGGAATGCGGGAACAAAGATGTGCATGGCCGAGAGGAAAGACTCTCGGAGGCTGCAGCGCATTTAATGCCATGATTTACGTCAGAGGAAACCCTCGAGACTACGACGATTGGGAGAAAAATGGCAACACTGGGTGGGGTTACGAAGACGCTTTGAAATACTTCAAGAAGAGTGAACACATCGACGACAAACGAATTACAAATAAGGATAACTATAAAAAACACCACGGGACTGAAGGCTACCTAAATGTCGGAAAATACAATGACTCCGCAGACTTTGGAAAAAGAATTCTGGAAGCGCAAGCCGAACTGGGACATAAAATTCTAACGGATCTAAATGCAGACATTCATTTAGGATTCTCCAGCATACAAGGAACGATTAAAAATGGGGCTCGACATTCGAGCGGTGTGGCTTATTTGCAACCAGTAAAAGACAGAAGTAATTTACACGTGATAAAAAACGCACTAGTGACAAGAATCGTAATAGACAAATCTACAAACAAAGCAACGGGTGTTGAATTTACGATAAAAAACCGAGAAGTAAGGGCAAATGCTGTAAAAGAAGTCATTGTTTCTGCTGGCGCCATTAATTCTCCACAACTGTTGATGCTGTCTGGCATTGGTCCAATGGAACATCTTAAAGACGTTGGCATCGATGTTATTGCCGACTTACCAGTCGGTAAAAACTTGCAAGACCATATAATGGCTCCCGTATTTTACAGGATGGAAAGAGGTAAACAACACGGTGCAGACATTACTCAAGACATTCTGGAATATGTCACCAAACGTAGGGGAACGTTCAGTTCAATAGGAACTTTTGACAAAATAGGATTTGTCAATACCAAGGACGAGTCGCCATACCCTGACATACAGTACCATTATTATACAGTGCCAGCTAATAATCCACCACATTTTGTTCTTGCAAACGGTTACGATGACGAGTTTGTCAAACTTTACAAGGACATGGGCGTACATGCAGATACACTTCACATATTCGTAATTCTCCTTAAGCCAAAATCCAAGGGTGAAATACTTCTGAAGAGCAGTGACCCGCGGGACAAGCCATTCATTTATGCAAATTACCTCAAAAACGAAGAAGATGTCAGTACAATATTGAGGGGTATAAAAGAAGCCACGTTGCTAGAAAATACAAACGTCTTTAAGGAAGAGGGTGCAAAGTTAACAAACATGGGATACTCGGCGTGTGAGGAGTTTGAATTCAGAAGCGATGATTACTGGAAATGTATGGTCCGCTACACGGCCTCCACGGTGTTTCACCCGGTCGGCACTGTGAAGATGGGCCCGCTGACAGACACCGCAGCTGTTGTCTGTCCGAGACTTAAGGTGAAGGGAATAGAGGGACTCCGTGTCGCCGACGCGAGTGTGATGCCTGATATCGTGAGCGGAAACACGAACGCGCCCACTATCATGATCGGAGAGAAAGCTGCAGATATGATTAAAGAAGATTGGCTAAACGTATAAATTTCAAGTATTAAAATTTTAGAAAATTTCGTATTATAATTTAATAAATAACCTTTATACAATAGTGTAATGTAATAAAAAAATATATTGTAATAATTAAGTAAATAATTAAACTTATTCAACGACACTACATCCCAGGGTGAGATTTGGGATCGTCAAGTGCTCTCCATCGACTCCTATCCCTGGCCATTCTACTCCAGTTTTCGAACCTCTTAATCCTGCTCCAATCCTCTTCTAAACAGTCAGCCCACTTCTTCCTTGGTCTGTCTCTAGGTCGCTTCAACTGGCGAATCAACTTTGTCCTTTCATCTGGCTTTCTTTCAACATGGCCAGCCCGTCGCAATCTTTGGAACCTATAGAATCTCACAAATGTTTCTTGCTCAATTAAATGGATACAAATAATCATAAATAAAAGTCTCCAAAAGAACAATATCAAATATCTCTAGTATGAGAATTGGGTATTGCCAGGTAGACTCGCATTTATTCAGATTGAACTTAACAGTTTCCCCAAATGTGTGAGTGTGGTGCCGAGGAGGAACATATATTTTGTCTCTTCATTACGGATCACAGGTTTTTTTACAGTAATCTCGTCAATGGTAATTTTCAACTCCCGGTTAACTTGTGTCACCTTCTTTCCCTTAACTTTTACCATACCGTGATATTAAATACTCGTACGCAGCCATACTGTCAACTCGTGTTACCATAAGAAACTAGAGTTCTATTAGCCTTTAAAATGTAGAAAAATAGTTAATGCAATAAATTTACTTAAAAATATTTAAAAAATAAGTAATATTATATTTCGGAGCATTCATCAAGTTCTGTATATGAGGTTGCATTATGTAATACAACCTTCCTTTTTATCTATCTTCATTGAATTAGTGAGAAAGAGACCAATATATTCGTATGTTTGTTATTGTTTTCACTGTGAAATTAATGTGTGATTTCTTTCTGTCTTGCCACAATTGGTATTTTTGTCAACTTATTAATTTTAAAATGCAAAGGGATTCGCCTTACATAATTGATTTTTCACTAGTCACTTCTAAGCGAAAATATTTTCCTTCAAATTGACTAAAATATCAAGTGGATGTTGCGTATATTTACCGAAATATTACAGATTTAATTAGAGCGGCATACCTGTGTTACTGCATGGTTTGAGAAGGGTTAACTCGCCACATTTAATCTATATAATAGCAAATTTTTTGAACGACAATGGTTATTGACTTGTAATATAATATTTCCTATTCTATAATAGTATTGTACTTTTGTCTATAAAATAAAGTTTTAACTTGATTAATGGCACAAATCACTCTTGACTTGAAGGGTAGAAGATGCCTATTTAAAAAAAGAATTAATTTTCAAGGTCCTGTTTCATTTTTATTCTATAAGTTCAATTTTCTAGTGTAGGATATACACCTTTTTCTTTATACTTTGCATTCAAAGACTACTAATATATTATTATTACAATTTTATATATAATATATATGGAACTGGTGTATCTTCTAGGTAAGATCGCGTTATACTCCTTGAAAAAAACCTTTGCCGACGTTTCGACATTGTCAAGGTTTTACCTTAAAAATTCATCCGTACTTGTTTGCGTGAGATATAAATCTCCAATGATTTAACTGACGAGGGTAAGTCAAACATTTTTGACTCGATACCAATCGCGCGCAGACTTTACGGAAGCCAACCTCGGCGTGGATGATATGATGATTACCTCACCGAAAGCAACTCGTCTATTCGACAGAACCATCTCTCGATCTTGCTGAATCATGTCGTCCGTGGTGGAGGTCGATGGGCGTCCTGCTCCCTCTTCGTCATAAAACACTTTTACGTGATGAAGCACTGTCCCCGTATTGTGATAAAAGTTTACGATGAAAGTCATCCCCTTTCACAGCCTCCGACCAGAGAAATCGGATCACTGCTCGTTGTTCCTCCTTAGTGCAAACTGCTAGCGAAGCGGACATGTTTACACTATAATACTCGGAAGGCAAATGACGCGATCGGGATCAAATTTCGCAGACGTGACCGAAGTTGTACCAACTCTAAGCACGCATACAGAAGGTAGTACTGCAATCTTGATGGTGTGTCATGGTGATAGTATAGATAATTTTTTACTCCCTCTCGTATATCTCCCGCGAACACGTACAGTTGTACCGTAACATTTGAGGCATAACCTTACTACCGTACTGAAAGGTCGGTATAGATTTTCTTAAGGATTACCATGTATAAAAAAAAAAACCTAACCTAGAAGAAGCACTAGCGTCTATACATTCAATATATTGAACTGATGACGTTTATCTTTCATAAAATAATTTTAAAAATAATATACATTGTCTCCTGAAAATGATACCATAGATATCGAAACATGTAGAATAAATAATAAATAGTGATTTAAACAAAATATTTTGTATAATTATTAATAGAATATGAGGACACAAAGTAATTTTGCAAATATTGAAGAAGAAAATATGTTAATTCATTTTGTAAATTGAGTCAAATTCTGTTTTATACCACTACATTTTTCATTGTGTTAAATGATATATAACGTTTTTGGGAACATATTCCCATTATCAATATTATAGATCAACTAAAATTAAAAGCACTTTCAGACAGTAATATATCTTGTGTTTGGCGTTCACAGAGGTGCGGGATGAGGGTGGAGTTAAAATGGATAAATGGAGTTAAAATGGATAAGAGAGTAATGGGCGGTATTTGAATATTTATTATGTTTTTATTGTTATTTTTATTATTACATATTTCTAAATTTTCTAAAATGTCTAATTTTTGTCCTTTGGCGCGATTATGTATGAGTTGTAAATGACTGTTATCAAATGAATGGCCCTCCATTCTTGCGTGCTCAGCCATTTCGGAGTTTAGACTGAGCCTGCTTTCCTTTAAAATTATTCTAATAATTTTTCATCAAAAAGTAACAATTTAAGTTAGTGCTAAATTTATTTTTTAAATAGATTCTGTTAAAGAAACAATATAACATATGTTTTTGATTAGTTAATGACATCGTGAAGAAGAAAATTATATTTTTCAAAGCCGGTAGATGTATTTAATTAATCAATTAAATTAAGTGGTTAATAAAACAAAGTTAACAATCTAAAATAATGAATTTTAACCCCGAAATTTGATTTTGCTAATCTTACAAATAGAAAATTATAATATTAAATTAGAAAGATATATATATATATATATCAGTGGCGGTCGGTGATTTTTTGTAAAAGGGATGCTGGAAAACAAGTTTATACCAACTATCAAATATAACATATAATCGAAGGATATTCTGTTTCAATAATTCGGCTAATTCAATAAATAATAAAATAATTCATGTCAAACTGTCAAAAATGCGTCACTCAAACAAATTTCTCAAAACAATCAAACACAACAAAAATAATACGTATGCTATTTTGTGCATTATACCCACAAGCATTAAAGTAGTTTTTTGTACGTTGGATGCTGTTAACGAATACGTATACAGCATCGGAGCATACGGAACTGAATGCGCATGCGCGAAAGTCGAATACTTTTAAACTTTGTGGATACGCAATGAATGATAGAATCCACTATTGCTGGTATGTATATGTATGCTGTTGAGAATGTATATGTATTACGACTCGCTCGTGTGATATGACTGGTCTCTAAAGGACAGGACGAATTTATATGCAGCAGTGCAGTTTACGGCTAGAAATAAGAATTCCAAAGCTTTTTGACTCTAGAACACAAGGGATGCGGAGCATCCAAAGCATGTATGAAGCGACCGCGTCTGATACATATAAAATCAATTTATCGAAAAAATATTTCTGTAGCTACCGGGATTTTATCCTGTCCGGGAAAACACATTTTCACGTTTATCTTTCTAATTTATACATTTAATTTGTATTGAAAATATCGCAGATATTCACAATAAGAATGTGTTCTTAAAATAAAATAAAAATTAGAATTATAATATTATCACTAGAAGATAAATTATATTGTCACCCGAAAATATAATTATCTTTTTTAGTAATTGTCGGCACAGTTTGATTTGATTGAGTGCCGGATGTGCACGTTGGCCTAAACACGGGACAAGTGCGACAAAATAGACAAATAGATAAGAAACAACATACAAAATAGTGAAAAAATAAATGTAAGTAAAATATCATGTGGAATATATTAGGTTTAATAGTGTATTCCGTCTGTTATGTACGGGATTGTGGAATCGGATAACACACATACCTACGTTTTAGAAACATGAAAAGTCACTTAAAAAAAAATTATACTAGAACACCAGATTATTACTTCATTTCAAAATAAATGTTGAATTTTAACATAATTCTTAACAAATGTATACAGGATGTAACAGACCTATTCCACAATATTTTATGGGTAAATTACGAGACGGAAATGCTCAAGAGATATGTGCCTAATCTCAACCAAGTCAGAGATATAAATAAGCATTTCAAAAAATAGTAATTATGCAATTATTTCGATTAATTGAAATATTTTATTGTATTGAATAAACAAATTAATGGTCGTAGAATTTCAAGCGGCCAGACTATTTTTGTTAGATGATTTGTGAACGGCAGGTCTCAGGTTTTGGTAGATAAGTCAAGACCGTTAAAGCCTAGTCTTACTCTATGTTAATGTGGTGTCTTCCATTTCAAATAGTGTTGGTAGTCAAATGATTAAATTTCACAGCACCTACTGCTGCAGTACTTAGTTATAAAAAAAATTTACCGAAAATGTATATATTTTAATACTAATCTAGTTTTTTTTTTATATTACGTATACAAAATTATTTTTAATTTTCTTTTAAAAACAAGTGTGGAACATGGAGTGCTTAAACGTGACTGGAACCAGTCCAGGCGTGTTCGGGAGTCTGTTGAGCGGAGCCCTGGGCACCCTGATGGCCGCCAGTTGCCTGCTGGTGGACCCCGGACAGTGGCCCGAGGACAGGGCGGATTTTCTCCTCGAAAATGGTACGCAAACTACATTAATCACACCGGCGTAGTTTTTAGGGAAGAACACCCTTTATACACGTATCAAAATAAATGTATTTATTTATTTGTGGAGAACTTCCTATGGCCGATATTCAAAACACAGTGATCCTATAGCTAAGGCTTCGGATCTTTTATAATCAATAGGTATTCTTTGTTCTCGATTAATATAAACTTTATTTTTATAATTGGCAAAATCAACTTTGTGGTTAAAATCCATTATTATTAAATTATTAACATTGTTCTTTAACAACTTAATGAATTGAAATACATTAACCGGTTTCTAAAAATATCATTTTCTTCTTCAAGATGTCAATAACTAATCAAAAATATATGTTATTGTTTCTTTTACAGAATCTATTTTTAAAAAACAATTATTATTTTAAGGATTGTGCTGCATTTTATATAAATAAAACGAATCGAAATTTTAATATAAGAGTAAAGGAGCATTTGAGATGTTTAAATAATAGTGGGTTTTCAGAATTTTCTAATCCTTTGATAGAAAATGGTCATGGTTTTGATAAAAATTTGGGATTATCTGTTCTGCATGTAAATGGTGTAAAATGGTGCAAATTTAACCATTCAAACCAAAGTCCTATTCTAAAATTTTTTCCTAAAAATTATTCTAGTAATTTTGAATTATCAAGTAATAATTAAAGTTAGGTACTAAATTTATTTTAAAAATATTTTTTGTTTTTTAAAAATAAATTCTGTAAAATAAACAATAACATATGTTTTTGATTAGTTATTGACATCCTGAAGAATAAAATGATAATTTACGAAACCGGTACATGTATTTTAATTCATTAAGTGGTTAATTAAGCAAAGTTAACAGTTTAAAACAATATAAACATTATTTGTTTTAAAGGAATATTTTAGACTAGTCTTAACAGGTTTTATGGGTGCATTGAACAAACTGGTTAACGTAAACTAAACGTAAGAATATGTAGGTATGAAATTAACTTCTATAAATTGTATCTAATCTTGATAAGCCGCAAGGTAAGTAGGCAGCCGAAATAGAACACATACTCATGAAATAGATACCAGAATCACACCATAGTTTAAAAAACTCTAGTGATATTCAATTTTACTGATAATGAGTTAATTTTGACAAACAAAAATATATATTGTAATCTAAAACGACAATTTATTTTTATTAGATACGTACATAAATTTCACCGCAGTTCATCTTTTAAAATATGCCGATAAGCTTTTATCTAAACTTATTATCATTTCAGACGTCTACAATAATAAATAAATATATATATATATACAGCGAGTAAAATTAATACAATTAGGAGGTTATGTATTTTTACAAATAGTTCGATGATGTGGTAGACTGTTGAGTAGACTCTTGGGCTTGATGAACTGGAAGAGGGATGACAATGAATTTAATTAAATGGCGAAGTATTGTAGGCACCCAAGGACTCCACCTAGGCGCCTACCTCTCATTCTCCATGCCAAGTGTTTTGCAACTCCGTTAGTCTGTCCGTGCAAGGTGACTCAAACCGTGTCTCGTCCACTGTCCCTCTTTTGGGAGTGTTTTTGATTAATGGATCCCTGAGTGTCTGTCCTGAATTACTGCACGTTAATTTTCGATTCATTTTCCATCTGTATGTAAAACTATGTTTTATGGATTTATGTTATATGATTTTGAGACGCTGGAGAGTCTAAATTTTAAATTTTAACTACTAATAACCACATTGAATTTTTTCTCCTTTTTCGTTTTGCTTATACTTAAAAATGTAATTGAATTAAAGTCGCATATTTATTAGCTTTGATGAGTGGGACCGACAAGGAAGGCCTAGCTTCTGAACCGGTCCCGGGAAAGGGTGAGTCCCCCCTCCTCCAGCTGTCATTATTATAAGGCAGCCAAG
This sequence comes from Eubasilissa splendida, assembly GCA_031772225.1. Classification (NCBI taxonomy): domain Eukaryota; kingdom Metazoa; phylum Arthropoda; class Insecta; order Trichoptera; family Phryganeidae; genus Eubasilissa; species Eubasilissa splendida. The sequence goes on from CM062868.1 coordinate 17,297,706, forward strand.
ACTCACAAGGGCGGTATTTGATTGTGATCTCCCCACCTCTTTTTTTTCTTTCATGTATTATTCCCACAGAAATTTAAAATAGAATATGAGGTTGAACTATTTGAGGTTAAAAATAAATAATTTAGCCGGCAATAAATTAAATTTTGTAAACCCTAAAACTATGCATATGTCAAAAAAACTATCGCGTTGTAACATGTAAATTTAAGGATTTTATTTAATTATTTCACATATTTCATCTGTCTCCAAGTGCATGGTGATCTAATTCTCAATAAAAAAAAACTATAAATTTCCTCGATCACGTTTTAAAAATGCTGCACGATATTTGATATTTCGTATGAAAATATTTTTTAAATGTACATGAAAAGTAAGTTCCGTGTCAAAAACAGTAACCTTGGCTCGAAGAGAAGTCAGGGCGTAACCCTGGCCCCACTGCACCAGTTATAGAGCTGCTGAAAATGAAAAAAATTAAAGCATGTACCTCCCGGTTTTATGTGGGTATTCCAAATAACTTGAAACGCCGGAAATAGTCGAGCCGCCATCGGTGGCGGACCAGATCTCGTTTCTTCGATTGAAATATAAATAATGGAAGCATTCCTCTATAGATGCATCTTTAATTTTATAGTACTTACATGGTATAGACTTACGTTTCTTATTTTATTAATATTATTTTAGATGTCCAGGACTACGACTTCATAGTGGTTGGAGCAGGTTCGGCAGGATCTGTGATCGCCAGTAGGTTATCAGAAGTGCCGCAATGGAAAGTATTACTGCTGGAAGCTGGAGGAGACCCGCAGCCAGAGAGCCATGTGAGTCGAAAACATCTCAGATTACCTGTCCACCAGGGGTAGATAGACCCGGCGAGATAACGGAAGAAATACCCAAAGCAGGTCATAATTAAAAAATGAATCCGAATAAATACAAACTTTTATTGCATCCCACAGTAAAATATGTCGTAAGAAACAGTACGTATAAAATATAATGAATAGGCAGGGCCGGGTAAAAAATAAATTGTTAGATATAATTAGGGTTGACGCAAGTACCTACTCCCTGTGCATTTTATCCTTCCAATAAATCATAATATACCGTTTCCGCTCTGGCCAACTAATTACTTAGGGATTTCGCCGACGGGGGAACAGATTTCATTTCGACACGAAACGGTCAACATCTGTGTTTCGTTTAACGTTCGAGAGTAGCGTCGTATGTGCACATTCGGACCACGAAGTAGCGGTGTTCTAAACATCTACGGAAGTGCAGTGATATCTCCGTTCTTAACAACAAAAGTGCGAGTCAACTGGAGGTGAAACTTGACGTCCAACCCGAGACCGAGATCAAGGTAGGCCAGATACATCTGCCAATATTCCTTTCTTGTTCCAATTTGGATTGAGTCAACAAATCATTAATTTACATCGATACAGTCCACGGATTCTTATCCCACCAATAGATTAGAAGTTTTTATATTTCTGTCAACAGATAGATTCATATTAAATGAAATTGATAATGACTTAATTGCCAATTAAATTTATTTCTTTATTAAAAAAAATAGAAATGGGAACACAAAATACATGTCACACGACTAACTTGCAGGTGTTCTAGAACGGACGCGAACCCCCGACCACTAGACCACTGAGCTTGCGTTATCTATTCACTACTTTACTAAATGCATCTTTTCACATGGTATTTTATCTAATCTTGTTACAAATTATACCAATTGAAAAATACTGGTCTAAGGTTGCCAACCTACCCCTGAGTGTGACCATCCTTGTGATTTATAATCTTATCTAAAATTTACATAATATTTCAAATACGAGTATATAATTTGTATTCTTTTAGGTACCTAACCTATTCTTCTCAACTTTGAAAACTGGTATCGACTGGCGATACGAGACCGAACCTGACCCGAACTCCTGTTTGGGAATGCAGGGGCAAAGGTGTTCTTGGCCGAGGGGAAAGACTCTCGGAGGCTGCAGTGCCATAAATGGCATGATCTACATCAGAGGAAATCCTCGAGACTATGACGATTAGGAGAAAAATGGTAACACTGGGTGGGGTTACGAAGACGCATTGAAATACTTCAAGAAGAGTGAACACATCGATGACGAACGCATAATAAACACCAATAACTATAAAAAATACCACGGGACTGAAGGCTACCTAAATGTGGGGAAGTACAACGACTCGGCAGTTTTTGGTAATAGAATTCTGGAAGCGCAAGCCGAACTGGAACACAAAATACTAACGGATCTAAATGCAGACGTTCATTTGGGATTCTCCAGCATTCAAGGAACGATTAAAAATGGGGCTCGACATTCGAGCGGTGTGGCTTTTTTGCAACCAGCGAAAGACAGAAGTAATCTACACGTAGTGAAAAACGCACTAGTGACAAAAATCATAATAGACAAATCTGCAAACAAGGCAACGGGTGTTAAATTTACGATAAAAGACCGAGAAGTAAGAGCGAATGCTGTAAAAGAAGTCATTGTTTCTGCTGGGGCCATTAATTCTCCACAACTATTGATGCTGTCTGGCATCGGTCCAATGGAACATCTGAAAGACGTCGGTATCGATGTTATTGCCGATCTACCAGTGGGAAAAAATTTGCTAGACCATATAATGGCTCCCGTATTTTACAGGATGGAAAGAGATAAACCACCCGGTGTAGACTTGACTCAAGGCATTCTGGAATACGTCACTACACGTAGGGGAATGTTCAGTTCAATAGGAAGCTTCGACATAACAGGATTCGTAAACACCGAAGTCAATGAGTCACCATACCCAGACATACAATACCATTATAATACAGTGCCAGCTAACACTCCAGTGAATTTTGTGAGAATAAACGGTTACGATGACGAGTTCGTGAAACTTTACGAGGGCATGAGCGTAGATGCAGATTTACTTCACATATTCGTTGTTCTCCTCAAGCCGAAATCCAAGGGTGAAATACTTCTGAGGAGCAGTGACCCGCGGGACAAGCCGTTAATTTACGCGAATTCCAAGACGAGGAAGATCTCAGCACAATATTGAGGGGTATAAAAGAAGCCACAAGGCTGGAGAAGACAAACGCTTTTAAAGAAGAGGGTGCAAAATTAACAAACATGGAATACTCGGCGTGTGAGGTATTTGAATTCAGAAGCGATGATTACTGGAAATGTATGGTCCGCTACACGGCCTCCACGCTGTATCACCCGACCAGCACGGTGAAGATGGGCCCGCCGACAGACACATCAGCTGTTGTCTGTCCGAGACTTAAGGTGAAGGGAATAGAGGGACTCCGTGTGGCCGACGCGAGTGTGATGCCTGATATTGTGAGCGGAAACACGAACGCGCCCACCATCATGATCGGAGAGAAAGCAGCGGATATGATTAAAGAAGATTGGCTAAATGCGTAAAACGATATCAAGTACTAAATCATAATATAATATAATTTAATAAATAATCTTTATACTTTCCGCTTACTGTAGTGTAATACAATAATAGATGATTGTGTCCATCAAAAAAATAAAGTAAATAATTCAAACATTAAAAAATTGTTCTTCTTCTACGGCTCTATATCCTAGGGTGGGATTTGGCCTCCTCAACATATTACTTTTAATGAACGATTTCGGATTTTAGTTTTTACTCCGCATATTGTATGCATTTGATTCCTGGTCTATTGAGTTTTCTACCCGGATATACTTTTACTTAAAATTCGCACTTCCTTGATAAAAGAGTGAGCATGCCAATTGCATGTATGCATATGCATGCATACCAATGTATGTTAATTACGGGTTTTTCGGGTAATTCAGAATTCTTAAATCCAATATACGTTATTAAAATCGCTTTTTGTATCACTTAGCGTGTAGGGCGTGTAAGTGTGACTCAATCCATTCTGCGTCTCGTTCACTGAGTGTTTTATGATGAATGGATCCCTGAGTGTCTGCCTTGAACAACTGCACCTTAATTTTCCATTAATTTCTCATCTGTATGTTATACTATGTTTTTTTTTTTATGGATTTAAGTAATGTGATTTTAATGAATAAATACAGCACTTAAGGGATGCTGGAGAGTCAAAAATGTTTTAATTAAAGGCTAATAACCATCTCGAATTTCTTCTCCTTTTTCGTTTTGTAATTGTTAAAATGCAATTGAATTAAAGTCGCGTATTTTTATTAGCTATGATGAGTGGGACCGACAAGGGAGCCCTCCCCAGCTTCTAAACCGGTCCCGGGAAAGCGTGGGTCCCCCCTCCAGCTGTTCTTTATTAGCGTGTAAGGCATTTTGTGGGCCGCAAAATGTAAAATATCCCACACTAGAAGATAAACTAATTATAAATGATAAAAGTTATTTTAAACAATTAAGGAACGACGGCAATGTAGTTACACATGACATGTTTAAAACCTCCACCAAAAAAACCGCATATTTTACACATCCCGATTTTTAAGCGGTGAAAATACCGAAAATGGTGTGCAAATTACGCGTGCAAATAAGATAGAAAAAAATCTGCGCGTAATTATAATTACGCATTACATATAGACATACATACTAAACTAAATCGTTATGTTTGTAAAAGGTGTTTTTTTTAGAAGTATAGAACTTTAATGTAATGGCCATGGTATTGGCTTTATTGGAAAGATAATTTTATACCATTAGTGTTTAAATATGATTTCGCGCATATAGGCGCCGCGGCTCGCTCGACTAAAGCGCAATCTGTAAGGCCAATTTTCGACCACTCTTTAGAGCAGCTGGGGGCGTATATCGGCAAGAACGCGACGAATGTTGGCTTCCAAGTCGTCTATTCTATCGACTAGCAACGCCCATCCAAAGGTATTAAATCACACCATATTGGAGGCCAATTCACAGGTCCATTGCGCTCATCGAATATTTCCTTCAATAAATTGATTGTGGCGCCCGCTATGTGGCATGTTGCGCCATCTTGTTGAAACCACAAATCTTCCACCTTATTATGCCATTCAGATGGGGAACAAAAAAGTTAGTAACCATGGATCTACAGTACTCTCCATTGACTATAACGTTCTAGCCGGCATCATTTTTGAAGAACCAATAGCTTCATCGGTGCGCATGGCGCCAAAGCGATTCATGGTTATTCGAATTACTTGCTCAGATGGACGATTATGTCGACCGTAAAATCGACGTAACGCACGGTGACTGAACCATGATTTTAGAAATAAATTTGCAAGCATTGTTCTGGCGTAAGTCTATTCATTGTGAAATACCAAACCGTATTCTCGTTTCTCTTGATGACATTTTGTATACTTGACAGACAATCAAAATAAGGGGAAAATATTACTATGAATTACCTAAACTTACGAGTAATAATAGGAAAGTCACCCCCATACATATTTCCCACCTTTTAAAGTAGAATTTTAGTATTTTTTGATAAAATTTTGCACACTTGACGTTCACAATAAGAGGAAAATAACTGTCTACATCTGATATCGAAAAAAAAACTACCTTCCATCTCTCTAAATAAAGCTTCTTCACTTTGCGTAAAGCCCGGGCAACACCGAGTACTTCAGCTAGTATAAAATAAAATTGAAATATTAAACAAAATATCCGCTTAACATGTCATAACACATATTTAACATACGAGAGCTTTTGAACAGATGAATGCGAATAAATATTACTTAAAGCAGTGACGTAGGTATTTTTTAAAACAATTCGCAATTATATAATTAAATTTCTATATACTAAAAAAAAAAGACAAAGGTTTTCAACACCATACAATAAATTATTAAGATAAGGACAAGTTTGAAAGTAATGAATAATTCATTAAATATTTAAACAAAATGCAAATCGATATGGCATAATTAATACGAATATTGGATTGTAGATAGATGAAACACGCACTAGGGCACCCGAGACTATAATTGTCTCTTTCGTTCCTCGCCGACTCAGTACAATCTAATCAAGTGGCGGGTGCGCTCGGTGACATAAACACGAGACAGGCGACGAAGGCAAATGAGACATAACATATTTTAAAATAAGAAGATATACAAAGTGACGTGAAAAAAGGAACGTGAGTAGAATTCAAAAAGGTTAAAAGTGTGTTTTGTCCTGTATGACCTAGTACCAATTAAAAAATTATACGTAAATATTCCTAGAAATTTTTTAAACAATATGTAAAATATCAATTACATAAGCGATTTCCTCAATATATGTACAAAATGTACATTCTTCATCTTCGTCTTAATCTCGATGAGATCAGTCGTGATCACGGAACTATGCCATGGATGATCCCTCGCCATCTATTCCGGTCCGTGGCATGTGCATCGTCGGCCGCAGCCGTAACCAGGTCGGTGACCTTCCACGAGTTCGAGTTCCTTTCGCCCTTCCTTACATCATCAATTCTCCACGGTGACACGTCCGATAACATGGCCAAAGTATTTGAGCACTCGGTGTCGTACAGTCGAGGGTATATTCTAGTCGATGTTTGAGTGCTCTGCGATCGAGACATGCGTCGCCAGCAGCATATTTCAAAAGCGTATACATACAGGATGGCCCAAAAAAAGTGAGAACGTCTTGTAACACATTAGTTATTTCAAAACATAATATAATTAATTATAATTCTTAATGTAATTTTTTTTGCACAATATTTGGCTAATCAAAAAACATCAAAACACCTCTACTGGGTTTAAATCTGGGCTGTTCGGTGGCCACATGCCTGGCTCGATGAAATTAACATTAAATTAATAATCAAAGATGGCGCGACCGGAAATTGTCGAAATAAAACGTAATATAGGTAAATAGGTATGTCAGTAAATTAGTAAATTATTTAATCTATTGTAGATATAGTTAAACTAATTTTTATATAATTATATCACATTTTTGGTCCACTGTATATACATTTTGGTATTTCGTAAGTTTATGACCAGTCATTGTTTAGTCTTCAGCTGTTATTTGTAAGTTACGCAATACGCGGTTCCAATGTATATAACACAATTAAAACGCAAACTTTTATTAATTACTCTACAAACAAAAATTAAGAGTTTTTTTCAGAAATAGGTGTAGACGATGGAGTGCCTGAACGTGACCGGAAACAGTCCAGGGACGTTCGATAGTATTCTGAGCGGAGCCCTGAGCACCCTGATAGCTGCCAGTTGCCTGCTGGCGGATCCACGACAGTGGCCCGAGGACAAGGCGGGATTTCTCCTCGAAAATGGTAGGTGCATCACCGGCACAACCTCACGAAGCATAACATCATGAAAGCAACACAGGTATAATATTAATCAATATAATTGATGGTCACCCTGGCTTGAAGCGCGACTGATGGTGATGCTGTATTACTAAATACTATATATAAAAATAATGGAAACACTAGATGACATCTTTAGTAATTATTTACGATGTTTATAATAATTTATAGATGTGAATTAAATATATTAATTATAAAGATATACATATAAAATCAATTTTATCGAAAAATATTGTTGTTGCGCCACCGGGATTCGAACCTGGATCTCTTTCCTAACCGGGGAAGGTGCTTTATCCAACTAAGCTACAGCGACATTATTTTTAGCGACAATTTTCGACCTTATATGTTACCTTTTTGATATTAATACATTTAATCGTTCCATCATTTGACAGAGCCATCTACCTTATGAATTGATAATTCTGGCGTCCGCTATCAGTTTACTCAAAGGTATTTGAGATTCTGAATAATTACAACTTCACAATAAGAATGTGTTCTCCTAAATTTATAGATGGTTTAGAATGATTCAACATATTCTTCTTCTTCCACGGAACTACACCCCAGGACGAAATTTGGCCTCCTATCCCTGGCCATTCTTCAAGAGTTCCCGGAATCTCCCATCCAGCTCCCATTCAACCCACCTCTTACTAGTTATGCATTTAGATCACTTCCACTGGACTATTCACTCGGTGTCCTGTCATCTGGCATTCTTTCAACATAGTCATCCCATTGCAGTCTCAAGAACCTACAGAACCTCGTAAATTAACAGCTTGCTTTGTTAAATCAGCATTTTCGACCGCGTGATTTTTTTTATAGGCATGAAAGCTTCTACTTCCGGTACCTACATAGTTTAAGTTTTGAATTAACTAACTGATATCTTATTTAGATATTATTATTATTATTATTTTAGATGTCCAGGACTACGACTTCATAGTGGTTGGAGCAGGTTCGGCAGGATCTGTGATCGCCAATAGATTATCAGAAGTGTCGCAATGGAAAATATTACTGCTGGAAGCTGGAGGAGATCCGCCGCCGGAAAGCTATGTAACTAAAAATAATCTCAGAATACCTGTCCATACAACCAAAGAGAAATCAATCTAAACTAGTCAGAAATAAAAAGGGTCTGATCTCTACCAGTAATATCGTTAAACACCTTGGAGACGCATCGTCATCATCCAGTCTCCGCTCTCCTTTTGTTTGTATTACCGGTCACTGACCTGCAAACGTTGGTCCAGAATTCAGAAGCCCAGAATTCATCTCCGACTCACGATTGCTGTGTGCGTAATGCGTATTCATCTGCGTCTCTTTCTGACGTCCCCCGAACGGGCGCCTAACCACCTGTCAACCATCATCGAGACCTACTGTCTATTTAGTTGGTACCATTGACATTAACTCTGTTATATGTACAACTCCAAGGTATATTCCTCCTGATTTTTTTTGACTTGGTAACAGACCGTAGAGTCGGCGTTCTTAATAATTTTGCTCCGTGCACAGTCGTGAGATATCAGCAAATATAACATTTACTGAGAATGTATTGAGAAAACTAAAAAGCCGTGCAATTTACATTTATTTTAACATGACAGGCCATACATACAAAATATATTTGTATACTACGATAACAATAGACATGCACAATTGCGACTTGATACCAACATCCCAAATACAAATAAAGAGATGCTTCAACTGATCACTGAGCGCACTTGAGTCGAATATTCAAAAGAAATCTCATCCTTAAACAAGGGCCACGTTTGCTAATCTACACCTACGTGTAATTTAAGATTTACATCATATTTCAAATATATTTTCTAACACATATTACGTATCCTTTTAGGTACCTAACCTACTCTTCTCGACCTTGAAGTCTGGTATTGACTGGCAATACGAGACCCAGCCTGACCCGAACTCCTGTTTGGGAATGCAGGAGCAAAGGTGCGCTTGGCCGAGGGGTAAGACTATCGGAGGCTCCAGCGCCATCAATGCCATGATTTACATCAGAGGAAACCCGCGAGACTACGACGACTGGGAGAAAAATGGCAACACCGGGTGGGGTTACGACGATGCATTGAAATACTTCAAGAAGAGTGAACACATCGACGACGAACGCATAACAAACACCGACAACTATGAAAAATACCACGGGACTGAAGGCTACCTAAATGTCGGACATTTCAACGGGTCGGTAGATTTTGGAAAAAAAATTCTGGAAGCGCAAGCCGAATTGGGATACAAAATACTTACGGATATTAATGCAGACGTTCATTTGGGATTCACCAGCGCACAAGGAACGATTAAAAATGGGGAACGGCATTCGAGTGGTGTGGCTTTTTTGCAACCAGCAAAAGACAGAAGTAATCTGCACGTAGTGATAAACGCACTAGTGACAAAAATCGTAATAGACAAATCTACAAACAGAGCAACGGGTGTTGAATTTACGATAAAAGACCGAGATGTTAAGGCTAATGCTGTGAAAGAAGTCATTGTTTCTGCTGGCGCCATTAATTCTCCACAACTGCTGATGCTGTCTGGCATCGGTCCGATGGAACATCTTAAAGACGTTGGCATCGATGTTATTGCCGACTTGCCAGTCGGTAAAAACTTGCAAGACCATATAATGGCTCCCGTATTTTACAGGATGGAAAGGGGTAACCAACCCGGTGCAGACTATACTCAAGGCATTCTGAAATACGTCATTAAGCGTGAGGGAATTTTCAGTTCAATAGGAAGTTTTAACATAGTAGGATTTGTCAATACCAAGAATGATTCGCCATACCCAGATATACAATACCATAATATTATAATGCCAGCTAATACTCCCGTAGTTTTTGCGAGAAGAAACGGTTACGATGACGAGTTTGTAAAACTTTACGAGGGCATGAGCGTAGATGCAGATTTACTTCACATATTTGTTGTTCTCCTTAATCCGAAATCCAAGGGTGAAATACTTCTGAAGAGCAGTGACCCGCGGGACAAGCCGTTAATTTACCCGAATTACTTTCAAGACGAGGAAGATCTCAGCACATTGTTGAGGGGCATGAAAGAAGCCACAAGGCTGGAGAAAACAAACGCATTTATGGAAGAGGGTGCAAAGCTAACAAACATGGGATACTCGGCGTGTGAGGAATATGAATTCAGAAGCGATGATTACTGGAAATGTATGGTCCGCTACACGGCCTCCACGCTGTATCACCCGGTCGGCACGGTGAAGATGGGCCCGCCGACAGACACATCAGCTGTTGTCAGTCCGAGACTTAAGGTGAAGGGAATAGAGGGACTCCGTGTGGCCGACGCGAGTGTGATGCCTGATATCGTGAGCGGAAACACGAACGCACCCTGCATCATGATTGGAGAGAAAGCTGCAGATATGATTAAAGAAGATTGGCTAAATGCGTGAAATGATTTCAAGTACTACAATTTTAGAAAATATAATATTATAATTTAATAAATAATCTTTACACTTAGCGCTTACTGTAGCCTAATATAATAATATATGGTTATGCCCTTCAAAATGTATAAATGATTTTGTGAAAATAATGTAAATAATTCAAGCATTAAAAATTGCTAATATGATAAAAAAAATTCACATGAATTAGTGCATGCCGACGCACCCTGAGAGAAGCTGATTCATAATCAATATGTCCTAACAGCTGTGCCACGGCTGGTGATGCGAGTTATGTGGATATAAGGATATTTAATTAACAATATAGCATAAATATGTAAATCAAAATATAGCACATCATAAACAAATTAAATACTTTAATAAAATAAATATGTATTTTAATCAACAATATTTTCAGACGATAATAACGAATCACGACATTTTTAGATAATCGATCACTGTTAGTGATTGTGATTTAGAGACATCAGCGATTGTCACACAGTTCGTGATTTCAAGCTCATCATTAAATACAGCCACATAATTTTTACAATTGTTAATTGCGACAAGCTGTTAAAGGGTGAATTCTACTTAGTAAAATTATGAATATTTATAGGCTTTGATGGGGCGCACGGGTCACCAGTATTGATGGTGTCCAGGTTCATGTTGCTATACACGCAACGGTATGCCTGTCGGGTATACCGTTGCGTGTATAGCCGGCTTTAAAGACACTGACTGCCGCATGCAATAACACCAACGATCCCAGTTGCGCATGAGTCATGACTCACGACCATCAGTGACTCACTCAGTATCAGAAAACGCCAGAAATATAATTGGTTCTTCACTCTAGTCATTTCTCAGCGTAAATGTTTGTAAATAAATCATAATCCTGAATTAATTGTATAAAATTAAATTGTATTAGAAATTATTTAAAAAGTAATTACACTTTAAACATTCGATATTTAAAAATACATTTTGACATTTCAAACATTTTATCTATGGATAAGTGAGGGCCTATAATGAATTTCAATTGGCGAATATGGCAAACTATCAGATTATTCAGAGGAAATATTTTTCAACATAGTTGAATATTCTTAGTTCATAAAAAAATATGCTTGAATCGTAAATGTTTAGAATTTATTCCTACACTGTTCAATTAGATCAATCAAATGAATAATAATGTAATTGATGTAATTGATTGATATGGTGTTTAATTTGAATTCTGCAATGATAAAAGCAATTTATTCAAGCAATTACATCAATAAAATGGAAATTAACAGTGGCGTGCGGTAGGCACGAAATTAGGTTATTCTATTACAGACGATAATATACTAAGTACTAAAAAAAAAAAAAGAGAAATTATTATAATTTTGAGAACAATTTAATGTGTCGATAAACTGGCCAAGGAGGGCGCTCTTTCCGGAGTTTTCCCTCATCCGTTCCATATCCCGATGTATGACAGACTTAATATGGTAAAAAAACATACGAATTCTATCTGGACTGCACAATGGATGGATTCAAATAATCATAAGGGTAATCCGCTTAAAATAATTCAAAGATCTATATTCCCCGCACCCCCCGGTTCGCCAAAAGGAAAGTCTCCAAAAGAACAATATCAAATATCTCTAGAATGAGAATTGGGCATTGCCAGGTGGCCTCACATTTATTCAGATTGAACTTAATAGATTCCCCAATGTGTGAGTGTGGTGCCGTGGAGGTAACCCTTGACCATATCTTTTTTGCCTGTCATTGCGGTCACAGGTTTTTTTACAGTAATTTCATCAATGGTAATTTTCAACTCTCGGTTAACTTGTGTCATTTTCTTTCCCTTAACTCGCCACATTTAATTTATATAATAGATAATTTTTTGAACGGCAATGGTACAATTGTACTTTTTTCTATAAAATAAAGTTTTAACTTGATCAATGACACAAATCACTCTTGAAGGTGGATTGCTTATTTAAAAGAAGAAGAAGAAAAGAACAATTCCATCAACTTAAGTATTAAATATAATTGTAAATTGATTACTTTAAAGAAGGCAAGTACTTTGATTGCTCCCTCTGCTTCTGATTTCGCTTAAAATATTATGTACGATTTCTCCTACACACAACGGATATTTAAAATATTTCATTATACTTAGTTCTCAAAAACATATATATATTTTTTAACAGAACACATTTGTGTTGAGAAGTTAGAACATAGCTCTGTGGTATTTTAATACAAATTAAATGTTAATGTACATTCATTTCAAAGTTAAATTTGCAAATATTAAAAAAAAAAACAAATTAGACGAATAAACTAAAAACATATACAAAAAAAATGTATTAATCGAAAAAATATTTAGTTCCCGGTAGCAACTGTTACACTCAATATATTTAATATTTTATTGTCAATGTAAAATTCGTACCCAGTACTTGGAGTATTATGTTTGTAGCCTATGGTAGGTAGTCACATTTATAATAGGTTCAATGAACAAATATTTTAATTGTAATTTATTTATTCTGTATTGACGTTCTTTAAACAAATTGTTAGTTTTAAATATGAATTAAATATATTAATTAGAAAGATATACATATAAAATCAATTTAATCGAAAAATATTATTGTTGCGCCACCGGGATTCGAACCTGGATCTCTTTCCTAACCGGGGAAGGTGCATTATCCAACTATGCTACAGCGACAATATTTTTAGCGACAATTTTCGAACCTATATGTTACCTTTTTGATATTAATACATTTAATCTTTCCATTATTTGACAGAGCCATCTACCTTATTTTTACAGAATCTCAAATACCATTGAGTAAACTGATAGCAGACGCCAGAATTATCAATTCATTTTTATTAAATTTTGGACACATTGATACAACTTTATTATTATTTAGGAGAATACATTCTTATTGTGAAGTTGTAATTATTCAGAACATAGGTCTGTGATATTTTAAATATTAATTAGAAAGATATACATATAAAATCAATTTAATCGAAAAATAATCGGTTAGGAAAGAGATCCAGGTTCGAATCCCGGTGGCGCAACAATAATATTTTTCGATTAAATTGATTTTATATGTATATCTTTCTAATTAATATAATTAATTCATATTTAAAATATCATAGACCTATATTCTAAATAATTACAACTTCACAATAAGAATGTGTTCTCCTAAATAATAAATTGTTAGTGCTCTGTACTAGTGATGAGAAAAAATGCTACTCTTGACTCACTGATGTGATTGTGATTGGTATTCGATAATATCAGTAGATGAAAACTGTGACTGTGATTACAGTTTCAGATATCACAATACACGAAATAAATAAATAAATTTAAAAAACATAATTTTTAGCGTATTTATTTATATTATTAAAACTTCATTTGCGTATAAAACGTAGTCTAGCGTAAATAATTAGAATATTTAGTAGAAAATTACTACACACATACCTACAAAATGTAAAATAAAAATACGAACAAAATAAAATTGAGTTACCAGCGAGCTAGCATATACCTTCACATAACAAAAACAGATTCCAATAGGTGACGCTAATCAAATTACGGAAAATCCAGTAGATGGCGCTGATTCAAGTGATAATCGATTTAAACGACATTGTCAGAAAATCAATAGTATTTGTAACAAAATAAAATTTAATCACGATATTCCCAAATATTCAATCACTAATAGTGAGTGTGACTCGAAGATATCAGTGATTAAGTCGCGGTTCGTGATTTTGTGCTCATCACCACTCTGTACAATATAAAATAAAATAATAATATTAACGAAAATATTCGCTTAACATCTCATAACGCTTACTTAACATATGAAAACCTCTTCGTACAGTTGATTGTCGAATTAATATTACGCAATGCAGTGACGTGGGTATTTTAAATAAATTCGTAATATTTTGACTTAAAATAAAATTTCGATATACTAACAAAAAGACAAAGGTTTCCAACACCTTACAAAAAAAAAAATTAAGATAAGGACAAAGTATAAAAGTAATGAACAAGTCGTTAAATATTTAAACAAAATGCAAATTGATATGGCATAGTTAATACGAATATTAAAGTGTAGATTAAATACAACACGCACCAGGGTACTCGAGACTATAATTGTCTCTCTTATTGCTCGTCGACTCAGTTTAATGTAATCGAGCGCCGGGTGCGCTAGGTGACACAAACACGACACAAGCGACGAGTGCAAATGAAACATAAAATATTTTTAAATAAGAAGATACAAAGTGACGTGAATATAAAAGGTATGTGAGTAGAATTCAAAAGGTTTACTAGTGTGTGCTGTCTTGTATTATTTTATGACCTAGTATTAATTAAAAAAAATACACGTAAATATTGCTAGAAATCTTTTAAACAATATGTAAACAATCAATTACAAAGTCCACAACTGCATAGTAGAAAAAAAAAAAAATGTTCCTTAAACCGATAAGGTCTAAACGATTCGCTCAATACATACGACAAGAGACTCGGAAAGTTTTCACCTGCTGTCTCTTTGTAAAAAAAAACGAAAAATCAGGAATCTAATGTCACTACAAAATAGCTAATACAAGATGGATACATCCACAATACTTTCTCAAATATAATTAAATATCCCTGTCCGATCACTGAGATCTCCAACCATATTTCATATTGAGTTTTACAATACATGTATATTCTGTAATACGTCATTCCGCTAAATGTCATAAAACATTTTTAACTTCATTCTAGATCTATCAGGATCATTATTAAAGACAAATTAATAATCTATATATAAAAATAAATACGATGTTAAACCATAGTGTGGACATTAGGACAGATAACTGAAGAAAAATAATATACAATATATACAGCAAACAGGTGGTAATTAAGTGCACTTTTATTTTGATCAAAATATTATTTTTAACATTTTGTAAATATATTTCACAGGAACTAAAATGATTGCACATTAATTAAATTATTATACCGTTACCATTCAATCATCCAATAAAATAATTAAGTACTGAATAATTAAACCTCAAACACATACAACAATTTATTTGTACACAAAACTGGATAGAAGGCACATTAAAACACAATATATAAGCATTTCTAAGAAGGCTGTACTCAAAGTAATACACCGTCGTGACTTTTCGTATCCTTCAGAGCCACTTTTTAGGAAATTTCAGGTTTTGGATATAAGACAATTAATTATATGTGCTGAATATACTAACTAGTTTTCATAAGAAAATAAGCGCTCCATTTGTGAGGACTGAAAGATATTATCCCACAAGAGCAAATAAGCTTAAAATAGTTCCAAGAATGAAAACTACTTTCGGTCAAAGATTATTCACCTTTCAAGCTCCCAGAATATACAATCAAATTGACATTAAGGATTTTAAAACGGATATTTCCAATTGGTTGTTGTAATTAAAAAGAGCAGATACAGATAGTAAATTTTTTTATATAATGAAATAACTCTTATAACTACTTTGGTCTTGCATATTTTCATCTACCTTATATATGTTTACATTATATTGTATTGCACATTGGTATTTTTTTTCACTCTTTTTATATATATATTTAAAAATAATTTCACGTTATATGTTATGTTTTCGATCTTATTGTGTTTTGCCTTCAATGAGTTTTGGTTTTGTAAAATGTATTTGTTTACAAATTTTCCCTAAAACAGGCTTGTCTAGTTGAGTAATGCATTTAAAATGTGTGTAAAAATATGTTATAAACCGTCTCTTTTTTGCAGCTGTACAATGTTGTGTCTAACAAAAAAAATAAAATAAACATTTTTATCATCCTTTTTTTCTACGGCACTGTCACTTATTATTTACTAGTTATTAAATGAACAACTGACTTTGTAATTACATAATTACAATTCCTAGAGTGCATCTGATGATTGAAACTATCAAAATAAGTCATCATAAGTTGATGGTTTTGTTAATTTAATTTTAATACCATGTTTGTATGTTTCTCATAGTCAAAAAGATACCGGGTAATTTCAATTAAAGCTTATATGTCGGAGCCATTCTAATATTTAATAATTATTAATTTTTAAGTATGTTAATACTAACATATCAATAAATACCCGGCAATACTAACCAACTCATACGAGTTGATTATCTCGATTAAATTGTTTCATCAATTGACTAATATTATATGTCCAAACATATATGTATCCACAAAATTCTAAATCATCAGAGCGTACGTCCACATGAAAACAAGCGTTGTTCGCTGGTCTCCACTTCTCTCAACTGGCGATGATGATAAGAGGTCGGAAGAAATGAAACACAGAAATACGTTTTCTAAAGATTTCGGTTGTCCGATCGCAGTGAGCGTACTTTTATTTCATTTTGAACAACGATATTATTATTAAGGAGAACACATTGAAGTTCTAATTATTCAGAACATAGGTATGTGATATTTAAAAAAATACTAATTAAACGTATTAATTAGAAAGATATACATATTAAATTTATCGAGAAATATTGTTGTTGTTACCGGGATTCGAACCTGGATCTCTTCCTTATCCGGGGAAAGTGCATTAACCGATTATACTACAGCACGCAGTACTTTGTCGACAAATTTAAAATAAAAGAAGATGGCTCTCAAATAATGGAACGATAGATGTATTAATTTGAAAAGTGTAACGTATAGGTTCCAAAATTTGTCGTCAAAGTACTGTGTGCTGTAGCATAATCGGTTAATGCACGTTCCCCGGATTGGAAGAGATCCAAGTTTGAATCCCGATAGCAACAACAATATTTTTCGATAAAATTGATTTTATATGTATATGTTTCTAATTAATACATTTAATAAGTATTTAAAATGACATTATTATTTATTCATTAAACAATTAATATTTTTATATTGGCAATATGTGACGTGCCAATTAGACGAGACTCAATAAATAAATATTATTTTTTATCGTTGCTTTTAATCCCAACGTTTCTACGAGGAACTAAAACAGATGCCAGAAAGGCGTCGTTGTAGACAGTGCCACTCTTTTGCGGCGGTCACCGGTTTTTCGCTATCTCGCGTTCGGGCGGCGCCTGTCTCGTCGTTTAATTTTGATTATGTATATTATTATTTTGCGGGCGCCCTCAAGTGCTGCCGGTACCGTGAGCTCGCTGTGACTAACGCGATCCCAGAGATGACACACTGTCGAGAGTATTTCAGATAATTTGAATAATATAGTTCCACTAAATCACTTTTGTAACTTCATTGTTTTATAGTATATCATATATTAATTGGCACCGTTTCCGGCACATGGCTCGCCACACGATGGCCATTTTGTTGTTACCAGACATTGCAGGCGAGCCTCAGGTGGGATGTCAATTTAAATTCTGTTCAATGCAATTAGTTAGGGGTCCCTGGTTGTATGTCAGGGGTCTGTTTGCCTTCTCTCAGTGTCTAAATATCCGTGAAGTCAAATGACTGTGTGTGAGCCGCTTGCTTTAAAGTCCATAATATAATTGTTTCTCCTTCTATCACTTACATAAATCAAAGTTCTTAATATACGAGTATACTGACTGAAGAAATAAAATTACTAAATATGTTAAGTATATTATTTCAAAACACAAACATTGTTTCCTTAAATATAAAAATCAGTAGTTTTTTTTCAGGGACAGGTGTAGAACATGGAGTGCCTGAACGTGACCGGAAACAGTCCAGGAGCGTTTGAGGGTCTGCTGAGCGGAGCCCTGAACACCCTGATGACTGTCAGTTGCCTGCTAGTGGACCCCGGTCAGTGGCCCGAGGACAAGGCGGGATTTCTCCTTGAAAATGGTAGGCACATAAGAAAGAACTTCACAGGCGTAACATCGTAAAGCAAATCAGGAGTGACATTAATCAATTTCATTGATAATCGGTCACCCTGGGTTGTAGCACTTCTGAAGATTATGCTATGATAATCGCATAACCACCAAGTTAGTCCTATTTTTATCGTTTAGCTTAGTTTGAAAATAGTAAGAATATTGATATGTCAAGCATTCCGTGTACGAATCTCCATTTAAAAAAATTAAATATGACTAAATATCAATATATATAAAAATAATGGAAACATATATTTTTAGATGACATATATTTTTAATATGCTTAATAACTAATTAATTATTATATATATATACATTATACATACATTGGTTCAGAATTGTAAATAATTAACTAATCATTTATGTTCTTCCACGGTATTACAAACCCAGGATGAAATTTAGTCACTTTCACAAGTCTTCTCCTAGGACTCCTATCCCTGGCCATTCATTATTCAAGAGTTCCCGGACTCTTCCATTCTGTTCCAGTCCTCTTCTACACAGTCAGTCCATCTCTTCCTATGTCTGCCTATAGGTCGCCTCCACATGGTGTCCTGTCATCTGGCATTCTTTCAACATGGCCAGCTCGTCGTAGTCTTAAGAACCCACAGAATCTTGTGTATTAAAAGTTTGCTTTATTGACTCGTATTTTCGACCCCATCAGTCTTTTATAAGTACGTTACATTTGGTATTAAGTAACTGATAACATATTTAATTTATTATTATTATTATTTAGATGTCCAGGACTACGACTTCATAGTGGTTGGAGCAGGTTCGGCAGGATCTGTGATCGCCAATAGGTTATCAGAAGTGTCGCAATGGAAAATATTACTGCTGGAAGCTGGAGGAGACCCGCCGCCAGAAAGCCATGTGAGTCAAAAATATCTAAGATCCGACTGTCCATACCACCAGGGAGAAATCAATCTAAGCTAGTTAAAAATAAAAATAAATAATAAATTTTATTATTATCTTAAACTCTTGCGTAGAGTAATGACTACGCAAATCCCGGTAAAATATAAATTACGAAATATTTACTTAATTCTTAAAACAGTGCATACATATACATATTTAAAATTAGCAATATTAACTTTGTGGTTAAAATTCATATTTTTATTTATTATCTTTGATTTATTAACCACTAAATTGAGTTTAAATACATCTACCGGTTTCGAAAAATACCATTTTCTTCTTCAGGATGTCATAACTAACTAAAACATATATTATTGTTTCTTTGCCAGAATCTATTTTCAAAAAATCTATTTTAGTACCTAAACATTCTAAAATTTTTTCCCTAAAAATTATTCGAGTAAATTTGTATTAAGTAATGATTTGAGTTAGGTACTAAAAAAAAATTTTTTTTTTTTAAATATATATATATATATATATGCTCTAATATAAACAAGATTAAAGTATTTTCTTTTACTAAAACTTATATTTTACATATCTGGTCAGTCTCACTGATCTATTCAGTTTCTCCTCCTTTCTTAAGTGTCTGGCATTTCATTAAAAATCTTCATCGCACTGTACATCATCGATTTCGGAGAATTGGCCTTCTTCCTGAATGGCAGTCTCAGTCTATCCTTTCCTCTTGTACGATTCTCGTCCTCGTGTTGGTTTGCATCAATTTTTCGTATAAATTCCGCCGATATATTCTTATTGAGGATTTTATAAATAAATACCATTACCTTAAAATATATTTTCTGCTTAAAGGACATCATATTCAGATCTTTCAGCACTGCACTGATCCGTTTATGCAGTAGTCGATGTGAGGACTAATAACAGAGCTGTATACTATTTTACAGGACTCGGCACTAATGGCTCTTCTGATCTTTAATATAATAAGTGACAGTAGATTAGGAGTTATTATATTAATGGTAACACAAATAATCATATTGAAAAAGATTGAAAATTGTCGTTTTAATTGCGGAACAAAGTGCTACATTAAAATGTTTTAAGATATGTTAAATATAATACATACACTGTTGACGGCAGTTGAATTCTCCACGTGCATTCCGTCTATCTAATAAACTTTAATAATACCTTTCCCGCTCTGGCCAACAATTTACTTAAAGATTTCGCCGACGTGGGGACAGATTGCGTTCCGACGCCGAACTGTTAACACATATGTTTACTTTAACGGTCGAGACTAACGCCGTGCGTAACGTCAAGACCACGAAAAAGAAGCGGTGTTATATAGCATCAAGAGTACAATGATATCTCCGTTCTTAAATATGAAAGTGCGAGTCAACTGAAGGTGAAACTTGAAATCCAACCTAGGACCGAGATCAAGGTAGGCCAGATCCATCTGCCAATATTCCTTTCTTGTTCCAATTCGGATTGCGTCAACTAACCATTAATTTTAATCGATACAGTCCGCGGGATCGTATCCCACCATACAATTTTATAGATATGGAAAAAAATCAAAAATGTATAATTTTCCGGGCCGGTCTTCACGATGATCTCTCCATGAGACTTTAATATCTAGGAGAAGCTAAATGTACATATATACTGTATGCGTCATACATATGTGGTGATGATTCATACATCGCCTCACACTGAGCTCTATACTGTACTGTTGTTCTATCTCATCCATGAACATGGATCAGGGTTGCTAATTCACCCCTACGGGTAATCTAAGATTTACTTGATATTTCAATTATATTTTCTAATGCACATTAATAATTCTTCTAGATACCTTACCTACTTTTTTCAACATGGATGAGTAGTATTGACTGGCAATATAAGACCGAGCCCGATCCAAATTATTGTTTGGGAATGCAGAGGCAAAGATGTGCTTGGCCGAGGGGAAGAACTCTCGGAGGCTCCAGTGCTATTAATGCTATGGTTTACATCAGAGGAAACCCTCGAGACTACGACGATTGGGAGAAAATGGGTAATACTGGGTGGGGTTACGACAATGTATTGAAATACTTCAAGAAGAGTGAGCACATCGATGATGAACGCATAACAAACACCGACAACTATAAAAAATACCACGGGACTGAAGGCTACCTAAATGTCGGAAAGTACAACGACTCAACAGTTTTGAGAAAAAGAATTCTGGAAGCGCAAGCCGAATTGGGATACAAAATACTTACGGATATTAATGCAGACGTTCATTTGGGATTCACCAGCGCACAAGGAACGCTTAAAAATGGGGCACGGCATTCGAGTGGTGTGGCTTTTTTGCAACCAGCAAAAAACAGAAGTAATCTACACGTAGTGAAAAACGCACTAGTGACAAAAATCATAATAGACAAATATACAACCAAGGCAAAGGGTGTTAAATTTACGATAAAAGACCGAGAAGTAAGGGCAAACGCTCTAAAAGAAGTCATTGTTTCTGCTGGGGCCATTAATTCTCCACAACTGTTGATGCTGTCTGGCATCGGTCCGATGGAACATCTTAGAGACGTTGGTATCGATGTTATTGCCGATTTACCAGTCGGTAAAAATTTGCAAGACCATGTAATGGCTCCCGTATTTTACAGAATGGAAAAATTAAATCAACCCGGATTAGACTTTACTGAAGGCATTTTAGAATACCTCACTACACGTAAGGGAATATTCAGTGCAGTTGGAACTTTGGACGTAACAGGGTTTATCAATACCAAGGATGGGTCACCATACCCAGACATACAATACCAATATAATACCATTCCAGCCAATACTCCGGATGATTTTGTGAGAACAAACGGTTACGATGACGAGTTTGTAAAACTTTACGAGGGGATGAGCGTAGATGCAGATTTACTTCACATATTTGTTATTCTCCTTAAGCCAAAATCCAAGGGTGAAATACTTCTGAAGAGCAGTGACCCTCGGGACAAGCCATTAATTTACCCGAATTACTTTCAAGACGAGGAAGATCTCAACACAATATTGAGGGGTATGAAAGAAGCCACGAAGCTGGAGAAAACAAACACTTTTAAGAAAGATGGTGCAAACCTAACAAACATGGGATACTCGGCGTGTGAGAAGTTTGAATTCAGAAGCGATGATTACTGGAAATGTATGGTCCGCTACACGGCCTCCACGCTGTATCACCCGGTCGGCACGGTGAAGATGGGCCCGCTGACAGACACCGCAGCTGTTGTCAGTCCGAGACTTAAGGTGAAGGGAATAGAGGGACTCCGTGTCGCAGACGCGAGTGTGATGCCTGATATTGTGAGCGGAAACACGAACGCACCCTGCATCATGATTGGAGAAAAAGCTGCAGATATGATTAAAGAAGATTGGCTAAATGCATTAACCGATTTCAAATACCTACCAAAATTCTTAAACGGTTAATTATAAATGAATATGAATTAAATATATTAATTATAAAGATATACATATAAAATCAATTTTATCGAAAAATAAAAACATTGTTATTGCGCTACCGGGATTCGAACCTGGATCTCTTCCCTAACCGGGGGAGGTGCTTTATCCAACTAAGCTACAGCTATGTTTTTATTTTTCGATAAAATTGATTTTATATGTATATCTTTATAATTAATATATTTAATTCATTTTTAAAATATCACAGAACTATGTTCTGAATAATTACAACTTCACAATAAGAATGTGTTCTCCTAAAAAATTATAAATGACTTCATGAAAATAATGTAAATAATTTTTTTTTTTTATATACTTAAAATAACTCAAATCCGATAGTACGCTCCCTGAGAGAAGCCGATTTATAATCAAGTAGCCCTAACTGGCGATGCGAATTGTGTGGATATTACCGTATATATTGTATAGTATTTATGTTACAAGTTAAAGGGGTAATTTAATAACACAAAAAGCATATTTAATTCAAAAATTCAAATCAAAACAAATCACAGCACCAAAAGATTTAATTCATTAATAAATAAATAAAATAAAAAATTCCAGACAATAATTATATTTTTATGTATCAATCACTGTTAGCGATTGTGATTATCATTATGTAAGAATATCTTGAAACAAGCAGTTTACGGGTGGAATCTGCTTAGTAAAATTATAAATATTTAGAGGTTATTGGTCTATTGCGTGAGGCTCGGATGGAGCGCGTATTGAGGATGTCCAGAAAAGTCCCCGACTTCAAATTTGTTCGGAGATAATGTATTGTGCCCTGTGACGAGAATGATGCCTATCAAATGGCATAAGTGTGAAGTCTCGAATCTCAAACTCTGTTCGATATGTAGATATGTCGCGTGTATTTAATTTGAATGCGAATTTTGAAAAATAAAAAAATAGAAAGTTGACAATTCGCCAGGCAGGGGGAGAATCGAGAAAGTATCAAGAATATTTTTCGTTCTAAATTACTTGATTTACCAATTCGTGAAGTTTAGACGAGAAGTGGCGATGGAAAGAGAATCGGTCCCCCAGAGACGGCCTCCCCCACCACTCATCTTCTCACTCTCCTGACACACACACACATACACATGCATGTCCAAAGTGACAGTTCTCACACATAGGTATATTTATATTAACTCTTCAGTTGTCATTTCCTCAAAATATAAATCCAATAACTCTTTTACATCAACCAAGTCAAGGTGGAGTTTAATTTGATTAAGTAAATATAAAAAAAATCTTAAAATTGTGATATTCGTTAAATCGAATGTTCGTAAATCGAACGATCGTAAATCGAAAATTGCCTATATATATATAGCATGTATCATTTTATTAATATATTGTTTATACTACACGTTGCACTGTTAAAGCAATATAATAAAGAATTTCCGAATTTAAATATATATCCTAGTATTTATGAATGTGCCGAGATAAAATGATTTGTTCAAAGACATTAATATATTTTATTTTATATTGATTATCAATATTCATCGATGCAATGTGTAAATGATTTTTCCTTGTTTTAATTTTTGTGTTCGTAACTTTTTTTTGCATCTACGGTTTTTGTCGCGTAATTTTCCCGTCCGTGTAAACTATATAAGGATGTAAGTAAATTGTCACCATTTTTTTCCTTATCTATGTCAAATGCCCTGATAGGTACTTATTCATATATGTGTGCGTTATTTCTAATAAATATAATATTATTTCATCTGTATGACTTGTATTGGCTAATTACACCTAATGGGATAAGGACACAATAAACAGGAAAATATTACCAAGAATCCAACAAGTCCCCGTAATGATCGCCGTAGATATTTTTATATCAGTTTTTACTACAATGAAAAAATATCATTTTTAATGTTTGTTTGCATCCCACCCCATTCAGTGAAACTATGAAAATTACAACACATATAGAGTATTATTAAGGAGAACACATTTTTATTGTGATTTTGTAATTATTCAGAACATAGGTCTGTAATATTTCAATTACTAATTATAAATGTATTAATTAGAAAAACATACGTATAAAATCAATTTTATAGAAAAAATATTGTTGTTGCTACCGGGAACTATTCCAATCCGGGGAACGTGCATTAACCGATTATGCTACATCACATAGTACATGGATGACAAATTTTCGAACCTACATGTTACACTTTTCAAATTAATATATTAATCGTTCCATTATTTGAAAGCCATCTATTTTATTTAATCCGGTAGCAACAACAATATTTTTCGATAAAATTGAAACCGGAATTTGCCCATAGATGGCCCTAGGTGTCAATGTAGTTACCGTCAAACCGTGCCATTGGCGCCATTTTCTTGTTTTGACATCTGACAAAGATTTTCAAATCATAACGATACAAGTTTCATACAACAGCATGGTTTTTAATAGCGTTGAACATGTCGAATTTTGTGCCTGAAAACGATATGTGGACAGAATTGATTTTCTGTTACCATTTGAAGAAAACTGCTGTAGAATCGCATCGAATGCTTGTAGAAGCTTACGTGAGTGTGCTCTTGGTAAATTACAGTGCTTTGAGTGGTTTAAAAAATCGCTATGGACGGAAGACAAAGCTCTGTGTTTGGTGGAACCAGAAGCGTGTGATCTATTATAAACTGCTAAAACTTGGCGAAATACCTCGAGAGTAATAAAATTATTTTTAAAAACCAGTTCGGCTTTAGGGCAAATAATATGGATATAACTGAAGCTACTGCCTGTGTCACGGATTTCATTACTAACAATGTGGATAAAAGCCATAAATGTATATCCATTTTCCTTGATCTCGCCAAGGCCTTTGAAAAAAAATTGGTATCTTAGGTAAAGATATGTTTAAAAGTTACATCACGGACAGGAATCAACGTGTTCGTATTAAAAAAATTTCATGCAATTCTCTTTCCACTTACTTAGGGGTCCCACAGGGTAGCATATTAGGTCCAATACTATTCTTAATATATATTAATGACCTATGCAACATCCCTTTTAACGGAAATGTTACTTGTTTTGCGAATGACACTGTTCTTCAATTCCAAGCTGATACATGGTCACCAGTATTTAAAAAAGCCGAAAAGGGCATAAGTATTGTTAAAAAATGGCTCGGGCTGAACACCTTAACACTTAATACCAATAAAACTAAATACCTAACATCGAGCATAAAAGAAAATGGGCAACCCTCGTATGCTTACAAAATAAAAGTTCACAATTGTTCCAACTCGGACGAAGATACGTGTCAATGCAATTATATAGAACGTACTGACTAAATTAAATACTTAGGAATTATATTTGATCCTTATCTCAAATTGAATTATCATACACAACTCATTACAAATAAAATATAAAAAAACAATATATTTTTTTTGAAATTTTAGAAATTTCCTTAATATGAAACTTCTTAAAATGGCGTACTACGCCATCTGTCAATCTATCATAGAGCATGGTATAATTTCTTGGGGTAGAGCGACTATGTCTGCAATTAATCCAATAATAGCAGCTCAGAAAATTATATTAAAGGTTATCCTCAAAACCCCAATCACAACGAGCACTGACGAAATTTTTAATAAATTCGATGTCTTTGATATAAGACAAATATATACTAATACTACTCTTAAATACATATATAAATACAAACAGACACATTTTAAAACAACTCAAAATATAATTTCCACACGGACAAATACAAATAACCTACAAACACCAAGAGCTCATACAACTTATGGCCAAAGGAACTACAAATATTTTGGACCTAAACTATTTAATAGAATGCTAAAAGATTTAAACCGATTGAATTGTCCCAAGAACATGAAACTATATAATAAAACTTGGATTCGTAATATGGATAGAGCCAGTATTGGTGCACTCACCCAAACATATTGACTCATACCTATATTAATTATTTCTACAAAGTGATCCAAAAAATTTGATGATATGTAAAATAATAAAACAATATATTCTTAAGTTTAGTAGTATTTATTTTAGTTTAAATATTTAAGGATTATGCTAGAATAAGGCGGCACTATATAAAGTGTCGCGCCTAATTAATCTGAAATACTTAACTTCCAGTAAATTGTTTAGAGGGTTTTTTATCAGTAATTTTTTACCCTTCCAATTCATGTATTAATATAAAACACTTATGATGTTTATAATAATAAGGTAGTTTGTAAAAGTGTCAAAGCGACTAGCGCTGATGCACTTGTAGTAGTAGATTAGGCGGTCTAGCCGCATGTAGAGTACTCAGAGTATCGTAGACTCTAAGGAATTGGAAAAAAAAAAAATTGATCCAAAAATTAAGTCCACTTTAAAATTGTTCTTCATATACACCTATTATATAGTAATAAATGTAATTCTATCTGCTACTTGTAATTCTAATTAATTATACAATCGCTTGTAAACTATGCCCGTCTCGACACAAAATTTCTCTAGTAAGACGGGCACAGTCCAAACAGATTTTTTCATTGTAGTTATAAATAAAATAAAATAATGTAACTGCACTCAAGTTCATTTTTAGTAGTTTGTTTGTCAAATAACTTGCAATTTTATTACCCTCTCAAATATCATGATACCAACGGACGGCCCGCGACGTTAAAAAAAATACTTTATTGTACTACACCATCAACATGTGACTCAGTTGTGACCAATGGCGTAACTATAAAAATTAAACCCCAATGCAAAATGGAAAAAAATGTATATATACATATATAAAAAAATCGATCATTCAATGTAAGAACCAAAATGAAAGTGAGTTAAAATCATAGTAGGTGCTTAATAATTAATAATTAAGTGACATGTATTTTAGTTATTTGTTTAATACCCGACTTTGTGCACGCGTAATTACCTTGCTAAGTGGTTCTTTGATTATTATGTGGGAATTTTGTTTGGAATCGTGTTTTTTTTTGGATGGATGTATTTTCGAATACTTAATGATATTAACTCGAAATGTAACGCGGGTTCCCGCTGAAAATATTCCGTTATATATATAACAGGCCAAGTTCACAATATTTTATGGATGGACACCTTACTTAATTACGAGTCAAAAATGTTCAAGGAATATGTGCAAATTCTGAAATGTTGCGGAAAAAAATATTGTTATAAATTTATACAAAATCGTATTAAGCTTGAAGTCTACGTACTTTGAAATAAATATTTGCCAATTTGTTCCATTATTAATCAATATTTTTACTTCAGGTCTTAAATCATCCAACAAAAAATAGTCTAGACGCTGAAAATTCGGTAACCTATAATTTTTTGTATTCAATATATAATCTAGTACCAACTCAATATTTCAATTAATCGAAATGATCGAATAATTACGATTTTTTTTAAATGCTTATATCTCTGACATGGTTGAGATTAGGCACATATCCCTTGATAATTTTCGACTTTCAGTCAGGTATTCACCTATAAAATATTGTGGACTAGGTCACTAACACCCTGTATATATATATATATATCTATATATTGTACATAAGAACAATAAATATGAAGTATAAGTATAAGTGATAAAAATAGAGGAATAATATTTGACTCTTGTCTCTTTTAATATTCAGTCTATCTTGACGTGTTTAGGTATTTATGAAAAAAATATTATTTCGCTTTATTTCGTTTTGTGGCGATGATCTGCTCTCTACCCCGACATATTAGCTGGGTACTGTTTACTGCTTATTAGCTAATGTATACATCGATAATCTTTTCACGTACTTTCCTAAAGCATATAAGATTTTTTTTTTTTAAATATAGTTATATTTGTTGCTGTTTTTTACATTAGAAATTATTAGTACTTATCGGCGGTGGGAAAAGTATCGACACAAAGAAGCAATGTGAGGCGCGGACAGACTTTTGATCCCCAATCTAACATGTGACCCAATGCACCGCATTGGCATAGTTACGCCACTGGTTGTGACCTTGGGACAGGTCGTTTCGTATTATCGTTCGACTTTTGGGTCGTCTGATAGGTAAGTCTTTACGCTGTTTTATTTTTTGTGACAAAAATGACATATTTATCGATAACATTTTTTTGCGCTAAGAATCGCTGTTTTTCCGTGTTTTATTAATTTCGGCCTTAAATAATGGCGTCAAGTTGAGAAGAACGAACATTATCGACACATATGTCTATTCGCCTTTAATCAAGGTTAAAATGGCATCCAAGAGCTCAACGGGAAAATTCTACCGCATTCACCCTACAGTCCCGACCTCGCTCCGTCACATTATCACCTTTTTCGGTCGCTCTCCAATCAAATGCGTGGCGTTACGATCAACAACAATGATGACCAACAAATATTTCGATACCAGATCGCCCGATTTTTATAGAAAGGCCATCGACAAATTAATTGAAAGATGGGATGAAAACCTGAACAGTAATGGAGAATACATATGTTGCGTACAAAGCATAGATGCCGGAAGAATCTCAGGACAGGAAGAAAATTGGCACTCACCACAATCCGGATTCTGCTGACATCTCCAAAGATGTGGACTGTATATTTTACTCACTATTTCGTCAAAGGTTCCGACACAATGTAGGGACGCGAATTTTTGTGATTAATATAACATTTGTACAATGTTCCGTACACGTATAACCGTATTGGTTCAAGGTCGCTAATCGACTGGTCGGTGGTGTGACCAGAAGGGAAAGTAAAGGGGGGGAGGGAAGGCACAGTGCAATATTTTCGTTCAATAACTAATATATATTTACAATGATTGAAATGGTGTAAATTTTGTTTGAAAATTTGATTTTATAATAAATAATTGATTGAACTTATTAGACAACCCAATAGATTGGACGAAAATAATTGTGAATTGTATCTCTAGATCAGTATATATCTGACCCGTTTGTTAGCGACCTTTGACCCATTATCATTCAATATCATTATTTAGGCACTGAGCGATCTTACAAAAAATAGTCTGGCCATGTAAATTTCTAAATTTTTTTTTATCAATTCATTTGCGAATAATTAAAAATCAGAAATCAATAAAAAAAATTCAATTAAATCGAAATAATTGCACATTTTGAAAAAATGAATACATCTCTGAAATGAGGACAAACAAATGAATAAATAACATTTAAAAAAAGTAATAAATAATTAAGCAGAATATAATTATTACAGTGTAGATTGGATGCAGTAGCACACAACTAATCCGTCCGAGGTTATAATTAGCACCATTTTTGTACGCCGGGACAGTTTCATTTTATCAAGTGTACAATACGCACATTGACATAAAGACGAGACACGTGACGAGTGCAAATGAGACATAAAAATATTTTTAAATAAGAAGATATACAAAGTGACGTGAAAAAAGGAATGTGAATAGAATACGTAAGGTTATTCTGTTATGACTTGTACTGAATTTCTAGAAACTGGTAAACAATACCAGAGTCTAAAAATATTCATCGCACTGCGAAAATCATTTAAATTAATAAATAAATATTCTGGTGCCACAATTACAAAGTTCACAAATGCAGAGTAGAAATAAAATCTTTTTTTCCACTTAAATCTCCGACATATCGACATGAACTAAGCGATATAAGTGACTCAAAGGTTTTAACCTAATCTTGAAAAAAAAATACAAAAGGGTACCATTTAACACGGAATTATTTTAAGAAATAAGTGACCTAAAATAAATTATTTGTGCATTACAATAAGAAAAAATGAATATTAAATAAATAAATACAAATTATAAAATCAATTTTATCGAAAAATATTGTTGTTGCTACCGGGATTCGAACCTGGATACGTTCCTTCTATTTTCTTCACAGTAAGAAGTTGTTCTCCTTAATAATAAATAAGTTGTATCAATATGTGCAAAATTTAATAAAAAATAATCATTAATTCTGGCGTCTCCTATCGGATTACTCAAAGGTATCTGAAATTCCGTAAAAAATAAAGAAGATAGCTTCCAAATAATGAAACGATGGATGAATCAATTTAAAAAGTGTAACATATAGGTTTGAAAATTTGTCGTTAATGTAGTGTTGGTGTAGCATAATCGGTTAATGCATTTTCCCTGAAAAGGAAGAGATCCAGGTCAGAATCCAGGTAGCAACAACAATATTTTTCAATAAAATTGATTTATAAATGTATATTTTTCTAATTAATATATTTAATTAGTATTTAAAATATCACAGACCGTATGTTCTGAATAATTACAACATCACAATAAGGACGTGTTCTCCTTAATAATTAAATAAATATATCTTTGTACAATAAAAAAATCCTATCCTAAATAATTCGATCAAAGGAACAAAATATTTGTTTTAATGTACGTATTAATATTTAACGTCACTACAAAATAGCTAATAACAAACTAGTCACTCCCTCAATACTTTTACAAATACATTAAAATATCTTTGTCCAATCACTCAACTCACCATCACGCCGTTTCTCCGCGGGGGTAGGCAGAAAGGATAAAAGGGCCACACTCTTATGTCCTGACACAATTCTCGCCACATCCGCATTCATATATAAGTTATAAGTTCGTCGATCATTGAGACTTCTAACAGGATCATCTGGTTTACCTGGTCGTGCCAAGTCTTCCGCGGACGTCCTCTATGTCTGGTGCCACCAGCACTTGCGTCATGTATCTGTTCACTGCTTATTAATTACCGAGTCTAATATATATATATTTTTTTTGAATGCCAACATTGATTTATTACATACAAAGTGTCGTTATTTTATTTCAGAAACAGGTATAGAACATGGAATGCCTGAACGTGACAGGAAACAGTCCAGGAGCGTTCGATCGTGTACTGAACGGAGCCCTGAGCACCCTGTTAGCTGCCAGTTGCCTACTGGTGGACCCCGGCCAGTGGCCCGAGGACAAGGCGGGATTTCTCCTCGAAAACAGTAGGCACACAAGAAACAACATCACTAGCAAAAAATAGCTCTTTATTTCTAATATTTTTTTTAAATTTTATAAATTTAATTTATCTGTATGTATATCTTTATAATTGATGCATTATGTATGCATGATTATTATGTATTAAATATTACAGAATCATGTTTTGAAAAAACAACTTCACAAATAATAACGTGTTCTCATTAAAAAATATATTTAAGTAGTATGGCGACACCTAGCGAATATTTCGCAAAGATATTCGCAATAAAAATGTGATAGCTTTTAAATAAACGGAATGTAAGATGTATAAATTTAAAATAGCTGCAACATATAAGTTCGAAAATTCGTCGTCTAGTTACGAGGCTGACATAGTGTAATTGGTTTATCGCACTTCCCCGGATTTTTTCGATAAATTGAGTTAATCTATATGTTTATCTTTCTAATTGATGCATTTAATTTGTATTGGTTATTATTATTTTAGATGTCCAGGACTACGACTTCATAGTGGTTGGAGCAGGTTCGGCAGGATCTGTGATCGCCAGTAGGTTATCAGAAGTGCCGCAATGGAAAGTATTACTGCTGGAAGCTGGAGGAGACCCGCCGCCAGAAAGCTATGTGAGTCAAAAACATCTCAGATTGACTGTCCATACCACCAGGGAGAAATCAATCTAAGCTAGTCAAAAATAAAAAAAACTTATATATATAAGCACTTACTTTTATTGCAGACCACCATAAACCATTTCTTAAATTATTGCATACATAGATTAATGACTACGCAGGGCCGGGCAAAAAGTAAATTACGAAATACAATTAGTGACAGTAGATTAGAAGTTATTATATTATTGTTAACACAAATAGTCATATTGTATATGGTTGATAATGAGTCATATTGAATAAGATTGATAATGAGTCATACTGAATAAGATTGATAATGAGTCATACTGAATAAGATTGATAATGAGTCATACTGAATAAGATTGATAATGAGTCATACTGAATAAGATTGATAATGAGTCATATTGAATAAGATTGATAATGAGTCATATTGAATAAGATTGATAACGAGTCATATTGAATAAGATTGATAATGAGTCATATTGAGTAAGATTGGAATTGTCGTTTTAATTGTGAAATTGCAGTTATGTTTAATATATTATAATACATTCACTTTTATAGAGTATGCTCCTACTCATATTTGTGTATTATTAAACATGCAACAAAGATTAGTAATTAAAAAAATAGTATTTATAAATTTAAAATTTTCCGAGCTGGTCTCATGACCCGCGTCCACGGTGATCTGACACGGTTTTAGTGAGATCACGGTTAGAATGAGGAAATACTTATTATTATTTTGATTCAAGCCTGTTTTCATACAACTCTTCACTGTTACAGTGAGCTCGCTTCACTGATATAACGTACAAAAACATTGTTAACAAGTGAACAATATACACTACGCGGTCTAAAAACCCTAATTCTTGAGAAGTCATAAAATCAAAAGCAGCGTCTGCCGACGAGGTTCCGCATTGTTTACGATTCCTTTCAGGTTTGTGAATTCTAAAAAAAAAAAACAATGGGTGCTTATTTTGCGTGCGTAATAAGTAGTAGTAAGTTTTAATCCTTAAAACAAAGCAATATTTTGAATTTTATTAAAAAATAATGTGATCAAATGTAGTAATTTACTTTAAAATGATTTTGTTCATACAATTATAGATTTTTGATTTTTCATATTAATTTAACATGCTTTTGTATTTTATTGGATATTAAATATTTTTTTTGTATTAACGAGTAACGGTTATAATGAGCAAATATAGCTGCTCCATTCGTACTCGTTATAACCGAATTCGACTGTATATAAATATGTCGAGATTCAGTGTACCAAAGATAACTCTATTGCGAGAAAGTTTAAATATTAATTTCCGGTATTATATTTTTTGGAGATAATTACAATATATTTAGAGATTATTTTTTAAAGAATAGCTTTTAAGATTGAATGGATCTTTCATAATAAAATTGATTGAAAGCACATGTTGCAAAATTTTACACTAAATTGACTCTTCAAGGCCACGGTCACCAATTGTCCCCTAAAGATAATCTAAGATTTCCTTCATATATCAAACATACTTTCTAACGCACATTATTTATCCATCTAGATACCTAACATGTTTTTATCAACATGGAAGACCAGTATTGACTGGCAATATGAGACCGAGCCTGACCCGAACTATTGTTTGGGCATGCAGAGGCAAAGGTGTGCTTTGCCCAGGGGAAAGACCCTCGGAGGCTCCAGCGCCATTAATGCCATTATCTACATCAGAGGAAACCCTCGAGACTATGACGACTGGGAGAAAAAGGGTAATACTGGATGGGGTTACAAAGATGTCTTGAAATACTTCAAGAAAAGTGAACACATCGATGACGAACGCATAATAAATACGCCCAACTACAAAAAATACCACGGGACTGAAGGCTACCTAAATATCGGAAAGTACAACGACACGCCAGCTTTTGGAAAAAGCATTCTGGAAGCGCAAGCCGAATTGGGATACAAAATACTTACGGATATAAATGCAGACGTTCATTTAGGATTCTCCAGCGCACAAGGCACCCTTAAACATGGGGCTCGCCATTCGAGCGGTGTGGCTTTTTTGCAACCAGCAAAAGACAGAAGTAATCTACACGTAGTGAAAAATGCACTGGTGACAAGAATCGTAATAGACAAATCTACAAACAAGGCGACAGGTGTTGAATTTATGATAAAAGACCGAAAAGTTAGGGCTAATGCCGTAAAAGAAGTCATAGTTTCAGCTGGGGCCATTAATTCTCCACAACTGTTGATGCTGTCTGGCATCGGTCCAATGGAACATCTTAAAGATGCTCGCATCGAAGTTATTGCCGACTTGCCAGTCGGTAAAAACTTACAAGACCATATAATGGCTCCCGTATTTTACAGAATGGAAAGGTACAATCAACCCGGTGCAGACTTTGATCGAGGCATTTTGGAATACCTCATTAAACGTAGGGGGATGTTCGCTTCAATTGGAACATTCGATGTAACAGGATTTGTCAACACCGAGGATGATTCGCCATACCCAAACATACAGTACCATCATATTACAGTGCCAGCTAATACTCAGGTCAATTTTTCGAGGGTAAACGGTTACGACGACGAGTTTGTAAAACTTTACGAGGGCATGAGCGTTGATGCAAATTTACTTCACATATTTGTTGTACTCCTTAATCCAAAATCTAGGGGTGAAATACTTCTGAGGAGTAATGATCCGCGGGACAAGCCATTGATTTACCCGAATTATTTCCGTAACGAGAAAGATCTCGGCACAATGTTGAAGGGTATAATAGGAGCCACAAAGCTGGAGAAAACAAACGCTTTTAAGAAAGAGGGTGCCAAACTAACAAACATGGGTTATTCGGCGTGTGAGAAGTTTGAATTCAGAAGCGATGATTACTGGAAATGTATGGTCCGCTACACGGCCTCCACGCTGTATCACCCGGTCGGCACGGTGAAGATGGGCCCGCCGACAGACACATCAGCTGTTGTCTGTCCGAGACTTAAGGTGAAGGGAATAGAGGGACTCCGTGTCGCCGACGCGAGTGTGATGCCTGATATCGTGAGCGGAAACACGAACGCACCCTGCATCATGATTGGAGAGAAAGCAGCGGATATGATTAAAGAAGACTGGCCAAAGGCGTGAAATGATTTCAAGTATTACAATTTTAGAAATTTTCTTGTTATAATTTAATAAATAATCTTTGCATCTAGTGTAATGTAATAATAAATTATTACAAGAGACCAAACAAATTAAGTAAATACATAATTAAAGTATCAAAAAATACTAAATTTTAAAAAACTCGCAGACGATAATAGTAGTCGAATTTACGCTACCGAGAGAATCTGTTTTCCAATGAGATGCCCTAACCGTTAAGCCACAGCTGCTAATACGAGTTGTGTGGATATTAGACTGTATTATCAAAACAGCATTCAAAGTACGTATACACGAGCTAATTTATTAGTGCAAAAAGCATATTTAATTCACATTCAATCAATAAATAATTAAATCAAAGTAAACCCCCAAAACATTAAATTTTTTAGTAAAAATAAATGTTATAATTAACAATACCTTCAGACAAAAATCACGAATCACAATATTTTCAGTTACTCAATCACTGTTAGTGATTATAATTTAGAAATAATAGTGATTGACTCGGAGTTTGTGATTTTGAGATCGTCACTAATTACGAGGTGGGTTGTGGAAAATTAGCATTAGTGTTTTATTAAACAAAATACAATCAAAAAGTATTATTATTCTACTTTCCGATGATTATTTTGAATATATTTTTAAGTGAACTCTTTAAATATTTATTTTATTAGTTAACTAACATTTTTAAACGCCAAATAATAATAGATTAAATAATATATTATTAGATAAAAATGATATTGATGTTATTTAAAGTTTTAAGTATCAGAAAATAAATAATCATTTAAGAAAAATATGTCAATATGAGTAATAAACTTTAAATGATTTGTGTCTCCCACGTCAATGCTGAATGACGTTTAAAGATAATCAATTACCTACATTATTCTTTCGATTTAATGAATAAATAAAATACACAAATTTAAAAATTATTACTAAGAAGAACACATTCTTATTGTGAAGTTGTAATTATTCATAACAGATATTTTTAAATACTAATTAAATGTATTAATTATAAAGATATACATATAAAAACAATTTAATCGAAAAATATTGTTGTTGCTATCGGGATTCGAACCTGGATCTCTTTCCGAACCGGGGAAGGTGCATTATCCAATTATGCTACAGCGACGATATTTTTAGCGACAAATTTTCGAACCTATATCACTCATTTCACAGGGGTCATTGATAATACTAAAAATATGTTAAGACCTTAAAACTGATCATATTTACATACTCAAAACAAAATATACATGAATATATGTTGAAATTCAATCAACACTTTTGAGCAGTGTTGGATGGAACCTTGTTATTCTGAGGGGTCGATACCATAAAACGGCACCAAATTCTTGGCTAATAAATTAGGACAACTGAAGGTTGAGTTTAGAGTGAGTAAATTTAAGATAAATTCATTTTATTATAAACAATAAATGAAATTTTTTTTAAAATAATTATTAAGCAAAATGTAAACCGATAATAATTTGGGTGCAGAATTTTCGTGGCAAAATTATTATTTTCAGTGCCGCAACGTGGTAAATATATTCTTACACTCATACTCTTGCAAGCCGACACTGATAGCAAAATTATTTTCAAATGCTTTTGTTTACGATAATTAATTTTTTTCAATCTTTTAAATATGTTTTGATAACAATAATAATTATCCAACTACCATAGTATCTACTAGAAAAATATTACCCAACAATGTACCACATTAAAAATGCGTACAATTGTCGGTCTACAAGTTTGAAGAGCGTTCAAACTTTTATTGAAAATTGTTTTACTAATTAATGCTAATTCGGGTTAACGAGTAAGTCATTCATAACTGACCCAATTTATAAAGTGCACCATTGACAGACATACGAGGGCTGTATGATAATTACCCGTATTAATGGTGGATTATTAAATACATTAATTTTTAGGAGAACACATTCTTATCGTGAAGTTGTAATTATTCAGAACAGACGGTCTGTGATATTTTAAATATGAATTAAATATATTAATTAGAAAGATATACATATAAAATCAATTTTATCGAAAAATATTGTTGTTGCGTCACCGGGATACGAACCTGTATCTCTTTCCTAACCGGGGAAGGTGCATTATCCAACTATGTTACAGCGACAATATTTTTAGCGACAATTTTCGAACCTATATGTTACCTTTTTGATATTAATACATTTAATCGTTCCATTATTTGAAAGAATCCCGGTGGCGCAACAACAATATTTTTCGTTAAAATTGATTTTATATGTATATCTTTCTAATTAATATATTTAATTCATATTTAACATTAATTTTTCAATATAGTCTCCTATCAGCGCGTTACACTTAATCAACTAAATATGATTTGTCAAATTCAGCAAAATAGGCCTCTGTTCCGATGGTGACTTCCTCGTTTGACGTGAACCGCTTACCGCCAAGCAATTTTTTCATGTTTGGAAACAATAATAAATCGCATGGGGTCAAACCTGGGGAATTGGGTGGATGAGGCAGCAATTCATAGTGTGATTCGACTAGTTTTGCTGTGACGATTGTGGACTAGTGAACTGGTGTGTTGTTCATGGTGAAAGAGCACTTTTTCTTCGCCAAATGGGGCCGATTTCTCATCAATTCAACGTCAAATCGGCCCAATAAACCAGCATGCACCGTGATTGTCCTTCCCTTCTCCAAATAATTGGTGAAAATAATCCCCCCTGAAACCCAAAAAAAGGTGGCCAAAACTTTTCATGATAAAATTGAATCGTCTACAACATCATACGAGTAAGGTCGTCGAGTAAGCAGAGTTGAACCTGCTAGAAGCACTTGAAAAGCAGATAACGCACTAATGAAAGGTAATGCTATCAGTCTAGTGGAATTCCAAAGGTATTGTATGGACAAAACCATTAATTCGGACGTGTACTATTATTAACTGAATAAATTAAGTGTTGTTATTACAAACAG
The DNA here is from genome assembly GCA_031772225.1 of Eubasilissa splendida. NCBI lineage: Eukaryota > Metazoa > Arthropoda > Insecta > Trichoptera > Phryganeidae > Eubasilissa > Eubasilissa splendida. The sequence goes on from CM062868.1 coordinate 17,335,844, forward strand.
AATAGATAAATTGCTAATGCGTTGTGCTTCTTCATGATAACGCTAGACCACACACAAGTTTAAACACTATTTTTCATACATTGTTGCAGTTTGGATGGAATATGATACCACAGCCATCATGTGCACTATCTTTGTATCGTTTTTTTGCACCTTGAAAAATAAAACCTTCACAGCTGATGAGAATATCAAATTGTAAAGTAAATATATAGTTTAACAAAATATTTGATACCATAAAAATTTCACTTTTCGTTTACACAGAAAAAAAAACGCAATTACGACGAAACATCAGAAGTTCCGTACAGGAAACGAGAAAACAAGAGTGGTTCGCCGATCTCCGCTTCTCTCAACTAGTGATGATGATGATGTCAGAAGAAATGAAACACACGAGTATGCTATTTCTAGGAACACTGCAGTGAAATAATGATTTATTTAATTCATTAAACAACTAAGCATTCATGAGTACATGATTATATTTAAACAAGTGATGTGCTGCTTAGGCGAGTCTCAATAATTTGTATGGTTCCTTTTATTCCCACGAGGTAGTAAAACAGGCGTCAGAAAGACGTTGTTGTAAACAGTGTCACTTATTGTTTGTAGCGGGCGCCGATTTTTCACTCTCACACATTCCGGCGCCTGTCCAATCATTTAAAATTTGATTTTATAACCTTTATGGTTGCATTCTGGCGCCCCGATAATTTAGCTTACCGTTATCGCGTTCCCCGAGATAACACAATGTTCGAGAATTTTAAATTACTTTAATAGTTTGGCCAAGTGTTTATCAAAACGCCACATCGCAATTGTTCATTGTTCAAATTAATTTGCACTTCGGCGCCTGGATTGTTTCACAACCGCCGTTTTGTTGTTATCAAGCATTCCAGGCGAGGATGCTGTGAGAATTCAATCCTGTTCAATACAGCAGATATGTTTAGCTAAAACAAAATGAATTTGGTTGTGAGACCACTTAGAAGGCATTCACTCGGTTTATACGTAGTTTATCTATTATAAAATAAATATACAATATAACGTGCACTGACATAACATAATGTAATAGTATTTTTACAATATCAGAAGTCGCGTAAATCGAATTTAAAAAAAAAGTTGGATAATAATAATAATTTATGCCACGCTACGGCACTGCTTTTGATACGGCGATCCCTGATCCTGATAATAATCATTACGTGCAATGTGAAGAAAAGATAAACTGTATAATATCGATTTAATTACGTGGCGACTCAGTTTGATTTAAATGAGGGGCGGGCACGCATGTTGACATAACGTACTAGTCAAGTGACATTATTTTATATTTAAATAAAATATAAAAAACAAAATACACAGTGACGTGGAAAAGGTAATGTAAGTAAAATACAATTTGTTTATTAAGGAGAACACATTTTTGTCGTGTAGTTGCATTTTCAAAACATAGACACGTGATATTTTAATACTAATTTAATCAATCAAATAGAAATAAGAAATACATGCAGCAAAAAATTTATCTATCGAAAAAATATTTTTTCTTAGTGCAGCAAACGTTGTATAGCAATATTCGAATATGTCCAAGAACACACAATTACTGGATTTTCACCTACAAAGATACTGTTATTAAAGAAATAATAGATATCTCATAGAGACGAAGATATTTTAAATATATTCAATGGAAAGATATGGAAGTATGGGTAATTACAATATATATATATATAATTAATAGATATGGAGATTGATTGATGGGTGAGAATGGTGAACATTATATTTTTATAAAGTGATCACTTAAGCCAGCCGAAGACAGGTATTATCCATACTTCCATATATTTATATTAAATATTTAAAAAATATCTTCGTTTCTCTCTATGAGATATATATTATTTGTTTAATAATAGTATTGTATATAGTCTACAAAGAGACTGCAGTACTGACTTATTAAACGAAATTACCGTACGTGTTAAATATATTTTTTTAAATGCTAAAATTAATCTTCAGATATATAATATGTTTTTTGTATTTTTACAGAATTAGGCGTGAAACATGGAGTGCTTAAACGTGACTGGAACCAGTCCAGGAGTGTTCGGTAATCTGCTGAGCGGAGCCCTGGGCACCCTGATGGCCGCCAGTTGCCTGCTGGTGGACCCCGGACAGTGGCCCGAAGACAAGGCGGGATTTCTCCTCGAAAATGGTAGGCACATAAGAAACACTTACACCAGCATTACATCATAGATAAAGCAACTCGGGCATGATAGTAATTCAATTTGATCGATGATGAGGTAATTTTGTCACATATAAAAAAATATAATCTAAAATGTTAATTAATTTTAAAAAAAAAGATATTATCGCATTTAATCTCTTGTGTAAAATACAATCAAAATTTGCCGATAATTTTTATTGAAAACTAATTATGTAAATGTTTTTCGACAATTTAAATATTGGGTTAGCAACAGCTATAAAATCATTTGGGCTTAATACTATGTTTTTGTCGGCAGTGAAAAAAATATCAAGCTCAATGCGTGATTAGCGAAATAACTCATTAGGAGAACACATTCTTATTGTGAAGTTGTAATCATTCAGAACAGACGGTCTGTGATATATTATTTAATTCATATTTAAAATTACAACATCACAATAAGAATGTGTTCTCCTAATAATAAAGTTGTATAAAAATAAATTGATAATTCTGACGTCTGCTATCAGTTTACTCAAAGGTATTTGAGATTCTGTAAAAATAACGTAGATGACTCTTTCAAATAATGGAACGATTAAATGTATTAATATCAAAAAGGTAACATATAGGTTCGAAAATTGTCGCTGTGGCATAGTTAGATAATGCACCTTCCGCAGTTAGGAAAGAGATCCAGGTTCGAATCCCGGTGGCGCAACAACAATATTTTTCGATAAAATTAATTTCATATGTATATTTTTCTAATTAATATATTTAATTCATATTTAAAATAACTCATTTTTATCAGCAAGTAAACACATCTTTAATCTTAATAATTATACAAAATACTTTGTTTAAACCACTATTTATTAATTATTCTACATGTTTCGATACCTACAGTATCTTCATCAGGAAATAATGTGTACTGAAATTAAAAAATACGAGCATAAATAAAAAAACAAAACTATAAAATGGAGTATAAGTAAGAATTAATATGAAAACAAAATTAAAAGGTGACTATTTGCAAAGAGAATTTGGTTATTTATAATATTAAGCTTGCTATTAACACTTTTACTTATTTCTAAAATTTCAAATTTATCTAACTGTAAACTTTTAGTATTTGTATGTAAAATTTCTAAACCCTTATTAATATCAAAGGAATGGTTTATTTCCAAAAGGTGATTGATAAATTCTGATTAGTTATTGTTATTTAGGCATCTCAAATTAACCGGGTTAAGAAAGAGCGAAAAAGTATCGACGGCGACGCGCTAGAGGGACGCCGTGTTCGGCAAGCCCTATGCTTATGAAAATATTTGACGTGTTCACGATTTGGTGCTGTCAGACCGTTGCATTACCACTAGAATGATCGCTATTGAGCCAGGAGATATTGTTCAAAAAATTTGGAAATAAGCTTCAAAAGTGCGGAAGCTATGTGCAAAAGGAGCAAAAAATAAAGATGTAATGCTTGCTGCCAAGACTGGATAAAGTTTAAATTTCATGCTAAGGGTGATAACTGGAGATGAATCTTTGATCTGCGAGTATGATCCGGGAAAAAAGATGATGCGAGGTGAACATTTTGAAGATGTAGAAAGCATAAAACGATGAGGCACCCGAAGGGCCTAACTGCGAAAGACATGCAACACTGTCTCTAATAAACCAAAAGTATTAATATTGCTAAATTTTCGTAATTTAATGGAAGTCCATTGTAATTTACTTTTAGAAAAATTAATTAATCAATAAAATAAAACACAACGTTATTTACTTCACACTATACTTTAATTAAAATTAAAACGTTTTCGACACTTACTGCGTCATCTTCAGTAATAAACTTAAACAAACATTTAAAACTAGACGATATTTCATCTACTGAACGTGGCGTCCAAAAAGTTTAAGTTAATTAAAGTGCAGTGTGAAGTAAACAACGTTTTATTTTATTTTATTAATTAATTAATTTTTCTAAAAGTTTATTATAGATCATATAATGTGTGTAATAAACGAATATTATATTAAATTTAACAACGGTTCCAATAGTTTAAATAATTGAATCATTATCATAGAATTTGTAAGATTTTAAACACTGTTTAGCTCAATTTGTCAAAATATGATTAAATACGTTAATTACAAAAGTATAAGCATATATACAACTTCCAAAAATTTTACAGATGTGGAGGTTGATTGTGGATAGAATTGATGAGCATTACTTTATGTAAAGTGATCACTTAAGCCAGCCGAAGACAGATCGTAAGCCCTGTAATACCCATACTTTCATACATCCCATATAATATTATATAAATAGCTTCTACTCTATGAGATATCTATAATTTGTGTTAATAACAAAAATATTAGGCTAAGTGCATTCAGTCGGAAGGAGACTACTTTGCCGGATATCACGTACCTGTTCCGGAACATTTCAATTAGATTTTTGGTGGCTTTGAATATCCAGCTAGTAAAATGAATATAAGAAGGTACACAGAAGGTTATATAGGTAATGATTTTACAAATGATTTGATGGTATGGTAGTAGACAGATAGTCATAATCAACTGGAAGAAGAATGCCACAGAATGAAAAAAATGGCCAAATCTGTAGGCAGCCAAAACTCATCACACGTTGTAGCGCTCCTAAAGATGACGTTGTATTACTAAATATTATACATTTAAAAAATGAAAGCACATCTCTTTCGTCTAGACTTGGGATTAAATAATTGATAATTTTATTCATTTATTATTATTATTTTAGATGTCCAGAACTACGACTTCATAGTGGTTGGAGCAGGTTCGGCAGGATCTGTGATCGCCAGTAGGTTATCAGAAATGCCGCAATGGAAAATATTACTGCTGGAAGCTGGAGGAGATCCGACGCCAGAAAGTCATGTAAGTTAAAAATATTTCAGATCATCTGTTCATACCACCAAGCGTGGACAACGCGAAGAATCACCCTAAGCAACACAGAACAAAAAAACTCAGATTCCGAACAAGTGTTAACTTTTAGTGCATTTAATTTATGATAGCGATAGTAGATTAGATAGTTTTCATGTTAATTTTAATAAAAATAATCATATTGAACGAGATTGGTAATGATATAATTGTCGGAACGAAGAGCGTTATTAAAGTGTCAGTTTTGTATTAATATAATATGTTTTAAATACTAATTTAATGTATATATTTATAATTAATACATTTAATTAATATTTAAAATATCACAGAGCTATGGTCTGAATAATAAAACTACACAATAAGAATGTGTTCTCTTTAATAATATAATATGTGTTATTTTTTAATAATATTTAAAAAAATATCAACTATATAAAACAATTATTATAAAGACAAATTTCCCGGGCCCGTCTTAGGTCGTCAATCTTCCCTTGCAGTGAAATATCTTTTTAATGATTTACTTTATTAATAATTAAACAAAATACTTTGTTTAAACCACTATTTATTAATTATTTTACATATTTCGATACCTATGGTATCATCTTCAGGTAACAATGTATACTGAAATTAAAAATACAAGCATAGATAAAAACAAAACAATTTAATGGCGAATAAGTAAGAACTAACATGAAAACAAATTTAAAAGGTGACTATTTGCAAAGAGGATTTGGTTATTTATAATATTAAGCTTGCTATTAATACTTTTACTTATTCAAAAATTTCAAATTTATCTAACTGTAATCCTCTAGTATTTGTATGTAAAATTTCTAAACCCTTATTGATATTAAATGAATGGTTTGGTTGCAAAAGGCAATTTGAAAATTCTGAATAGTTATTTTTTATATAGGCATCTCTAATGCTCCTCAACATTTAAAAATAATTGCAATCATTGCAAATTAATTTGTAGATCCCCGATTTTTTTAAAATATCGTCCTTATTCTTGTTATTTAATATATAATTTTATAATTTGTAATTAGTGTAAAAAGCTGGTTGTATAGAATTTGGGATATTTTTCATATTACTTCTTACTTATTCACCATTTTATAGTTTTGTTTTTATCTATACTCGTATTTTCAATTTCATTATACATTGTTTCCTGAAGACGAGAACATAAGTATCGAAATATGTAGAATAATTAATAAATAGTGGTATAAACAAAGTATTTTGTATAATTATTAATAGGAAATGAGGCCAAAAACTAATTTTGCAAATATTGAAGAAGTGATTTACTTTATATTTCAAATATAATATATAGTCTAATGTATATAATGTGTTCTTCTAGATACCTAACCTATTCTTCTCAAATTTGAAGACTGGTATAGACTGGCAATATGAGACCGAGCCTGATCCAAAATCCTGTTTGGGAATGCAGAAGCAAAGGTGTGCTTGGCCGAGGGGTAAGACTCTCGGAGGCTCCAGCGCCATCAATGCCATGATTTACATCAGAGGAAACCCTCGAGACTACAACGATTGGGAGAGAATGGGTAATACTGGATGGGGTTACGTAGAAGCTTTGAAATACTTCAAGAAGAGTGAACACATCGATGACGAACGCATAATAAACACAGAAAACTACAAACAATACCACGGGACTAAAGGCTACCTAAATGTCGGACGGTACAATGACTCGGCAGTTTTTGGTAATAGAATTCTGGAAGCGCAAGCCGAGTTGGGACACAACATACTGACGGATCTAAATGCAGACGTCCATTTGGGATTCGCCAGCATTCAAGGAACGCTTAAAAATGGGGCTCGACATTCGAGCGGCGCGGCTTTTTTGCAACCAGCGAAAGACAGAAGCAATTTACACGTTGTGAAAAACGCACTGGTGACCAGAATCGTAATAGACAAATCTACAAAGAAGGCAACGGGTGTTGAATTTACGATAAAAGACCGAAAAGTGAGGGCAAATGCTGTAAAAGAAGTGATTGTTTCTGCTGGGGCCGTTAATTCTCCACAACTGTTGATGCTGTCTGGCATCGGTCCAATGGAACATCTAAGGGACATTGGTATCGACGTTATTGCCGATTTACCAGTCGGTAAAAATTTGCAAGACCATGTAACAGCTCCCGTATTTTACAGAATGGAAAGAGATAACCAACCCGGTGGTACAGACTTCACTCAAGACATTCTAGATTACATCACTAAACGTAGAGGAATGTTCAGTTCAATAGGAAGTTTTGACATAACAGGTTTTATTCATACCGACAATTGGTCGCCATACCCAGACATACAATACCATTTTAAAACAGTGCCAGCTAATACTCCGATAGATTTTGTGAGAACAAACGGTTACGATGACGAGTTTGTTAAACTTTACGAGGGGATGAGCGTAAATGCAGATTTACTTCACATATTCGTTGTTCTCCTCAAGCCGAAATCCAAGGGTGAAATACTTCTGAGGAGCAGTGACCCGCGGGACAAGCCGTTAATTTACGCGAATTACTTCCAAAACGAGGAAGATCTCAATACATTGGTGAGGGGTATGAAAGAAGCCGCGAGGCTGGAGATAACAAACGCTTTTATGAAAGAGGGTGCAAAACTAACAAACATGGGATACTCGGCGTGTGAGAAGTTTGAATTCAAAAGCAATGATTACTGGAAATGTATGATCCGCTACACGGCCTCCACGCTGTATCACCCGACCAGCACGGTGAAGATGGGCCCGCCGACAGACACCGAGGCTGTTGTCAGTCCGAGACTTAAGGTGAAGGGAATAGAGGGACTCCGTGTCGCCGACGCGAGTGTGATGCCTGATATTATGAGCGGAAACACGAACGCACCCTGCATCATGATTGGAGAGAAAGCAGCGGATATGATTAAAGAAGATTGGCTAAATGCGTGAAACTAAAATTTTAGAAAATTTCATAGTATAATTTAATAAACAACCTTTATACTTAGCATGTAATGTAGACTAAAAGAAAAGCAATCTGCGATGGCCGATTGCTTTTCAGCTATATATATTGCTTTTTGTCCATTAGCCAGTGTTTCTGTAGAATATTTCAATGCGGAAATTGTTTTTTTCGGATATTACTTTAATACTTTGTTATTATTTCTAGTAAGAAAAATAAAATAATAAAACATTTTGTTTGTACCATGATTAATTTTTATTTAAAAAATCCAGATTTTTAGGGAATGGTGCCCTTATTCTCAGGATAAGAAAGGTACTAAAACTAATTTACAAGAATGTATTGAAAGGTAGATTTGTTAATTATGGTGAGAGGGGTTAAATGTGGGCGACAAAGTAAATACAATGGGAACAGGTTTAAAAGAGTGCTATTTACAAAATTAATTACAGATATCTGTATTTAAGGACGTTCCCAAAGAGCAGTCATACTCGATCTTCAAGAAGATTCTTCCGTACGTAAATGACTATGAACTACTATGAATAGAATAAAAAAAAGTTGAGGTACAGTGTACGTCCGTGTAGCTTCCGCTCACATGCGCAGAAGTTCAAAAGTCTCTCACTATTCAAATACTAAAAGGAAACGTCAAAACCATTCAAAAGTAGCTGACTTTTAACATTTTTTATAACAAAACGAATACCGCTTGTTTTAGTTATTTTTACAGAAAGATATTTGTTACATTTTCAATGAATGATTCTCAGTTTTCCAAAACAATAGTAAGAAAATTACTATTGCTATTCAATTAAACGTGCGCTACAACATCGATCGGGGATGATCGGGTATGGTTCGCATGTTAAATATGCTCATTTTAATACTCAATATTTACAAATTTACTACCGCAAGGACTATTGAAAAAAAATTCTACGTGTAAAAGACACTCATAAGTATGTGTATTCAAAGTTTCAAAAGGATTGTACGAAAAGTGATTTTTTCGGGAACGTCCTTAAATCAAAAGAGTTTTTACATTATATTAGGTGATTTGAAAATTCTGAATAATTATTGTTGTTTTAGACATCTTAAATATTCATTATCTCTAATTTCTAAATTTCATGAAGTTTTTTCTATGTAAAAATAGTTAATAGCTAAAATAATCGATTAATCTTATTCAAGAATTATTCACAGCAGTTCTTGATAAATATTAGGCTGCAAACAGGTATTTTCATACTATAATGTAAATGTATTTTTGACAGCTGGATGGGGGGGGCACCCACCCTTTCCCGGGACCGGTTTAGAAGCTAGGGCTCCTTTGTCGGTCCCGCTCATCAAAGCTAATAAAAATATGCGACTTTAATTCAATAATATATTCAAGTTTATGGAGTAACATCATAATCTAAATCCAACCTAATGGACGCCATTAAGGAATTTACCCAGCAACAGAAAAAAATTATGTATTTTTAAAATATATCTATATAATCAAATAACACTTTCTTTTGATAATGATCATTTCTTTAATTAATGAAATGAATTGCTATGATATTTTTAACATTTTTAAGTTGCTTTTAAGATAAGATATGATTAAAAAGCATATATAATATAATATCGTCAAGATTATGGCCCCACTGTTGAATGTATTATTTCTGTAAGCTGGGTGACACAGAGAGAGGTATCAAAATGAAAAATTGCAAGATGAGCAGATAAAATAGGCGTGAATGGCACAAAATAGACTTACATTGAATCCATCCAAAACAGAACTACTATGGACAGCAACACCTAATACATGAATCAATGTCTGCGAATGCATAAATCTGCAGTTGAGTTGTTGGGCGTGCATATTGATTCATATCTTTCAATGAATACACAAATCAGCAAAACTTTCAGTGCATGCTGACATCAACTGAAACAGATTAAAAGTATTCGGAGACATCTTCCTTCTAAGGCAGCCCCCAGTGCACGTGTGAACTGATAGATTACAATCCATTCTAAAGTCGGCTGCACGGATAATATATGGAGTTTTCAAATTCTTTCATATAACATCCCTTTTACATCAACCACATTGGCTCCGATTCCTTGAAAGAGTTGAATTTAAATTATGCCGGTTGATGTACAAGGCGCCTCTGCATCTTCAAGAACTTTGTATCCCAAACAATTTGAATGGTAGACGTCAAACTCTCAGGTCAGCCTCAAGGGTTGTAGAGCCGACCGACCGTCGCCAGAAGTTTAAATTTAGTGAACGGGCATTTGCGATGGCAGGCTTAAAAGCGTGGAACTCTTTGCCATCCGTCATAAGAAACAGTGCATCAAAGACTTTATTTAAGAAGAAACAATTTTTAATTTTAAAAATAAACATAATTGTAGAACTATAAACAGTTTATGTGGAAAGTTTTTACGAAAATGGCGCTATACAAATTATCCATTATTATTATTATTTTTATGTGTAAACATCTTGGCACACTTCCCTCTTCAAACAATTTCGTACTAGTTTAATTTCGTTATAATCTATAATAATATTACGCTTCACTAACTATATCTATAACTTTCTAGATGTGGCGACTTCAGTAGTGTCATCTGTGGCTGTAAAGTGCTTGCTTAAACGGCCAGGTCTGTAAGACGAGAGCAGGGCGAAAACGAACGTGTTTTTAATATCTCTGGATTAATATTACTTAAATGTTTTTTTTCTTTTATATATCCAATGACAGTATGTAAATGTATATCCGCGAAATCGTATTATAGCTGGCAAATATATTGAACACCCGCCATCCTGTCATAGATAAGAAAAGCATCCTGTGATCTCATATATGTCTCATAGTCATATCACTTCGGACACTGTGGATTCTTTCCTTATCTGTGATAGCACTGACAAATGTGACTAATGGATGTTTTGTTCATATTTTTCAAGAATGTCTTTAAGTGGATATATATATCTAAAAGTTGATACGAAAGAACACCATTTGTACAATTCCAGGGAGAGCAACACAGAATAAACTAACAGAAAAGCAATCGGCCACTGTTAGTACATATTCACGTCCCGGTAGATAGTTAAGGTGCTTTTTTGTGAGTTCAGTACCTACGCATCAGAGGCGTGGACTCCATACAATCAAAAAAGCTATGCAATGTTAATTAAATATGTTATGCACGTACAGGCGCAAATAATAAAGTCATCATGTCAATGCATTAATTAGAACCATCTAGCGGATGAATTTAAAAATGACAAACAAAGCTGCGCATGTGTTTTATCGCAAAATCTGTTCCAAACGTATACTAACTAAACCCAATACTTCGTCTCCCGCGCCGCGCGATATTCTGAATACACGTATTCAATCGAACAGACGTGTTGTAAAACGCCGCGAGTGTGTATTTGAAGCGGACTTGAATATTTGCATTTCAATACACTATAAACGTGGTATTATTTTGTACGCTAAGATATTTAGAGTACTTCATTTAATAACTTAAAGAATTTCCCAAAAATAATGGTTATAATATATATTTTTTAATTTGCATGGAAATATATAAAAGTAAGCATACTTTTATAAAGATATTAGATTTCTTTCACTTGAATACAACCTCTAGTGACAATATCCGTTGCTTTTCAGCATCGATATTAACAGCATAACCACACTGTGCTGCTACACGTGAAACTATTTAAATAATATACAAAACCACCAACACAAAATACAAATTTTTCTATCAAACGTAATTTTGAAATGTTAAAAATAAATGTAATTATATTTAAATTTTTTTTCTTAGGAGAACACATTCTTATTGTGAAGTTGTAATTATTCAGAACATCACAATAAGAATGTTATCCTACTAATAAAGTTGTATGAATGTGTCCTAAATTTAATAAAAATGAATTGATAATTCATTAGATTACTCAAAGGTAATTGAGAATCTGTAAAAATAATAGCTCTTTCAAATAATGGAACGATTAAATATATTAATATCAAAAAGGTAACAAACAGGTTCGAAAATATGTCGCTAAAAATATTGTCGCTGTAGCATAGTTGGATAATGCACTTTTCTCGGTTAGGAAAGAGATCCAGGTTCGAATCCCGGTGGCGCAATGACAATATTTTTCGATAAAATTGATTTTACATGTATATCTTTCCAATTAATATATTAAATCAATATTTAAATCATTTCTTCCTTCCCAGGGATATTTACTCACAACCGTGACAGTACATACTTATTGTACTTAATCGATTGCTATTATTATTTTTGTACAAGATCGATGCCAAGTATTTGCAGGTAAATAAAATGCTGCAAATGATGTGATAATAATTATCATTAGCTAGCGGTTACTGATAATATACTCGTATAATCAACACTGCTGACCGACTCCAGGCTAATATATCTACTAATGGATCAAAATACAAATTAAAAATAATCACGACAATTACTATTGATATTTTTAAGATTAACAAAATCAACTATATGGTTGAAATCCATTATTTTTTATTGTTAACTTTGTTTTATTAGCCACTTAATGTATTAAATACATCTACCGGTTTCGAAAAATAGCATCAGCAATCTTCAGAATGTCATTTTCAAAGTCAAGTACCATTCAAAATTTTTTCAAGAACTAAATTTATTTTATAAATTATTATTGTTTTTTTTTAATAGATTCTTTTAAAAAAAACAATATAACATATGTTATGATTAGTTAATAACATCCTGAAGAAGAAAATGATATTTTTCGAAACCGGTAGATGTATTTAATTCATTAAGTGGTTAATAAATCAATGTTAACAATCTAAAATAATGGATTTTAACCACAAAGTTGATTTTGCTAATCTTAAAAATATGAAAAATATATTCGTACATTCAAAACAAAAATATATATACCGCTGGTATACTTATATAATATACTTCTCCATTAAATTCGCATCTCTATTTAAAATATACATATATATAATTATTATTTGCAATGAATCTCAAAAACCTTTCAGTAATATGCGCTAGGTTTCGCCAGTAAAATAGTAGCCATCTATAAAAAATGATAAATCTATTATTAATTTTTTAAATAACTATCAACTTAATATTACCAAAAACCTGTCAGTAATACCAGCTAGATGTCGCCAGAAAAAACTGTAGTGTTCTATAAATTAATAATTCATATATTATTCGATTTTTAAATAGCTATCGACTTAAAATGAATCACAAAAATCTGTGAGTAATACACGCTAGATGTCGCCAGAATAAACCTGGAATTTTCAATAAATGATACACCATATCATTCTATTTTTAAAAAGCTATCAATCTCATATTTCGCAATGAATCGTAAAAATCTTTGAGTAACACAAGCTAGATGACACCAAGATGAAACAATTAATTAATATCGCTTCTTTATGCTCCTGGATGTCCTGGGTCTGCCAGTTCTTCATGACATTTGCTAATTTGAACCATCAAATATGTTGAGACTGGAGCGATCATGATGAGATGAAATATTTCTAAATAAATAACATGGTCCGGTGCAGATTTGCAATCAAAATTTTGAAACTGTCAATAATTTAAAATATCTTGGAGCCACGTTGACTACAGAGAATGACACCCACAAATTACAGAACAGCTGATTCCTGACTCCACAAGATAGGCTCATTAAAATGTAAACCCGATGGCCATACAGAATCAAGTCGAGAGTAATCCCTATTATTATTTCCTTAAATTGTAAAATCGAAACGCCTGTGAGAATCGATATTTTCCTTTTTACAATAACTTATCTTGAATAGACACCTGGCGCCGAGTTGAACATCAGGCGAAGACACTAAATGAACCGTAATGTTGTGGTAGTAATGGCATCATGTTTAATGATCTTTAGGGTATTACAGGAACCAAATAACAAATGAATACAAGCGAAACGTAAAGGATCATATCTAGAATATGATATGAATATATTTATTTTTAATATTTTCAAATTGTACTTTGTGGTTAAGGCTCATTTTTATATAGATTATATAACTTAATTATTAAGTTAAATTACAATATATTATATAGCTTGAGCTGTACAATTAAGTGAACTGATTTTTAAAAAAATAAACATGACATTTGAAACAATTTATTTATTCTTAAGTCGAAAATATTTATCTTTAGAGTTTCGTAAAACACCATAATATAATAACAATCCCGTGCCATAATCAGAAAAAAAAAATCAAAAAACACACATCATTGGATTGCAAAATTACATACGATTCAATATTTCGGTGTTTGCGTAAATAAAATTTATATGTCATTTATTATCTGTCAAGCGAACGAATTTGCATTTTTCAGAATATTATTAATTTAGATTATTACCAATATTAAATTAAATGTCATAATACAAATATTTCTGTTATGAGTTTCGGCTATGCTAATTTGGAAAGCTAGTTGATTAAATAAATGTTTTTGAACACCGTTAATGAAACATAATTGTGTGAAAGAACTGGAATGTATGAATGTGGGAGCGAAAATGAGCGATTTGTTTGTATGCTGTTTATTGTACGCTGATGATGCAGTATTAATGGCGTATAATGAACAAGAATAAACAGAGGCTAGTGAGTAGAATGTACGATGTATGCAAGGAAAGCGACCTTATTATGAATGTCAACAAGTCAAAATTGATGGTATTCGAGAAAGAGGAAAGCAATACAACGTGCAAAACACTTGTAGGTAATGAATGTTTGAAACAAGTAGAAGAGATTGTGTATTTGGGCAGTATGTTCGATAGAAACGGAAAGACAGAGAAAGATATCGAAAGAGGCGTGACTGCAGGGAATAAAATGAATGGCGATTTGAATGGAGAACTTGTCAACTGAGACAAGACTAGCGGTTTACAATGAAGTCTTGGTACCGACACTGATGTATGGAAGTTAGGTCTGGAGCTGGCAGAAGAGGAACGAGGAACGGAAATGAGATCACTTAGGCGTATATGTTGCAGATCCATTTATAACAGAGTAAAGAATGAAGAAATAAGGAAAGAATGTAAAGCTGATCTTAGTATAGTGAGTAAGATTAAGAAATGATCACTTATGTAGTTTGGTCATATGGAATGGATGAATGAGAAAAGAATGGTAAGAAAGATATATGACTCAAGTGTTGATGGAAGCAGAAGTAGAAAACGTCCGCGGAAGACTTAGCATGACCAGGTAAACTAGATACTGGAGGATGGTCCTGTTAGAAGCCTCAATAATCGTCGAGCTTGTATGAGAAGATGTATGAATGTGGATGAGGCGAGAATTTAGTGTCAGGACAGAAGAGTATGGCGCTCTATCCTCTCTGCCTACCCCCGCGGTGAAACGGCGCGATGGTAAGTAAGTAAGTTAATGAAACATACGGTACGGCACAAAGAAATAAATTTACAATTATAGTATATTTTGAAATTGATAGAATTAATTGATCTCAAAATTAAAAGAAAATCTAAAATTTTTTTTGATATCTATTGTATACTTGGCATCGTCGGTAACAGCATAACCTAAGTTTGTACCCACTGCACGCCACTGCCTGTCATCTACCGTATTTATTACGAGTACGTACAATATAATTTTACAAATAATTTTCGTAAATATCTACCATATCCTATATGTATTGATCTGACTTAATAAATAGGACAAGGAAAAAAAAAATAAAAATAAATAGTTTATAGTAAATCTTCTCCAACAAATGACGTTATTTTAAATAATCGAATGATTTGCGCATGGCTTTTACAATCTTTACAGAAAGTTAAGTGAAACTAATCTATTTAATTATTTTTTTTAATAGTTTCTAAATTACACCTATTATGCATTGTAGTAAGTAAATCAATTATATAACTACTATACTTAATACAAAGCGAACACGCACATGTCGATTGCGGTATCAAATGGAAAATATAGTTTCCGGTCAAGTCGGGAAAATACTAATACATAAATAATGATTTGCAAATCTGTTTTGTAAAGCAGTCACATCCCAAATTATCAATTAAAAATAAATTCCATGAAATGTATGAAATTGCATCAAAATAGATCAATTTTTTGTATCACAGGATATATAAAAATATAATTAACTCGTTGATGACAAAAATAGTAATTATTGTAGATTAAAATACAAAAAATGGACAGTCAATTCGTAAACATTACATTTTAGCATCGGTACAGTACTGCTATAATACAGAAACTATAAGATGCGGAAATATGGCTAATTACAGGGCTCACGACCTGTCTCCGGCTGGCCTAAATGATCACTGTATACAAATATAACATTTGTATAAACTTATACATTTGTGTATAAAGTGTTCACTTAAGCCAGCCGAAAACAGATCGTAAGCCCTGTAATTACCCATACTTCTGCATCATTCCATTAAATATAATAAAAATAGCTTCGTCTCTGTGAGATATCTATAATGTGTTTAATTACAGTGCCTTTGTAGATTAAAATACAGTAATTGTGTGTTCTTGGACATACACAAATAACTTAAGTATCTATATACTACAATTTCTCAAAAAACGCGAGTAACCTGTATGTCTATTGATTGTATATTATTTACAAAATATATTTAAAATGGCCGCCAGGCGCGCGTTTGTCACCGTAACGATAACGATATCTATTTAAAATACATTGTAAATATTTAAAAATAGGTCACAAAGCGGCTATGCTGTGATTCACAGCTTGTTTAAAGAAACACGACAATTTAACTATACAAGTAATGGTAATGTTACTTGTCTACATGAAAAAGAACAAATAAATATTATTATATATATACAGGGTGAATATTATGTTCCAGGTCGTTTTTTTTCGACTGCTATTTTTGTTTGGCAGACATTTGTCAGTTTGCATTTGGTAGTCGTAGAGAGTAGTTGATTACATAATTTTATGGAACATCTAACGCCTCAACAACGTTGATTTTATCTAAATAATAATGACAATGCTGTAACCAATAGGGGTGATCGCTATCGTCACATGCTGGAAAACTTTTAGGCGGCCGAATTGAGTCGATTGGGCCTGCAACACACGCGGTTTCAACAGGACGGTGTCACCTTGCACACATCCCGAGCTACGCTTGAAATTTTGCGAGATTTTTTTCCCGACAGTGGTGTTATCGACTGGCCTCCTCGATCCAATAAGCCAACAACAATTCCGATGCTACAGGACAATATTCGAAATGAAATTGCTGAAATAGCACGTGAAGTGTGCTAGACCATGTGACCCACTTGGCCGATATCATATATTCCACACATAATTGTGATAATCCATAAATAAATACGAAATTAAAAAATTGTGTTTTATTTCCTAAATATTCAAAGACAACATCGGCCTGGAACATAATACTCGGCCTGTAGATAAGATTGGAGACGTAATAACTATAAAGAGATGAAATAAACATACCGTTTATAGAAAAATACATTTGAAACAAAACTTCATGGACATAATTAATTAAAAAAAAAAAAACCATTAAAAGTTTAAAAAAAGTTAAAACATTTACACATACATATACGCTTATAATTTTAATACTGTATAATTTTTTTTAAATATTCTTGATTTCACGATCAAATATAATTATCGTTTTTAAATTTCTTATATTTATAGTGTTATATTTAGTCACTTTGTCCCTCTGTCCTGATTGTTACTTATACAAATAATTTTTTTTTATTAATCAAAAATTATTTAACTAACGCATCATTTCGCATCTCTCGTTCGTCAATCTTCAGTACTGTGGCACGCTCAGTATGGCCGAGTATATAAATGAAGTCAGGTCCAACACTGATCATAGCGAAATAAACAGTGGATCGGGTCAGTGTGCACAGCCCTCTGTAAATATTTTGGTAAGAATATGTGCTCATATTAAAAATAATATTAAATCAGGATATCTAATCATATAACAAAGTTCTTGTGCTTACATATACGACGCAAAAGGCACATTTTTTTAATTAGTAATTTTTAGTTAAAACTTTTCATTGAGTTGCTCACTATTGTACTAATAAAGCTATTCTTTACGGATGTGAAAAATAATAATGTAACAATACGGCAATATAATCAATAGAAAGACAGCCATAAAAACAAAAAAAACATTTTTATCGGTTGATCCTTTAAGGGCGCACTTTCAAAAATAATTCATATTTTTTTTTACGAAAAATCGTTTTGTTTACGAAAATGTGGGTTATCAGAAGTTATACACTATATTTGTTTTTTTTAAAAAAACTATTACTTGATAGAACCTTAATACTACTGTAAAATTTAAAAACTAAAAGTTATTTGCCATAATTAATAAAATACAAGCATTATAAGAAAGACCGCGACCATTAAATTAATTTTCGGCGTGCCACAAAATTGCCTTAATAAAGAAAGTTCTTCGATATACGAAATATATATTTTTTTATAATTTTGAAGCCAAGATTACGGAAACAAATCTGCATTGAACCAAATTCACAAAATGTTAAAAAAATTAATAGAGTTGTAAACAATTCAATTTGCAGTAATTGCAATTGTGCAGTTTTTAAAACACTTTAAAATATTATATCTACATACATGCTTTGAAGCTTCAGCTATTATTAAAAATCAAGTTTAATATCAAAAACATAATAATTTATTACTAAATAATATTTATACCGCCTATCTTTGGGATACTGAATTGTTTTTATTTTAATTCACATATCTGAAGAAACAAATATGTAATGCGTGGTACATAATCTGTTTTTATAATATTAAACGGTCTCCTACAACCCTGTTATTTAATTATTTTTTTGCGAATTTATATTTATGCCATTTATTGTCCTGTACAAATGGGACATATTTATTATAAAATATCAATATACATATAGATTAACAGAAATAAACATATTATAAAATAAAACCGGTTTATACACGGCCGAAAAAAATAACTAATAAATTGAAACAAAATAAAGTCAAATTAAATAACAAATACATTTGATGTCACCTTCACCGAATAGACCGACATCCGTCCAATGAACTCAGTGAATATTATAGTCGAGTTAACCTAACATATTATTGAGAAGAACACAATCTTATTGTGAAGTTGTAATTATTCAGAACAGACGGTCTGTGATATTTTAAATACTAATTAAATGTATTAATTAAGAAAGATATGCACATAAAATCTATTTTATCGAAATATATTGTTGTTGTGCGCTACCGGGATTCGAACCTGGATCTCTTTCCAAACCGGGGAAGGTCCATTATCCAACTATGCTAAAACGACAGTATTTTTAACGACAAATTTTCGAACCTTTACGTTAACCTTTTTTAAATTAATACTTCTATCGTTCCATTATTTGAAAGCCATCTTCTTTGTTTTTAGGCAATCTCAAATAGACGAATTTTTTTTTTTTTTTAATTTTGAACACATTGATACAACTTATAATTATTTAGGAGAACACATTCTTATTGTGAAGTTGTAATTATTCATAACAGACGGTCTGTGATATTATCAAATTGATGAGCTATGTCGCTGTAGCATAGTTGGATAATGCACCTTCGCTGGTTTGGAAAGAGATCCAGGTTTGAATCCCGGTAGCGCAACAACAATATTTCTCGATAAAATTGATTTTATATGTATATCTTTCAAATTAACACATTTAATTAGTAATCTTAGAAAACCATAAACCAAAAGTATTTGGGAATAGTTATTGAGTGGCACATGAGATGGGATGTTCATTTAGATGGATTAGCTAAAAGATTGCGAAAATTAATTTATATATTTAGAAATATTCTGAATAAAAAGAAGAATGAATGAAAAGTGTGTACAATGCTTTGTTTCAATCCATCTTGAGCTATGGTATTGATAGTTGGGGGAGTGCATCCGGTATACATATATATCAAGTAAGCATTGCTCAGAAGGCTATACTCAGAGTAATACACCGCCGTGCCTTTTCCTATCCTCCAGAGTCACTTTTTAGAGAATTTCAGGTTTTGGATATAAGACAGTTATATGTGCTGAATTAATTAATAACTAGCTTTCATAGGAAAATAAGCGCTCAATTTGTGAGGACTGAAAGATATTATCCCACAAGAACAAATAATCTTAAAATCGTTCCAAGAATGAAAACCACTTTTGATTTAATAATCGACTATTTGTTTGATACAGTTTCAGAAAACAACGGACCGTCGGCAATACTGAGGTAAATGGATCAACTGATTCAGGACACCTGTCCCTTGTCGGCGGGCGGCCAGGCCCACGCGGTGCTGGGTGGCATGATCCAGCTGGTGCTGGCCTCGTTCTGCAGTCTCGGTGACTCCTCAAAGTGGCCAAAAGATAAAGCATCAACGTTATTAGGAAGCGGTACGAATATTACACTATATAAATCGAGCATATTCGCAAATTAAATGTTGAGTCCATTTTAAAATACAAACAACTAAACATGTATCTTCTAGAATTGATCTCCACCATTACTGAGTATCATGACCCCAGGATTGTAACTTGATGTTGCCCTCGACGATATTCGTCCACTTTTTGAATAGGTTTGAAAGAGTTGGATCTCGGTCCCTTCCTCTCTGGCCTTGCACCTCATCAATCTCTAACCGCTTCTTCATGTTACAATCCTTCCTGCGAGCGAAGTACCCAGAAATTGGACGATGCATCTCAGATAGATCGTGTACGATCTATCTCTGAAACTTTGTTTTAAATTGAGGTAAGTGCTCATTGCCGCTAATGATAAATAAACGAACAAACTTTCATATTTTCTGATCCACCGCTTTGGATTGGTACTTAGTAAACTCTTAGCAAATGTATGTACAATTTCAAAACCCTTGTTAATGTCAAAAGAATGATTTGTTTCCAAAAGATGATTGGTGAATTCAGAATAGTTGTTACGATTTAGACATCTCAAGTGCTCTTTAACTAAAAGAATGGTATTTTTTCTTATTATTTATATAATATGTTACCACAAAGTAATTTTGCTAATATTGAAGAAGCAAAATATATTATATGTTTTTATTTGTTAACTTTGTATTATAGTACTTATTGAGTTTAAATACATCTACCGGTTTCGAAAAATATCATTTTCTTCTTCAGGACTAACTAAAAACATAAATTATTGTTTCTTTACCAGAATCTATTTAAAAATAACAACAATTATTTAAAAAATAAATTTAGTACCTGACTCAAATTGTTACTTAATACAAATTTACTCGAATAATTTTAGGAAAAAATTTTAGAATGGACTCGTAGTTAAATTTAGTTGGTTGTTTATAATTTTTTGATTAGTTTTACACGCTTTATTTATCTCCAACGATTCCAAATAATTTAATTTGTGACCAACACCGTTTACATGCAAAATTGACAATCCCAATTTTTTATCAAAACCATGACCATTTTCTATCAAATGATTAGAAATTCTGAAAACCCATAATTTTTAAACATCTCAAATGCTCCTTTACTCTTATATTAAAATTTCTACCCGTTTTACCAATATAAAATGCAGCACAATTCTTGCAAGTAAGTTTATAGACACCATAATTGTTAAATTAATCATCTTTGTCTTTAGAATTGATGAGTAAATTTCCTATATAATTATTTGTATAAAATGCCGGTCTAATGTTTCGTGGTAGGTGTTTAGATGTTTGATTCGAAAAGATATTTATGTATAAAATCCTACGCCAATAATCATTATGTTTAATCTGTAATTTATATAAAAATTACTAAATTACGTGAGGATGTTCCACATATTGATATAACTGATTTTCAAATATGAAAGAAAATAAATAATGTTAAATAACGTCACTTCCAGACGTTCCTGAATATGACTTCATCGTGGTTGGAGCAGGGTCTGCCGGATCTGTTGTGGCCAGCAGACTATCCGAAGTGAACGATTGGAACATACTCCTGATAGAAGCCGGAGGAGATCCCCCAGCTGATAGCGAGGTAATGTAAAGGTCCCAAATAAATATTGGTGGACTGTAGCCATAAACGAATTAGCAAACTGTCACTAACTTTGATATTTGCAATTACTTTGTGGTAACATATATAAATAATAAAAAAACACATTTTGTTCAATACCACTATTTACGGAGCACTCGAGATGTTTTAATAGCAACAACTATTCTGAATTCGCCAACATTTTCGGAAACAATCCACTTTTTTTATATAAACAAGGATTTAGAAAGAAAGAATATAGAAACTAGGGGTTTACAATTAAATAAATTTGAAATTTTAGAAATAATATAAAATGTTAAAGTAATTAAATTTTATAAATAATCAAATTATTTTTGCAAATAGTCAACTATTAAATTTGTTGTTACCCACACTTATACTTTTATAGTTTTGTTTTCATCTATTTTTTCAATTTCAGTATACTATGTTTTATACTATGTACATATTATGTACTTTATATTATGTACATATACTTTGTTTTCTGAAGAAAATACCATAGGAATCGAAACATGTTGATGTATCAATAAATAATAGATTTATTATAAAACGAAATGTTTTTTTTATTATTTATATCACTAATTAATAAAACGACACTACTGACTTCGTATGACAAAATAATATCATCTATCAAAATAATTAGAAGAAAAACCTTATTTCTCGTCAACGAAGAAAACGTATATGCCAATATTTATAACAGTAGAAATTTATACGCACTTTATACGCATAGCACTTTATACGCGTAGCACTTTATACGCATAGCGCTTTGTACGCCAAGCATTTGAACGATGGTTTAATCTGTATTACCATTAGATACAGGGTTAAAGAGAACATATAAAAAATAAAAAATAGAAAGCTAGAGAAGTTGTATAAGAATACATAAATAAATCAATAAATATAAAAATTAATTTAATACTAGACTCAAAGTGCTTTTAATCATTATTTATATTTATGTATTAATAATTTATTTACATAATAATTGCAGGTACCCGCATTCATATTTGCCAATCAAAAGACAAACTGGGATTGGAAGTATCGAACAGAAAAAAATCCCGGTTTCTGCCGAGCTATGATCGAACAGCAGTGCAACTGGCCTCGAGGCAAAACCCTCGGAGGATCGAGCGCCATCAACGCCATGCTCTATGTCAGAGGGAATAAGGCGGATTACGACGAATGGGAAATGTGGGGAAACAGCGGGTGGGGATACGATTCAGTCGTCCCGTATTTCAAAAAAGCTGAACACTTGAAATACCCATTTCCCGAAATTCATAAAGATCTAACAGAGCTGTATGGAAACGGTGGACCCTTAAATGTGGAACCTTTCAACTCGACTAACGGTTGGAAGGAAGTAATAAAATCAGCGTGGATAGAAGTAGGGGAGAAGGTAGTGCCAGATATTAACGTCAAAGGGCAATGCGGGATAACTGATGCGAAGGGGACCATACGGGGAGGCGAGCGATGCAGTACAGCCAAGTGTTACCTGAGGGAAGTGAAAGATAGGAAAAATTTACACGTCGCCAAACATGCCCAGGTTTTAAAACTGGTATTAAACAGCGAAACAAAAACTGCCACCGGCGTGGTAGTGAAAATAAAAGACAAGGAGATAACCATCAAAGCAAAGAAAGAGGTAATCGTGTCGGCAGGGGCCATAAACACTCCACAGATACTGATGTTGTCAGGAATAGGCCCAAAAGAGCATCTTGAAGACATGGGCATACAAGTATTAGCTGATTTGCCAGTAGGAAAGCATTTGCAAGACCACATCATTTTTCCAGTACTCTTTAGTGTTGACGAAGTTCACAGTCAAGAATTATCAAAAGACATGGTGTACCAGATAATTTCAGATTACTTGCAAAAGCGCTCGGGGGCGTTGTCAACAACTGGAATCACAGATTTATTGGGTTTCATTGATTCAACGGGCAATGGGAGTGACGTCCCCGACATGCAGTATCACCATATTTACCATTCGATCAACGACGGTATCGTCCTGCCGTACGTCTTCAAAGGTTTCGGTTACGACGAGGAATACATGAACTACATGCGCGGAATAAACAAAGTGAAAGAATCGTTCATAGCCATGCCGACACTCTTGAAACCCAAGTCACTGGGAGAAATTAAACTGCGAAGCCTAAATCCGTTAGACGCTCCTCTGATATACGCAGAATATTATAAAGATGACGAAGACATGAAAACATTGCTGCGAGGAACATACTTCCTGGAGAGGTTGGAAAACACGACCACTTTTCAGAAGTACGGTTTGAAAATAGAGCACGTTCCATTGAAAGACTGCATTTCTTACAAATTCAAATCTGAAGACTATTGGAGGTGCATGATTAGAAACGTAGCCAGTACAGTTTACCACCCGGTGGGCACGGCGAGGATGGGACCGACCTACGATAAAGAGGCTGTCGTCGATCCGCAATTAAAGGTTCACGGTATAAAGGCTTTGAGGGTTATCGACGCCAGCATCATGCCGGACATTGTGAGGGGAAACACAAACGCGGGATCCATTATGATCGGCGAAAAGGGGTCCGACATGATTAAAGCAGATTGGATGTGAAATAATAATGGCGGTAAATAATTAAAAATAGTACAATCTAAAAAAATGTATATAAGCTCGTGACAATTGGGAGACAATTTATTTTTCGGCTTGAGATTATTTACTAGGAAATATTATTGTGAACTTGAAAAACTTTCTAGGGGTGTACCATAAATTATCGTACAATCTTCAAAATAAAGGAAGTCGTGTACTAAATTTAATTAAATTTAAATTTAAAAAAAAAAAAAATTAATTCAAATTTAAAAAAACTAAAATTGTTATATTTTCACCATCTATCTAATCTTACAAAATAGACGAAGGTTTTAACGCAGTTTAAACGTGTTTTATATAAATAATTAAACAAAATACCACTATTTATTGATTATTCAACATGTTTCGATACCTATGGTATCTTCTTCGGGAAACAATGTATACTGAAATTGAAAATACAAGCATACATAAAAACAAAACAATAAAGTGGTGAATGAGTAAAAACAAATTTAAAATGTGATCATTTGAAAAGAGAATTTGGTTATTTATAATATTTAGCTTGCTATTAATACTTTTTCTTATTTCTAAAATTTCTAATTTATCTAACTGTAAACCCCTAGTATTTGTATGTATAATTTCTAAACCATTGTTAATATCAAAAGAATAGTTTGTTTCTAAAAGGTGATTGGAAAATTCTTAAAAGTTGTTACTATTTAGGCATCTCGAGTGCTCCTTAATTCTAATATCAAAATTTCTACGAGTTACACCTATATAAAAATAATAAATTAATTTATAGACCCCCTTTTTTTTAAATATCCTCCATATAATATATAATTCTTTAATTTGTTGTTAATACAAAAAAAAATCCTGAAAAATATATTATAGGTATCAAAACATGTTG
Source organism: Eubasilissa splendida (assembly GCA_031772225.1). Taxonomy (NCBI): domain Eukaryota; kingdom Metazoa; phylum Arthropoda; class Insecta; order Trichoptera; family Phryganeidae; genus Eubasilissa; species Eubasilissa splendida. Next base: position 17,361,029 of record CM062868.1, read on the forward strand.
AATAATCAATAAGTAGTGGTTTAAACAAAATATTTTGTCTAATTGCTTATATAAAATGAGGCCACAAAGTAATTTTGCTGATATTAAAAAAAAACAATTTATCTGATGAGGTGGTCGGCAGGGATAATAATGTATAATAAATAATGGCACACTGTCAACCCTCGCGGAGACACATCGTGGGGATAAGTTAATGATAATAATAATATAATAATTAGCTAACTCCGCAGTCCTCAGAATGCATTCTTTGGAGAATGAATATGCGGAGGTAGTCGACATTTTTGCTGTTAATTTAATTCTTCATAGGACTACACTATTACATTGTTTTGTGTCTCAACTCAATGGTGAAGAACAAATTGCTTTAATTTACATTTTATATTTATTTTTAATTTTGATTATAAAAAAATATGCTGACACTATGTAATTTTTTTCAGTGTGTATTGCACTTCTAATGAAATTCTCAGTTATTTTACAAATAATGTTAATTCCTGAATAGGGCGTGTATAAAAATAATAAATAAATATTAAACTATTTTAATACAAACGTCTAATTAAATAAATAAAATTTCATGTACAATTGCCTAACGTGTCAACCGAGGGAAGAATAACGGTACACAATGGAGTCCTGGTGTCGGTACCAGTGTATGAGTGTGATGCATAGAAGTAAACCTGGAGCTGGCAGATGAGGAACTTAATTATATTGAATGCAGTGGAAATGGGATGTGTGGCAGATTCACTTGTATCAGAGTCCTTAATTAATTCAGTGTAACCGTAAGTAGTTTATGTTATTATGTTATTACACCTGCCGCCTATCACACGTTTAAGTCACACACATATCATACATGGTGAAGCCTGAGGAAGTGACTGAAATAAAATATTTGATAGTCATAATGTGGTTTGGTCAGAGAATGGTAAGGAAGATATAATAATAATAATAATAATTTGTATAGCGCCATTTTCGTATAAACTTTCACCTCGAGGGCGCTTTACACATATGTGACGCAAGTGTTGATGGCACCAGAAATAGAGGACGTCCGCAGAAGACTCGGCACGACTAGGTAAACCAGATACTGGAGGAAGGTCCTGTTAAAAGCCTCAATAATCGGCGAGCTCGTATGAGAAGATGTACGAATGTGGATGAAGCGAGAACTGCGTGTCAGGACAGAATAGTGTGGGGCTCTATCCTCTCTGCCTACCCCCCCTGCAGGGAAACGGCGTAATGGTAAGTTTGTTAGTTAGCTTAATAGATTCAAAATTGAACTTTTCAAAAATACAAGAAACGTTCTCGCAGCTGCACGACTTTGGGCTACACGTCTTGAGTTTTATTTTTCTTTTGCGCTTTGACTCTGCTTTACCTACGGATTTGGACGTGGATTCTTCGACCACTGGCTGCGACTATGGACTACGAATTGAACCCACCACTGAACACCGCTGTGCAGATTTCGTCTACACCACTGAAGAAGATCAAATCGATGAACCACCCTGTGTTTCGTTTGTTTACGGTGCAGACCGGTGGTTAAGGAAGTACACACTTATATGAACTACATGAAGTGAGCAACTAACTCGTGTAGTACTTGGCGAAGTTTCGTTCTCTACACCTTCGCAGTTAACCTTTTAAACGCAATGAGGGTGTTACCACGCTAAACTTTATATGTCACGCCGAGCTATAAGCGTGTTAATATGTAATTTTGCTGATAAACCTTGCTGATAAAAGTCATATTTTAAAATCATTTTGCCGTGTGTGGACGACAGGTCCCAGCTTTTGATAGATAGCCTAATCTAACCCTGTGTGGCGTCTTCCATTTCAAATAGAGTTGACAGACAAAAGGTTAATTGTGATGTCTTTGAGATCGAATATACATATATGTGTGAGTGTGTGTCAGAGCGCCGCACCGCTGGGGCGGGATGTATACATGTGTGTGTGTGTGTGTGCAAGCGGGGATAAAAGGGGTGACGCGCGCGAGGCGCGGTCTCTATTGCGTTACCATTTGGCTCCGAGACTAGTTATATAACTTGTACCTCAATTGTATTATTCGAGTAATAAAAATATAATTGTCACACAAGAATTCTCTTGGACTACCGACAATCAACAACGAGGTACTTATGAAGATATCAATTGTGTGCATTGCTGAGTGAGAGCTTTGTCGCAGCAACTAAATAATTTTAAATATGAATTAAATATATTAATTAGAAAGATATACATATAAAATCAATTTTATCGAAAAATATTGTTGTTGCGCCACCGGGATTCGAACCTGGATCTCTTTCCTAACCTATGAATTGATAAAACGAGATTATTTGATAGTGTACATAAATACGGTGTGAAGTATTGAAGCGTCAACACGATTTAAAACGTACGAACAGTGAAGTGCGAGTATAACGAAGTGGTTCATTGAAATTTTTCGTACAGTGTATCGCATCGCTAGTAATCATTTTACGAGATGTGCTCTTTGGTCGCGGTCGCGGTGAGGAGACGCTGAACCACATACATACCGGTGATAATGTGATTTTTTTAAAATATAAATACTGTTTTTCAAAATGTATCTGATATAAGTTTTAATGTCAGTGACAGCGAGAGATCGCAATTACAGTTCGCTTAATAGGTGAGTCGCCACAGAGATGTGGACTTAACAAACATTTTCTAAAATGTAGAATAATAATTCGTTTACATTGAAATTAACTATTAAGATAAGATACAATAATATTAAAATAATCAAATAACGTTACATAGAAATGAATGTCATTTTATTGATTCTCATTAAAAATAAAATTGACTTATTGCCTTTATTAGACAAAATGTGTGCATCAGTAGTAAGTCGTTAACAAAAGCAAACTTATTTAAAATACTCAATAGATTTATATAACAACATATAACATTTTGGTTAAACAATATTTTAAATACTAATTTAATGTATTAATTATAAATATATACATATAAAATCAATTTTGTCGAAAAATATTGTTTTTACGCTACCGGGATTCGAACCTGGATCTCTATTTCCAATCCGGGGAAGTACACTACCAATTGTGTTATAACGCCAGTATTTTTCATGACAAATTTTCGAACCTATATGCTACACTTTTTTAAATTAATACATCTGTCGTTCCATTATTTTTGAAAGCCATCTACATTATTTTTACGGAATCACAAATACCTTTGAGTAAACCGACTGCGAACGTCAGAGTTATCAATTCATTTTTATTTAATTTTGGACACATTGATACAACTTATATTATTAAGGAGAACACATTCTTATTGTGAAGTTATAATTATCCAGACCATTTCACATTCACAGACATAGCTCATTAATTTGAAAATATCACAGACCTATGTTCTGAATAATTACAATTTCACAATAAGAATGTGTTCTTTTTAATAAACAATATTTTAATTAATTTCAAAAAATAACAATCTGTGTAATCCAATTTCATTAGTTTAACGTCGAATGATTTTGTTACTACTGTATCTTCATCATATCTGTGTAGCTTCATCATCAGAAAACATTAGAAATAATACATAAAAAATTTCAAACTTAGATCTTCAAGATTAAGATAAACTTGACGAGCCTTTTAAGTTTGGTTCAATAATCAAGCAATGTCCTAAACCAATATATTAGTCTTATCATTAGAATTCTCTTGATTTCAGCAAGGCTAAAGAAACAGCACCTCCTGAAGATGGAGCACCTCATACAGGCCTCGTGCCCGTTGGCTGCGGGAGGTCAAAGTCAGGCAGTACTGGGCGGGATCCTTCAACTCGTCCTGGCATCGTTCTGCCGGCTGGGCGACTCTTCGAAATGGCCGGAAGACAAAGCATCCACACTTCTGGCAGAAGGTAGAAAATAAACGCACGACAACTTACACCAACAGCTGCTGGATGAATTGTATTACTCCTATTGTTCATGGTTTTATATTGCTTGTTGTTTTTATTGATTTTTTTCTTCTATTGATGCCGGAAGAATTCCAGATACGGAAGGAATAGGCACTCACCATAATCCGGATTCTGCAGAGATCTTCAAAATGTGGACTGTATACTGTTTATTCACTATTTCGTCAAAGGTTCCGACACAGTATAGACGCGAAGTCTTAAATTAGTATAATATTGTAATCTTTCCGTACACCTATAATCGCACTGGTTCAAAGTCGTCAATCGACTCGTCGGCGGCGAACCGGTAAAGGACGGGAAGGACGGGGGGGTATTCAAAAATAAATATATTTATACACACATAAATATATGTCCCAAACACATGTACTGTTATTTTAAACAATAAAGACTTAGTGTCACAAATCGGACAATATCGCCTAGTCGGCGTTGCTAAAAAGCCAACCTGGTGGCGAATGAGCAAGACTGATATAGGCGAATCAGTGGGGCTAATATTCCTGGAAGGACTTTTCTCATAGCATGCTATATTTAGAAAACTGGCGCCGCTATAATAATATTCTTAACATACATAAGCACTCCTATATATACATAGCTGGTCAGTTTCACTTTAAATGTATACAATTTCTGTTTCATTCGTATGTTTTCTGGCATTTCATTAAAAATCTCATGTACAGTGGTGCATCATCGATTTCTGAGATTTGGCTGAGATCTTACTGAATGGCAGTCTCAGTCTATCCTTTCCTCTTATACGATGCTCGTGTTCATGTTGATATGCATCAATTTTTCGTATAAATTCCGCCGATATTTTCTTATTGAAGATTTTATAAATAAATACCATTATATTTAAATATTTTTTCTGCTTAAAGGTCATCATATTAAGCTCTTTCAGCATTGCACTGATCCGAGTATATCTATTTTTTCTGAGTACTATTCTCAAAGCTTTATTTATAATAGGTAAGACTACACTGTATATTGTGATTTGATGATTAAATTTACATTTTGCAACATCATTCTTAACGATATTTAAGCGATATTTATATTTTTACGTTTTTGTGTAAATTATTTACAAAATCATTTTCAACCAATGTTATGTAATGAAAGTATTTTTCAAAATGGAATAATATGAGAATCCATCAAAATATAAATATAAACTAAATTAATTTTTGGAAAAATATTAAATGTTAGGTAACTCAGAACACAACTTTATTCCAATACATATGTGTGGATGTAATAAATTTTATTATATCTATTGATCTATTTATCATTCTGATAAGTATCTCGAAGCGAATAAGTTGTCATTCTCAATTAAACGTGAAAAAAGATATATAAATCAAATCTTGGTACAATGTTATGTGATTTTATGGTACATACTAAGTTATGGTACACACTGGTAGCAAAAGAAATACAATTGTTTGTTACAATGATTTAAAGTAGACAATATTTAGATGTTTGATTTCACATTTACCAATAAATAATACTTTTGTAGCTATTGAAAAAAAAAAAAAACGTTTACAGATGTTCCCGAGTACGACTTCATAGTAGTCGGAGCGGGATCAGCTGGATCTGTTGTAGCCAGAAGACTGACCGAAGTGGATAACTGGAGCGTACTCCTCATAGAAGCCGGCGGTGATCCTCCAGCTGATGCGGAGGTAACTAACTATACAATAAAAGAAATTGAGCCTTTACATATTTAAGAGCTGATTACGATTTGTAAAGTTTTATAAACTGTCTATCTATAGTTCGTTTGTTAATACTGATTGTAATAATATGTTTACAGAAAAATGTGTAATCTATTCGTTTTAAAAAGGAAATTAAACATAATACTTGGTAAAATTTCGTTCGAGCATGTAATACGTGCTTGCTATACAGTCGAGGTTAAAATATTTCGCTTTGCAATATTTCCTCAATAGATAATGCCTGTAAAAATCTAGTACTCGTATATTGCAAATATCATCATTTAAAATTTACAGGTACCAGCATTTCTATTCGCTACCCAGAACACAGATTGCGACTGGAAATATCGCACAGAAAAACACCCCAGATACTGTCAAGGGATGATCGACCAACAGTGCAGCTGGCCAAGAGGGAAAACTCTCGGCGGATCGAGCGCCATCAACGCCATGCTGTACGTCAGAGGTAACAAAGCAGACTACGACGAGTGGGAGGCAATGGGGAACATGGGATGGAACTACGATTCTATCGTCGACTACTTTAAGAAAGCGGAACACTTGGAGAACGCATCGTCCCAACTAAACAATGAATCTGCACAACATTTCGGCAACAGTGGACCATTAAATTTGAAATCTTTTGAATCAAACATCGATTGGAGAGATGTGATAAAATCTGCATGGGTAAATATTGGAGAAAACGTAGTGCCATATATTGATTTTAAAGGTCAATGTGGTATAACCGATGCTTTGGGAACAGTACGTGACGGTGAGCGGTGCAGTACAGCTAAAAGTTATCTAGCCAGCATTAAAGAAAACCAAAATTTCCACCTCGTCAAGAATGCCCACGTTTTAAAAGTACTCATCAACGAAAAAACTAAAACTGCCACGGGCGTGGTAGTCAAGATAAAGGATAAACAGGTAACCATTAAGGTGAGAAAAGAAGTAATTCTATCAGCCGGGAGCGTAAATACACCCCAAATATTGATGTTGTCAGGGGTGGGCCCGAAAGAGCATCTGGAAAAAATTGGCGTACAAGTTAAAGCCGATTTACCCGTTGGGGAGAATTTACAAGACCATGTGGTTGTTCCAATTATCTTTGGAATAGACGAAGCGGACAGTCGACAATTGTCAAACGAAGTGATATTTCAAATAATTTCTGATTATTTACAAAAACGTGCTGGGTTGTTAGCAACCTCGGGTCTAACAGATTTAATTGGTTTTATAGATTCTACAAGTAAAAACGGTGATATACCAGATGTTCAGATACATCACATTTACTATCCAATGAACGATACTTTGATTTTACCGTATGTATTGAAAGGTATCGGTTTCGGTGAAGATTGTGTCAACTTTGTGAAAGAACTGAACAAAGCACAAGAATCTTTTATAGCTGCTCCGACACTGTTGAAACCAAGGTCACTGGGAAGAATAGAATTGCGTAATGCAGATCCTCTGGAAGCGCCACTGATTTATCCTGAATATTTTAAAAACGACGAAGACGTGAAAACATTGCTGCGAGGGATACACTTCCTTCAAAAATTGGAAAACTCGGAAACATTCAAAAATTTTGGAATGAAAATTCAAAATATTCCATTAAAACACTGCATTCCTTTGGAGTTTAAATCTGAAGAATATTGGAGATGCGTGATAAGACACTTAGCGACGACTGTATACCATCCCGTCGGTACGGCGAGGATGGGACCGAGCGGCGACAAGGACGCTGTTGTAGATCCAAGATTGAAGGTTCACGGTATAAACGGATTGAGAGTTATCGACGCCAGCATCATGCCGACTATTACCCGGGGGAATACAAACGCGCCGACCATCATGATCGGAGAAAAAGGTGCCGAAATGATTAAGCAAGACTGGACAGACGGAAAAATTCATATCGAATTGTAAACGTGGAACAACGCAAGTTACAGTTAGCAGTGTCGTTACGTCATGGCAGTACAATTCCACAAATTATTTAAATATCTTAACAGCAAAGTTTACAACACCAGAATTATTAAATTTATCTTCTTTGTCTTTGGAATTTAAAAATAATTTTGTTATATTATTATTTTTATAAAATGCCGATCTAATATGTAATCGTAGATGTTTAGATATTTGATTCGAAAATTTATTTATAAATAAAATCGTACGTCAGTAATCATTATTATTAATATATTTTATATGTGAACTATATAATAGTTGACTATATATAATATATTATATTATTTTAATTTAATTTTTAATATTATGTCTATTACTTCTTTACTCTAGCCGCTATTAAGTGCTATTTGTTTAATGGTATTTAATTCAATATTGAAGTTAATTAATTTTATATCCTGAAGAAATAAACTGTATTTTTCGAAACCGTTTGATGTTTAAAAATAGAAAAAATATAATAGTAACGTAGGATAATACATTAATTAATTGTTTTCATTTATTTCAATCCACTCTCTAACAATGTAAACAGAATATGCAGCATATTATAACCCGTATGATGAAAATTTCTGCAATAAAATATACAAATTTGTACATTACTACTTAGTTAGATGATAAAATTTTAGTGGTTATTAGCTTTTTTTTTGGTATGACAAAATTTTGGTATACTCGGTGAGCATTTTTAAAAGAGTAATGTTATTTAATGCATCTTTACATGTAAGGGATTTTATCTCGTGTCAATTTGTACCGGCTCGGAAGATTTATGAATGTTTATTACAATTTAGTTTGTCTGATTGCGCTGTGATTAAAAATGATTAATGTAGACAGATTTATTAATTTGAAAAAGTGAAACATATAGGTTCGAAAATTTGTCATGAAAAATACTGGCGCTATAACACAATTGGTAGTGTACTTCCCCAGATTGGAAATAGAGATCCAGGTTCGAATCCCGGTAGCGCAAAAACAAAATTGATTTTATATGTATATATTTATAATTAATACATTAAATTTGTATTTATTATAGATTTGATCAATATGTTTGGGTGAGTCTACCAACACAAGCTCTATCCATATTACGAATCCAAGTTTTTATTATCAGATTCCCGTTACCGGGACAATTTAATTGAGTTGAATCTTTCAGCAACCCATTAAATAGGTAAGGTCCAAACTTTTTTTTTTTTTGACCATATGTTGTATGTGCTCTTGGGGCTTGTAGCTCACAGCCAGTAGCAAAAACTTCGGGGGAGTCTTCTTTATTCAATTTTGAAATGAAAATATTACATACACTTAGGTAAAATGTCAACATATCAAACAACATGTCAAAAATTTCCGACTTTCTTTTGTAAAATGTTGGATAACCATTAAATGTAATTCAAATCAATTTTTTTTAATTAATTCGCAGTGATATAAAGTTAAATCAAATGATTACAACATACCGGATATGATTGTAACGATACCACCTGCATTGAAATGTTAAATCAGCTGTGTAGCTTAGTATATGAATGCGCATATTAATAGTGTACATATGTATATATGGATATGATTGAATGATAGTTGTATTACTTTGAAAAGTGTAACATACGGATTCGAAAATGTGCCATCAAAAATACTGTCTGAATTGTTGCTTAATGCACCATTCCCGGATTAGAAAAAGATCCAGGTTCGAATCCCGGTAGCGCAACAACAATATTTTTCGATAAAATTGATTTTATACGTATATCTTTCTAATGAATACATTTAATTAGTATTTAAAATATCACAGACCTATGTACTGAATAATTACAACTTCACAATATGAATGTGTTCTTTTAATAAAATCATATTTTTCACTACATAGGATGTGTCCGAAGTATACATGCATCTTACACCGCTTTTGTCATTATTAAATTTCCATGACTACAACCTCTCTTCAGCATTCATACAAGTCGAACCAATTCTGGTGTCATTCAATTACCCTCTCCTCTAGTGAGAATGTACCGAGGTTAGAAATATTTATTTGTTCATCGACATTGATATATTGTCTGTTTTATTACTAATACAGTGGAACCCCATTTGCGTTTTACTTTTGCATTCCCGTGTCATTTTAGTCCATTACAAACCCTATTTTACGTTTGTCTTTCCCGCGATTTACGTCTAAAATTTACTAAAATTCATTCGGTCAGTTCGCTATTCGTCATAGAGCCAAGAGTGTGTCGGTCATTAGCTGGTCGCATATACGCATTTTTCATTCTCATGCCTACGTAATTTGTACGTTACGTTGTTCTATTGTTTTTTACAAGCTGGAATCAGCAAGACAATTGCGTAGAACATAGTCTAGACAACACTGATGGCTGGGAAATAATTCATGAATAACTTTGGCAGATTTACTTACACGTTGACTCCAACGTAATATCATCGGACGCAGTGGAAATTGATGAAATAGTGGACAGTCGCATAAACGAAAAATTGACAGAAAAAGAACCTTCCTGCAAAGAAGAAGTGTCTGCTCATCCCATAAACCCAGTTCCTACAAAGGATGATACCATGACTCAGAGCATATTTTACTAGTAAGCCTATAATTTAATATATAACATTAAAAGCATTTTCAAAAAATGCAGCAAACAAAATTTATAATCTGTTTTTTTTTAATACCCTCAATTTACATTTACCCTCTGTTTACATTTTTGTGTTGGTCCAATTGATTTGAATTCCAATGTATTTAAAAACCTAATTTGCAATATGTATGTATATGATTTTTTCTTATTTTTTTTATCGTGTCGTTTACTTGTTCATGTGAAATATGTTAGAATGTAAGTAAATTTTCTTTTTTTTTATTACAATGTCCTATCTCTGTTATTTGCAATAAATAAATGGCAACTCAAGTCCCCTGATCAAGTTTTGAGCCCATTATCAACAACGCATGATTTGTAATATAATAAATCTAATGTTATCGGCAATTATTATACTTATTACATAATTGTATGCATTATCACAAAACCTTCACGGGAACTCACACTAGGGATACAAAACACAACAGGGATTGAGCTAACCAAACAAAACTAATCGGCGAAATACGATATTGTCCTGTTCGAAAAAAATAAAAAATTTCTTAAATATTTCGTAAATCGGAAATCATATAAATCGCACATTTCTCATCAAAAATGTTAAATATTAAGTTGAGCTTAATACATAAAGAAGATATAATTTACTCACATATTTCGGCAACAGTGGACCATTAAATGTGAAATCTTTTGAATCAAACATCGGTTGGAGAGATGTGATAAAATCTGCATGGGTAAATATTGGAGAAAACGTAGTGCCATATATTGATTTTAAAGGTCAATGTGGTATAACCGATGCTTTGGGAACAGTACGTGACGGTGAGCGGTGCAGTACAGCTAAAAGTTATCTAGCCAGCATTAAAGAAAATAAAAATTTCCACCTCGTCAAGAATGCCCACGTTTTAAAAGTACTCATCAACGAAAACACTAAAACTGCCACGGGCGTGGTAGTCAAGATAAAGGATAAGCAGGTAACCATTAAGGTGAGAAAAGAAGTAATTCTATCAGCCGGGAGCGTAAATACACCCCAAATATTGATGTTGTCAGGGGTGGGCCCGAAAGAGCATCTAAAAAACATCGGCGTACAAGTCAAAGCCGATTTACCCGTTGGGAAAAATTTACAAGACCATGTGATTATTCCAATTTTCTTTGGAGTAGACGAAGCGCACAGTCGACAATTACCAAATGAAGTGATATATCAAATACTTTCTGAATATTTACAAAAACGTTCAGGGTTGTTGGCAACCACAGGACTAACAGATTTAATAGGTTTTATAGATTCTACAGGTAAGAACGGTAATATACCAGATGTTCAGATACGTCATGTATACAATCCAATAAACGATACTCTGTTTTTACCGTATGTATTGAAAGGTACGGGATTCGGTGAAGATTACGTCAAGTTTATAAAAGAACTGAACAAAGCACAAGAATTTATTACAGCTTATCCGACACTGTTGCAACCAAAGTCACTGGGAAGAATAGAATTGCGTAATGCAGATCCTTTGGAAGCGCCACTAATTTATCCTGAATATTTTAAAAACGACGAAGACGTGAAAACATTGCTGAGAGGGATACACTTCCTTCAAAAATTGGAAAACTCGGAAACATTCAAAAATTTTGGGATAAAAATACTAAATATTCCATTAAAAAACTGCATTCCTTTGGAGTTTGAATCTGAAGAATATTGGAGATGCGTGATAAGACACGTAGCGACGACTGTATACCATCCCGTCGGTACGGCGAGGATGGGACCGAGCGGCGACAAGGACGCCGTTGTAGATCCAAGATTGAGGGTTCACGGTATAAGCGGATTGAGAGTTATCGACGCCAGCATCATGCCGACTATTACCCGGGGGAATACAAACGCGCCGACCATCATGATCGGGGAAAAAGGTGCCGACATGATTAAGGAAGACTGGGAAGATGAAAAAAGTTAAATTGTAGAAGTACGTTAAAAGTATAATTCAATAGATTATATTGGGCAACGACTAAAACGGTAAAATATTAAATTATATGTAGCTTTGCTTGTGAATAGGATGATGGCGAAAATGGGGATGATGGGGAAAATGGGGATGATGGGGAAAACGCGATAATGAAAGAAAGCGAAATGGAATATAAAAATAGTAATATAATAGTAAAGTAGAATAATACACTAATTAATTATTTGCATTCATTACAAACCACTCACAAATAATGTTAACAGAATATTCACCATATTATTATCCGTATGATGAAATTTTCCGCGATAAAAGATTTCAACAAAGAAAAAAACTTGAATATTAATATGAACCGAATATATAATCCAATTGGGTAGAGCTCAATCAGAAGTATCGCTGTCCGACATTCCAACTTAATCATAATTCAATACCCACACTAATAATTCACTAGTTTTACAATACTCTCACTACACATATATATTTATTCCTGTTGAATCTTTATCTTTCTTGAATTAAATAACACCACAACAGCACGAAAAAAGCTGACTACTTTAACATAGACGGCAGTCTAGCAAAGTAGCCGGGACAATGGAGTCTACCCCATCCCACACAATAAACTACGAGTGTCTTATGTTTATCATGTTATATTATTTTATATTCACCTCTGTTACAACAAAAACATAAACAATAAAGTCTAATATATAAATAAATACTTTTTAAATATTCAAAGACAGCAGACACATTGTGGCTGGACATTACAATTAAATAATAAAATGTTTAGTTTCAAACCACTTTTTTATGCACATATACTAAATTCAACTAGTTTCAGTTGGACCCAACATTTCTAATGCTTCTAAATAAATTAGAATAATAAAGCAATCAATAATAATAGTCAGATACTAAATAACCAAATAAATTTGTCAAATAGTTCGATATTAAAATTGTTCCCATGCCCTACCCTTATCTCCCACCCCCTATCTGATAATCTGTCCCACTCTGATACACTGTTGTTCTGTCTTCTTAACCTCATATTTAAATATCTGTAATTAGGTTAGTCTATATACTATATTGTTCTAAAGAAGGTTGGATCCAACTGAAACTAGTTGACTTTAGCATATGTGCATAATAAAGTGCTTTAAAACCAAAACTAAAGATTCTATAATTCAATAACACACGTATTTTGCATACGTGTATTCATGACACGTATTCTCAGCTAGTGCGGCAAGATAATAAAGGTTAATATTTAAGCTATGTATTTCAAGAGCTATTTTAATGATAAGTGTTCCGCACAGCATTGCGAACTGCGGACGCGAGAAAAAGTGGCCCGAGAAATGAATGAATAAGAAGAGGCCATTTTTTCCGCGTCACAGAAACATTCCGCCCGGCACCCCGCGCCACTGGATTCTCCCCGCCACTGTGTCAACGGACCGCCGAGTGGAGGGGGTAGCGGGCCGCTGCGAGACTCCGCCCCCGCCGGCGCGCAGACTATGCCGCATTTATTTTTATTGATAATTAGAGTTAGGAAATTATTTGTAATAAATATGTTATGATAATAAATAGAGAATGGAAAGGGCGATCGCCCGGCGATAATATTATGCACCTCAAAAATCATTTAGGCATCGAAAACGAGTTTTCCAAGTTTGAGGTGCGATAATTAATTCCCGGGCCATTCCTCCTTCCTCTCCTCTTCTTCACCCGGATTAGACTTTTCAGGCATCGCGAGGAGCAATAAAGACTTATAAGATAAAATACTCGAGGTGCCTGAAAAGTAAAATTGTAAAGAGGGAGAGAAGAAATGCCGGAGAAATTCGGAGTCTGCCGTCTTTCAACTGTGCGGCGTGAAAAATGAACAAGTTTCGAGATCTCGCCGCCAGGGGGTGGCTGCGCTGACCGCAAGCGGGGGCGGCAGGGGAACGGATCGGCATTTTGAATGGAGGAGATCTCTGAGCCTGTGCCGTCAGTGAGTATTTTAGCTTATGAAAATAATTAATGGGCAGTTGGACTGCAAAGAGCACTCTCTCGTCTCATCGTCTCTCGCACACTGGATCTTGATAAGCAAAATTACGACTTTTTATTAATCTCATCTTTCGACCCTGCTACTACTTTGAACTATTGGATCTTCTGGCTTCCTGACTTGGCATCGACTTTGGACACGGAACCGGAATTACTACACGACTTGGCTGCTACACTGGACGAGATTTTTGGACCCCCCTGGACCGCTGCACCACGCTGCAGACAATCTTCATCCGAGCTACCAGAGCGAACCGGCGAACCACCCCTGCATACAGTTCTTGTTTCCTGTACGGAACAATAAGAGTGACGAGATAATAATATTAGTAGAACACATTCTTATTGTGAAGTTGTAATTATTCAGAAGAAGACGGTCTGTGATATTTTAAATATGAATTAAATATATTAATTAGAAAGATATACATATAAAATCAATTTTATCGAAAAATATTGTTGTTTTAAATATTTTTCGATGAAAAATCCCCCCCGGGATACATATACAGTCAATTGGACCACCGGTTATTTGGGCCAAATCCCAAGAAATAGAAACCAAATAAATTAACTAATAGTAATTTGCTTCGGTTATCGGGGGCATCATTCCATTTAATTGGGACAGTGAATTAAAAAATGTAATAAATATGTTAATAAATGCCTAACGTCCGCACTGAACGCCTGTGCTGATTTAGTACAATTGCAATTCTACAAAAACAAGACAAGCTACAATTAATGAATATTTTTTTTATTGTTATAAATATATTACGTACATTATTTTCATGGCTATTTTTTTTAAATGACTGTTATATTATAATTGTATGTTAAATTTTTTTTTTAAATTTATTGATTATTTAATTTTTTCATATTTATATGTATACCTGCTAATTATGTATTATTTTTCTGTAATTCAATATGTTTTTAATAAAGTTCAAAAATATGTACATATTATTTTTTAAGTTTACCTTAACCTTTACCATACCATGATATAAAATACCCGAACGCAGCCATGCTGTCAACTCGTGTTACCGTAAATAATAGTTTTAAAAAAATGTTTTATTAGCTTAAATGGTACGAATTTACTCTAAATATTGAGCAATCAATTTTGAAAAAAATATTAATAACATAATTTAGAGCATTCACTAAGTCTTATACAATGTGTCCTTCCTTCTTATCTCTCTTCGTTTAATTAGTGAGAAAGAGACAATTAAATTTGTATGTTTGTTGTTCTTTTCACTGTGAAATAGTGGACGCTCTCTGTCTTTCATATCGCAAATGATATTTTTACACTTTTAAAATTATCAATATTAACTTTGTGGTTAAGATTCATATTTTTATTTATTATCTTTGTTTTATTAACCACTTAATTGAGTTTAAATACATCAATGACATCCTGAAGAAGAAAATTGTATTTTTCGAAACCGGTAGATGTATTTGAACTCAATTAAGTGGTTAATAAAACAAAGATAATAAATAAAAATATGATATTTTAACTATCATATTAATTATACAACGGATTGAATAGAAAAAATAATTGTTTTATACGATTCCCTTTTCAGAATTGGTTTTTCACTAGTCATTCCTAAGCGCTAATATTTTCATTAAGATTATCTAAAATATGAATTTCATGTTGCATGTATTTACCGAAATATCACAGATTTAATTATGATGGTAGACCTGTGTCACTGCATGGTTTGGGAAGGGTTAAACATCGCTTATTGGAGCAAGCCGCTTATTTGGGAAAAAATGTTTGTGCCCAATGTGTTTCAATTAAGCGGAATCGACTGTATATACAATAATTTGAGACGTTTGGCAACCCTGCTTTCTCGCTGTGCACCAACTTAACGGTAATCAGCGGTAGCTAGATGGCGTGCAAGCATTTTACGAGATGTGCTTATTGAAAGTGGTCGCGGTGAAGAGACGCTGAAACTGACTTTGTTTTATTATATGTCCTGTTCATTTCAAATTTGCCAAACACCCATTTTAATGTCAGTGACAGTGGGAGATTGAAATTACAGTTCGCTCAACGGGTGAGTCGCCATACAGATGTGAACCATATTATGAAATTAAAAATAATTTTAAAAAACATTTTCGAATTTATAAAACAACAATAATTCGTCTTAAAGTGTCATTTTTAAAATAAAATGTTTCACAATTGTAGTGCGTGTTGATATATTCTTTATTGAATTATTTGCTAATTTAATTTGTATTGACATAAATATTAAAATAAGACAAAAAGTTTATAAACATTTGTCAAGAGATGAATTGCAATAATATTAAAATAATCAATTACATGACAATGAAGATAAAATCTACCCACATACCTATCTGCCAACGTGTTAGTATTATAGTAAGTTGTGAACAAATGCATAATAATTTTTTATATCTATTGATGCAATAATTACTGACTAGGTTTAAAGAAAAAAGGAAAATCTTATTTAATATTACTCTTATACATTAATATAAATTCGAGCAGATGTAAAGAATCAAGAATTATGTCATGAATTTTGTACCATTTTGATATTATTTTAATATTTTACTACTTTTACTGCGCTGGGGAGATATTAAGTTTATGTATTTAACTAAATTTATTTTTAAAATCTTCGATACAGAAATGCAGGGTTGCTATGATATATATACATGTCTGTGTAACGCGTTTTTTATACATATTTTAGAATTGTAGCGCAGGCAGAGAGGTAGTAAAACACAAAAATAATTGATATCTGGATAGATCGCCACACTCTTCTGCCCTGACACATAACTCTCGCCTCAACCACATTTATACATCTAGAACCATATTTCTAATTCTACTGGTGACATCAACACTCGAATTACCAAACACTTTTAATTTATTCGTTCTACACGACCAAAACATATCTTATCTAATCGCCACCTTTTTAAATCATATTATTTATTGTGATTTTAATTTCCACATCATGCTGGGGTACTTTCGTTCCTCTTCTGTAGGGTTCACTTCCATACATCAGTGTCGGTACCAGGACCCCATTGTGGACTCTTGCCTAGGCATTGCATTCTAAGTATAGTTCGCTTTATTCCCTGTAGTCGCGCGTTTTTTAAAACAATACAACATGTGCAAAATATAATGAAGGAAATAAATTTTTAAAAATAATGTGTACTATAATTTCTAGAATATTTTTTTTATCTATATACAGTTTGACACACACGATCGATCAATCAATAAGTTGATAATCAAAACTGAAGATGTTATTTATACAAATTACGTGAATGCGTTCAAATGACGGCAGTTTAAAATAAGTAGATAAAAAAAGCATTATCAACATTTGAATATAGCCAAGAACACACAATTACTGGATTTTCACCTACATAGGCACTGTTATTAAACAAATAATAGATATCTCATAAATACGAAGCTATTTTTTAATAATGGAAAAAATGGAAGTATGCGGCTTACGACCTATCCAGGCGTATTCTAAATAGTATAATGTGTTAAAAACATTCTACAGATAAATAATATTGCTTTAAATAATTTCAAAAAAATAAATAGATTCTTATTGTGACATATGTGCCGTTTCAGGGAAATTAATTATCAAATTTAGTCGATAGATGGCGATAGTGTAGTGGTACTCGAAATGTTTCGACATATTAACGTACATACAACTTTCAAAAATTTGTTAGATATGGAGATTGATTAATGGGTGAGAATGGTGAATGTTTTATTTATATAAAAAGTGATCACATAAGCCAGCCGAAGACGGGTAAGCTATGTAATTACCCATACCTCCATATTTTTCCATTAAATATAATAGAAAAATAATTTCGTCTCTATGAGATATCAATTATTTATTTTAAAAAAGCATTGTTTGTGTGAAATTGTATTGCGTCCTGTGAACTTAGACGACATATACAATAATCGCAAATATAACCAATAGATGAAGGCTAAGTCATCTTCACACAATACATAGAAACGAACAATAAATATGAATGCGAAATCCAATGGCAAATTTTAACAAAACTTGCAGAATGCAAGATATTCATTTTATATGATTGACTTGTAAATTTTGTTAATTAAGGAAAACCTGTTATATAATGGAAATGTTTTAATAAATAATATAAAAACATTTTTAAATGTGCGCCGATTTTCAAGACATACAAAAATCTATTTTATAACATGTTTAAAATATTTATCTAAATGTCAATTACGAGACGCATTTTCTTTAAGTACCGGAATTTTTATTCGGTGGCAGTGCAGCGAAGGAGGTCCGGCACCGGTGTCCGGCCTAGCTTTAAGCAAATCGGTGATATTTTAAGCAATTGATTTTTTCTGATGAACACACAGATAGAATCAAATGTTAAACACATTTATAAGGTTGATTATTTTTAATTTATTATAAAATAAGATTATATAAACCAGGCACCAAAAAGTCTCCGATGATAAGATAAATATTAATAAACATCGCCGTGTAATATGGACTCGCAGTAACCTAATCTTTATTATCAATTTTGAAAATTATATAATTGAATCGAATATATTAAAAATACAATGTAACTATTAAATACTAATTTAATGTATTAATTATAAATATATACATATAAAATCAATTTTGTCGAAAAATATTGTTTTTGCGCTACCGGGATTCGAACATGGGTCTCTATTTCCAATCCGGAGAAGTACACTACCAATTGTGTTATAATTACAACTTCACAATAAGAATGTGTTCTCCTTAATGGTAACTTTTAACGTCACCATGATTCATTTCAAATATTGAAAACAAGATTTGTTTTGGATAACAAATTAAATGTATTAATTCGAAAGATATACATATAAAATCAATTTTATCGAAAAATAAATTTTGCTGCGCTACCGGGATTCGAACCTGGATATCTTTTCAAGCCGGGGAAGGTGCATTATCTAACTACGCTACAGCGACAGCACATTCGAACTCGTTACACTTTTTCAAGTTGATACATCTATCGTTCTATTATTTGAAAGCCATCTACATTAGCGCAACAACAATATTTTTCGATAAAATTGATTTTATATGTATATCTTTCTAATTAATATATTTAATTTGTGTTTAAAATATCACTGAGCTATGTTCTGAATAATTACAACTTCACAATAAGAATGTGTTCTCCTTAATTTAACTTAATTTAATTAAATAGCAAAATGTATAATCCAAATTCATTAATTTAACGTCGAATAGTTTTGATACTACTGTATCTTCATCAGAATGGACCCACACTGATAATCAGTAAACATCAGAAATATATTTTTTTTTCAAACTAAGATCATCAATATTAAGATAAACTTAACAAACCTTTTAAGTTTGTTTCAAAATAAAGCATTTCGGTCCTAAACCAACACTTATAATTAGTCTTATAATTACAATTCTCTTGATTTCAGCAAAGGCTAAAGTAACAACAACTCCTGAAGATGGACCACCTCATACAGGCGTCGTGCCCGTTGGCCGCGGGAGGTCAAAGTCAAGCGGTACTGGGCGGGATCCTTCAACTCGTCCTGGCTTCGTTCTGCCGGCTAGGCGACTCTTCGAAATGGCCGGAAGACAAAGCATCCACACTTCTGGCAGAAGGTAGAAAATAAACGCACGACAATTTAAACCAGCAGCTGCTGGATGAATTGTATTACTCCTACTGTTCATGATTTTATATTGCTTGTTGTTTTTATTGATTTTTTTCGTCTATTGATGCCGGAAGAATTCCGGATACGGAAGGAATAGGCACTCACCATAATCCGGAATCTGCAGACATCTCCAAAATGTGGACTGTATACTGTTTATTCACAATTTCGTCAATGGTTCCGACACAGTATTGACGCGAAGTCTCAAATTAGTATAATATTGTAATACTTTCCGTACACGTATAATCGCACCGGTTCAAAGTCGTCAATCGACTCGTCGGCGGCGTGGCCGGTAAAGGACAGGAAGGGAAAGGAGGGGAAGGCACAGTGCATTATTTTCGTGCACGACAATTTATGCCAGCAATCCGAGATTGTACTGCAGCTCTCGGCGTGCATCGTGTATTCTCGTGTTGACACGGGTCGTCTCGTGCCATCTCGCTTCGTCCACGCTCCGTTCCGGTCGGAACGTGAACGAGGCGTGGGGAGACTGCTAGCGTTAGCTAGAATTGTATTGCTCCTGTTGTTGAATGTATTTTTTACATGTGCTGTACAATAAATACATGTCACACTAGGAACTTTGCGGACAATGATATAGATTTTGATTGGCGGTCGTGCGTCGACAATCATCCTTCAAAAATAAATACAAAAGATCTATTTACATGCAGTGAGAGTTGGCCTACCGTTACCCAGGTTACCCAGGACCGTTCTATGAGCGAATGCTCCCATATCGATCCATCTCATTCGCATCCATGGTAGCATTCTTTTAATTCTACCTGTTGACCGTGCCCAGCCTTTTTACTGTATTTCTATTAACTTATTTAATTATATTTAATCTTTTCATACTAATCTATTTGATTTTATGGTGAATTTAATATTTTCTTTATTATGTTCACATTTCTTTATAGGACTAATTATTTAATTATAATTATGTACTATGATTGTATTATATATTATGTATCGTATGGACTTGCGTGGTGTGGTGTGACTTTAGACGCCAAACTCACGTGGAGGCTTCACGTACAGAATAAAAGCACTGCCGCTTCACGTGCACTATCAGCTCTTCACCCACTAATGGGCAGAAATAGTAAACTGACCCCGTCTGGGGTCACGTCTCCAAAAGTCACATAAAAAGTCTCCAAACATTCTAAAGTAAAGCCATCCGGTTAGCCCCGGGTGCGCCTAGCTGGTCGAGAGTCACACTGATCAATTACGACTCAGGAATCCTCCTAATAAGGGATCACATAAAACATCTCGCAAAATGTTTCTATGCCGGGCTTCCGAACCACCCGAACCCCACCATAAATACTCTCTCAACATACGATTTAATTTCTCCCTTCCAATTTTAATTCAGGCGGCCAAAGATGTTCTTACCAGATTAAAAAGTAGATCCTTGCCACATGCCAGCAGTAACATCTCTCTCTTCACTCCAACACCACCTAACCCAATTACCGCATCGGTTGGTACAATAGATAAAGGAGCAAGGGGTTTTAGTACCCGGGACCCTGTTTACCATGAGATCAATGTCAATGTCATATCATGATAGAATTAAAGACAATATTATATGAGACTCTGGAAGGTTTTATTATATTTTTGAGGCAGTAAAATTAAAAATAATTTTCCAGGTGTACTTCTATTGTTTGTTCTACTATTTGCTCCGAATTTTCATATTTTATTTGAAATATGAATTAAATATATTAATTAGAAACATATACACATATAAAATCAATTTTATCGAAAAATATTGTTGTTGCGCCACCGGGATTCGAACCTGAATCTCTTTCCTAACCGGGAAGGTGCATTATCCAACTATGCTACAGCGACAATATTTTTAGCCACAATTTTCGAACCTATATGTTACCTTTTTGATATTAATACATTTAATCGTTCCATAATTTGAAAGAGCCATCTACCTTATTTTTACAGATTCTCAAATACCTTTGAGTAAACTGATAGCAGACGCCAGAATTATCAATTCATTTTTATTAAATTTTGGACACATTGATATATTATTATAGTTGGATAATGCACCTTCCGCGGTCAGGAAAGAGATCCAGGTTCGAATCCCGGTGGCGCAACAACAATATTTTTCGATAAAATTGATTTTGTATGTATATCTTTCTAATTAATATATTTAATTCATATTTAAAATATCACAGACGTGTTCTCCTAATAATATTTTATTTTATCGTAAATTAAAACAAAATACGTCAGCATGCTGTATTTAGAAAACTGGCACCGTTATAATATGAGCAGATTACACTTCATCTTACGATTCAAGGACAAAAATGTACAATTTGCTACTTCATCCTTAACAAAATTTTAAACGCATTTTGCTACTAAGCTAGCTCACGTATAATAAATGTATACTTTTAAGTTTTTGGATATATTATTTGGAAAAGATTATCAACGTGAAATGTTGGTATTTTTTAAAAAGGAATAACATCCAACAGTTCGAAACGTAATTTTTTTCGAGAAAAAAACAAAAATAATTTTTGGAACAATGTTAAGCAATTCAAAGCTCAACGTTATTCCAATGCATTTGTGTGGCTATGATAGTTTTATTTTTGTTATATCTATTAATCAGGGGCGTGCAGTGCGTACAAGCAAAACAGCTGTGCATCACTAAAAATTCTGGGAAACAAATATAAATTAAATAATCTATAATATGGATCGTGACATATATTAACGGATTTATTACAATTAGCGCCATCTGTGTACCGGTAGAAACTTTAGTGGCTTAGTTCTAAAAACTACCACGACAACCCACCGCTGTAGGCGTGGCGCTAGTAACTAAAATGTGACGATTGTAGTTATTCACATTTCTGTCTTCTATTTTTAAAGTAGTATACTACTCAAGTCATACAATTGGCTATTTACTGAATTGAAAATTCCTTTCGATTGATCCGTTTTACATGGAGTCGTTACTTATGCTGTTTTTTAATAGAATAACATCTGAAAGGCTTACAACTGTGTGTAAATCATTGAAGTGTCTACTTTCGCTTTTACTAATTTGCGAATTTTACTATCTTACTGTTTTCAACGTGTTTATTTCACGATCTTTTTGCATTTGGTGCATGGATTTATTTTTGATTTGGGAAAAACAAAAGGCAATTGGCAAAACTATTTCCAACGTTAACCTTTAATAAAAATAATTATTTCGTTTGGTTATTACGTGAAGGATTTTCAACCAATAAAAGAATCATGTTCAGTCATAAAAAGTGTTCTTAAAAACGTCCATACATTATTTATATTGATTTTTATGAGTAAGAAGATATTATTTTACATTAAAACTTAACCTTAAAAAACACTATTAATAGTACTCTAAAATTACAAATAAATACATGGTAGGGTCGTATAAACGACGGATTCATTTTGTCTAAAGACGCTGGTTAAACGAAAGTTCATAATCCTATGTACAACATATGATTGTATAATATCATCGGTAACAGCATAATTTAAATCTATACCGACTGCAGGCCACTGCTATTAATTTATTTATCATTCTGGCTAATTAAATATCTTAAAGCTCAATTCTATATATAACTCAAATCTTGGTACAATGTTATGTGATTTAATGGTACATACACTCACTGTAAGCAAAAGAAATACAATATTGAATTGTTTGTTACGATAATTCAAAGTAGAAAATATTTCAAATATCTTTAGAATCTTGTATTGTTTCTAATATGGGTGGGTCATATATAAGAGATTGTTTTAAAATTTACCAATAAATATTACTTTTTACAGATGTTCCCGAGTACGACTTTATAGTAGTCGGAGCGGGATCAGCTGGATCTGTTGTAGCCAGAAGACTGACCGAAGTGGATAACTGGAGCGTACTTCTCATAGAAGCCGGCGGAGATCCTCCAGCTGATTCGGAGGTAACTATACAATATGATTCGTAAAGTTTTCTGAACGAATCCTATCATAATTAGGTAATACGTAGTCCGCTCGTTAATATCTCTCAGATTATAATTATATTTTTACATAAAAATGTGAAAAACTTGTCGGTTTAAAAGCGATGTTGTATTGTAATTGGTTCATTTACGTTCGAGCGTGTAATTCGTGGCTGCCAAACAGCCAATGGTGTACTTTCATTTCATTTCGGAACGCTAGGTACTGTCGCGCGTCACCTGCTCCGACATCGTTGACCTTGAAAACTATGCTCTTTGTACTCTTGTGAGTAGATAATAAAGATTTTTTTTTTCCCAACTGTCCTAATATGTTTTTATATTTTCAATCACAAATATTGTCAAAACTAACATTTTTTATAATATTTTGAGTATGTCCAAATCTTTTTAGGAACTGGGGGATTTTCATCAAGATTAAGATGTCTCACAGAGACGAAACTATTATTTTTATATGAGATGTATGGAAGTATTGGGCATTACAGGGCTACATAGATGTGGTAGCGCTTGGGTAAACAGGTGAACGTTACACTGTGTAAAGTGATCACTTAAGCCAGCCGATGACAGGTCGT
Source organism: Eubasilissa splendida (assembly GCA_031772225.1). Classification (NCBI taxonomy): domain Eukaryota; kingdom Metazoa; phylum Arthropoda; class Insecta; order Trichoptera; family Phryganeidae; genus Eubasilissa; species Eubasilissa splendida. The sequence continues at coordinate 17,385,082 of CM062868.1, forward strand.
GAGCCCAAGACTTCCATACTTCTCATATAAAAATAATAGCTTCGCCACTGCGAGACATTTTTGATAACATTTTTATCTTCATATTGTGATTTTGATTGGATCATCCACGAAGATAAATACAAATTAAATGATAAATATTTTCAATTATATTGACAAATGCTGACCGGGCGCCGTCCGCAAATGCGCGGAGTTTGTCGTCATCACGATGGTCGTTACCGTTGATGTTTAAAGCGTGCCTTGTATGGAGGTCGTTTAAGACATTTAGACGTTTTGACATATAAATTTTATGATAAACCAACGTACAAGATATAAAATATACATCAGTTAAATTTTGTTTTAAAAACAGACGAATTGCACATGATACTTGAAACATGAATAAAATCTGTCGAAACCAATTTAATTGTCCACCATTTTTGCCATTAATAGATTTCCATGCCCCATCACGAGTATCATAAGCATTCCTACAGGTCGAACCAATTCTGAATTACGCTCTCCTATAGTGAGAATGTTCCAAGCTTACAACGATTTGTTCACCGACATTAATATACTTTATGTTTCATAACCGATATTTAAAAACTTAACTAGCAATTATACGAATAATAGATATCTCACTTCATAATTTAATGGAAATATATGGAAGTATGAGTAATTACAGGACGTACGACCTGTCTTTGGCTGGCTTAAGTGATCGCTTTATACAAATATAACGTTCACCATTCGCACCCATTAATTAATCTCCACATCTATCAATTTTTTGGAAGTTGTACATATGTTAATATGTGGAAACATGGACTAAATTTGATATTCATTTCCGTGAAACAGCATATATGTCACAATGAGAACCAAATTATTTTTTTGAAATTATTTACCGAACATTCTTTATCTGTACAATGTTTAATCACATTATACTATAATACACCCAAATAGGTCGTAAGCCTTGAAATTACTCATACTTCCATATATTTCCATTAAATATACTAAAAAATATCTGAGAATAGAATGAGAAATAGAGATGAAATATCTATAATTTGTTTAATAACAGTACCTTTGTAGGTGAAAATCCAGTAATCGTGTGTTCTTGGACATATTCAAATACTATTCTTCGATACTAAATGTAAATGATTTTCTTTTGTTTTTATTATCATGTCATTTTCTTGTAAATGTTGGGATGTAAGTAAATTGACACAATTTTGTTGCTCTATGTCCAATGTCTTTATATACATCTGTGTTATTTGCAATAAATAAATAAAAAAATAAATACAAACAAAATATTTGATGACAACTCAAGTCTCGTGACAAAATTTTGATTTGAATATCATAAAGAATTTAGATTATTTGTATATCAAACAATACGCGACAGATTTGTAATTTAACAAATCTAACGTTAACGATAATAATTGTTCATATTATCACAAAAAAATCACGGGACATTGCGCCAGGGATACAGTGCACAAAAAGGATTGACTGCCCTAGTTTTATTGACTCCAAAGACTATTCACGATAGTGGGCCATAATTAACTTAACCTAACAATACTAATCGGCGAAAGACAATCTCTTCCTGTTCGAAAAGTATAAAAAAATTCTTAAATATCGGTAAATGAAATTTTTTTATGATGGCGTCTTTCTCTTCAATAATGTTATAATATTAATTACCTCAAGCTCTCAACTTGTTTTGTAAGATTTTGTAAAATTGTAGAATTTTTAATTTAATAGAAATCATTTTAAACTTACAGGTACCAGCATTTTTATTCGCTACCCAGAACACAGATTGCGACTGGAAGTATCGGACAGAAAAACACCCCAGGTACTGTCAAGGGATGGTCGACCACCAGTGCAGCTGGCCAAGGGGGAAAACTCTGGGCGGATCGGGCGCCATCAACGCCATGCTGTACGTCAGAGGTAACGAAGCGGACTACGACGAATGGGAGGCGATGGGGAACACCGGATGGAACTACGATTCTGTCGTCGACTACTTTAAGAAAGCTGAACACTTGGAGAACGCATCGTCCCAACTAAAGAATGAATCTGCACAACATTTCGGCAACAGTGGACCATTAAATTTGAAATCTTTTGAATCAAACATCGGTTGGAGAGATGTGATAAAATCTGCATGGGTAAATATTGGAGAAAACGTAGTGCCATATATTGATTTTAAAGGTCAATGTGGTATAACCGATGCTTTGGGAACAGTACGTGACGGTGAGCGGTGCAGTACAGCTAAAAGTTATCTAGCCAGCATTAAAGAAAATAAAAATTTCCACCTCGTCAAGAATGCCCACGTTTTAAAAGTACTCATCAACGAAAACACTAAAACTGCCACGGGCGTGGTAGTCAAGATAAAGGATAAGCAGGTAACCATTAAGGTGAGAAAAGAAGTAATTCTATCAGCCGGGAGCGTAAATACACCCCAAATATTGATGTTGTCAGGGGTGGGCCCAAAAGAGCATCTAAAAAACATCGGCGTACAAGTCAAAGCCGATTTACCCGTTGGAAAAAATTTACAAGACCATGTGATTATTCCAATTTTCTTTGGAGTAGACGAAGCGCACAGTCGACAATTACCAAATGAAGTGATATATCAAATACTTTCTGATTATTTACAAAAACGTTCAGGGTTGTTGGCAACCACAGGACTAACAGATTTAATAGGTTTTATAGATTCTACAGGTAAGAACGGTAATATACCAGATGTTCAGGTACATCATGTATACAATCCAATAAATGATGCTCTGATTTTACCGTATCTATTGAAAGGTGTCGGATTCGGAGAAAACTACGTCAACTTTATGAAAGAACTGAACAAAGTACAAGAATCTTTTTTAATTGCTCCGACACTGTTGAAACCAAAGTCACTGGGAAGAATAGAATTGCGTAATGCAGATCCTCTGGAAGCGCCACTGATTTATCCTGAATATTTTAAAAACGACGAAGACGTGAAAACATTGCTGCGAGGGATACACTTCCTTCAAAAATTGGAAAACTCGGAAACATTCAAAAATTTTGGGATAAAAATACAAAATATTCCATTAAAAAACTGCATTCCTTTTGAGTTTAAATCTGAAGAATATTGGAGATGCGTGATAAGACACGTAGCGACGACTGTATATCATCCCGTCGGTACGGCGAGGATGGGACCGAGCGGCGACAAGGACGCCGTTGTAGATCCAAGATTGAGGGTTCACGGTATAAACGGATTGAGAGTTATCGACGCCAGCATCATGCCGACTATTACCCGGGGGAATACAAACGCGCCGACCATCATGATCGGGGAAAAAGGTGCCGACATGATTAAGGAAGACTGGTCACACGAAAATATTCACATCGAATTGTAGAAATGAAACAATGCATGTTACAGTTAGTTGTGTCGTTACGTCATGATAGTACAATTCAACAGATTATTGTGATCAATGACTCTAAAATATTTTAATATTAAATTATAAGTAGCTTTGCTACATAGATGACATAGATGTCGTGTAATTATTCCAATTCTGTGGTAAAACATGATGATTTCCATCATCAAGCTAAATGAAATGTTGAAGAAATATAATAGTAATGCCGGAAAAGACGTTAATTAATTATTTTAATTCATTACAATCCATTCTCTAACAATGTAAACAGAATATGCAGCATATTATGATGAAATTTTCTGCAATAAAAGATTTCACCAAATGTACAAACTAGTGAGGTCCAGAGTTAAAAGCAGACATCTCCACTTTACATATTTTCGAGTAAAATCCAAAGAACCATTGCACCACACTGTCGCAACTCGTATAATATTAAACATGATCAAATACTGTCATCTTATTGGCTGAAAACGTATTTGTCTGGGTTTGAATTAATTACCTATTGGACATATCTGCGATTGAAGTAACGAGTAAATTTTGAATGCATTTTTATACGGAATTCAGCAATATTTGTCTAATTTCGATAGGCTAGTCTTGTAGACATTAATTAGCTTTATATTTGTACATACTTAACTCAAAAACCATAAAAACTGGACATCTCTGATTTTGATTCTATACCTCACACTTAGTTTGATGATAAAATTTTGATATTTTCGTTAATAATGTTAATAAGAGTGAAGTTGTATATTGCATATTTACATGTAAGGAATTGTTAATTTGAAACAGCTTGGAATGTTACAAATTTTTGTAACAAATTTCTTATATTATTTTTGATTCAGATTGCGCTGTGATTAAAAGTAATTTTGTCAAATTGCGTTTTTTTTTATAAACATAATATTAACTAATTAACATACAAAATATGTACCGCCACTCTTCTGGTTTGACATACCAATCCTACTTTCTACATTCTTATCGGTTGTTGAACCTTCTAACGCGGCCGCACGTACTCCCATATTTAGTCAACCTGAGGTTTTCTCGCAGAAGTCATCTATTTCTGTAAAACTTTCCATACTCACCATCTCAGTAACCTTATATTAATTCTATGGACTAATGCGACAAATGTAGCTATACTCGCTACAATTTTTTTGATTCTTCACTCTGTCGTATTAAGTTTTCCACACTTAAGCCTCATTTCCACTGCATTCAGTATATTTTCGTTCGTGTTTTGCCAATCCCAGGCTTCATATACCTTGCCGTCCCTTAAGAGCATACTTCCCAAATACACAAACACATTCACTTTACATACTACCATCTTTCTCAAACAATAATTAATACATTTAATTAGTATTTAAAATATCACGGACCTATGTTTTGAATTCACAGTAAGAATGTGTTCTACTTAATAATATATTATACATGAAAAATCTTTTCCCGATTGTAAACCAAAGAAAATCTTGATCCCACTTTGGCAACTGACCAGATCACTCAGTATTCGTGTGCACAGATAGGTGGGTGTACGGGGTACATACATATACTTAAATAGTTTATAAACGAAAACTTGTTTTGCTGCGTCGCCAACGGATAGCGCCACCGTCGTTCGCAAGAGCCACACAGATGTCGACCAAATAATATGATAAACTTAAAACGGGCAGTTTATCGTTAGGACTGTACTTCACAGGATCATTTCTGTAGTACTTCCTCCCTCGTAACGTGTACACTCTACCAGAGTGACATTCCGCGATGAGGAGACGTGGCGCGGTTCCTTGAGCGTGAGGCGGGTCTTCGGCGAGTCCCAGTGGCGAACCGTCGGCCATCGATGATCGTTCATCGTTTGTGGTCTCCATAAACGGTTAGGGAATCGTCGCTTTCTGAGCGGCCCTTTTTAAATTCTATTATTTATTTCAAATGTCGTTTACCGTATGATTAGTAAAGTTAGTTTAAAACTCTATAAACTATTCAATCCTAATTTTTCCATCACCTCTATTCATTTATCTGGGATCGATAAATTCCACGCTGTTTGATTTTTGTATGCGATAAAAAAATAAAATTTCGTTTTAATAAAAATGGTCGCCGCGACGACATCTTTGGACAAAATAAAAATGTATTACAGACAGAGCAGCAGATATAACTGAAGCATGGTTTACCTGGGCTTTCGGCAGATGGCGCTATTTTAAATACGGTTGGAAATCAGACCACAAATGAATACATTTGTATTATTATATTTTTGGTAGTACAATGCGTTAGGTATAGATTTTTATTAAATATTTTAAAATAAATACACATATTTTATATATGCTTGACTGAATATATTCAATGTAATTATAGATACATAACTAGAAATGAGAAACTATTTTAATGTTTAAATAAACAATACGAATTAAAATGATGTTACCTCCTGTGACTTATAATTGGAATATTTGAATATTCAATGTTTTTTCAGAAAATGAGCACTAGTTTTTGCCGATTTATCGGTAGTATCCGATGTCCATATTTGTTTTGCGCGCTGTATAGCTGTAAAGTTAACACGGTGAGATTAAAATAGGGAATAAAAAAATATACCTAATACATTAGTATTAAAATTAAATATAAATATATAAAATGAAACTGCTGCATAGATTACAATCTATCTTGATATCTTCACAGATTATACATTCTCGCATCTCAAATACCTTTTCCATGAATTGAATTAGTTCGGTTCTTCTGAAAGAGTAGAATTTAAGTTATGCTGATATTCACGGCAACACATAATATATACATACATATTTTCAAGACATTCCAGACAACTTGAATTGTTCTCTGTAAAATTCTCGTATCAAGTTTTCAACTAGGTAATGTATTTAATAATATTTTTAAGAGAGTATAAAATAGTACTATCGATGAAAGACCTGTTAAACATATTTACCCATATTACAGTTGCGATGTGAAAACGAGTTTTTGTTTACTTAATACGGCCGAACCCGGCATTCTCGTATTGCATGCATTCAGTGGGGAAAAGATTAAGCAACGGATGGCTGCTGAGAAATAACAGGTGGTAAACAAATCGTTTTCCACCACGACAACGCTCGCCCTCATATCGAACGCCGTGTGATCGAACCCATCGTTAGCAAGAGATGGGATTTGCTCTCCAACCCGCCCTACTCTCCCACCGAGGCCCCCAACTGTCGGAAAAATAGGCAGGTTCGCGAAGTCTACGACGATTTGTAGGAGTTGATGGAAGATATTAAATCGCGGATTGCCTCAAAAAACCAGTGCTCCTTCGTCCGCGTAATCAGCTGTCTTCCAAGCAAATGGGAAGCGGTAATTGACGTTGATGATGAATACGCCCCCAAATGATAATATGTATTGAGTTTATTTTCGTTTTCGGTTATGTTATAATATATGTATATATATTTTTTAAAACTATAATTTAATAAATACTTAATTATTACTATTAACCAGAGATTGTCTAAGACTTTGTTACTGTCGCATCTTATGTGTGACGTTCACGCATTACGAATATTATTTCGAATTTAAAATTAATGTTTAGCTTTATTCAAATATTTCTATGCGAAGCCGAAGCGACTCTCTCTCGCTCTACGCCTGTCGAACGCACCGGACTTGCTTCGGGGCGCCGCCGGGCGGCTCCATACTTACTGTCCGCCATTTTGCTTCGAGACAACGCCGCCAGGAAATTGCAATGTGCCTCCTGGAAGGCATCCGAAAACCCCGCCATGGACACAAGGCGAGCGGCGAATATTCCCACTGCTCACAACGGAGGACCGGAGGCCACCTACCACAAGACGAACGGACGCGGCCACAGAGACCACATGTCGAGCAAAGCTAGGAAGCCCACGTCCGTGAACTGGACCAGGGGTGGGCTCCAGGTGCCGCTTGCCGCACGCGCCAGCGGCGGGCCACACGTGGCCATGCAATTGGCCACAAATGTGAAGACACAAAAGTGATTGGGAAAAAACAATTAGTACGCCACGTTTAATTAAGCTTAGATATAAGTAGCAATAAGAATTTTCCTTTTAAAATTTCCTTGTATTGTAAATATATGTGTGAATTTGTATATAAAAACTCGTATTAATTTAATTTACCCTCCCGCCATCTTCTCGTGACCACTACAAATGTTGATTGCGCAACAACGAGAACGTTGCGTTCACATCAACTTTCTTGACTCATACTTAGTATAAAATCAGCATTTGAATGTGGCCATGATTTCACAGACCGAAAAACCCATCGAAGAGACAAATTTCGCAATTAGTCATGACGGAAAATCCGTCATTGTGAAGCTCGTGTTCATTTGTCATAGTCTAACTATTTTGAACCAGCTAAAAACGTCCAACTAAACCATGTAACAACAGTTTAGTGTGATATGACGTTGTCCAGATTCGGCAGGTCGCATTGGTAATTGGTATTCTGCGTGATTTATTAAATTTTGTAGGATATCAGCGCAGAGCTGTACGACAGGGTAAAATAGACGCAGACAGTGATCGGTGTTGACAGATGCGAAGAAAATTCACGCGAGACTCGTTATTACTTATATTAATATTTTTTAAAAAGATATCAACTTTATATAAAAGTTCCGAATTCGTATCCCGGGAGGTAAACAAATATTTTTTTCAATAGTTAGATTTTTTCTATACATCTTTCTAATTGATTAATTTTTTTTTTTAATACATTAAAACTATGTTCTAAAATTGTAACATCTAAAATGGTATTTTACCAATTAACGACGATTTATCGAATCACTGAAGTGAATTGGAACTGAATTAATTACAAAACGATCTTAAATCGAATAACTAATTCGTGAATTCGTATTGCGTTGCAGCGTGTACACAATTACAAAAATGATTTTAAATTCTCACATTCAATAATAGCTCTTATACATGTTTGCGGTCTAGTGGTTACAACACTCGCCCAGTGATCTAGTAGTCGGGGATTCGAGCCTCGTTCCAGAAGGCCGTCAAGCTAGTCCTATTTTCATAGCACAAGCATTTAGTTTTTAGTTTGAAAATAGTAAGAAAATGTGACACGTGTACGCATCTCTATTTAAAAAAAAAATCTGATTGGACGGAGCTAACAATTGCAGCTGTAATGAGATGACAAATTAATGTCAAATGTATTTTTTATATCATGAAATATTTAATATAGTGCGTGCGATGTCATAGCTGTCACCGATACTGTTATTACATTCAACCAACTTAATAACATGTCTCTACATTATTCTCGTGGGACTTAAATTTCTTTGCTAAAATTTTGCAACAGTGCAATTATACACCGAACATGCGACGAAAGATGTTAATTTTATGTTGGTAAGTAAGAAATGTATATACATTGTAGAGAAAAATGGATCGGTCACGTAATATGAAACAAAAATCAATTAAAGAATCTATCTATCTATATACATGATAAATATAGGATGTCCAACGGAAAAATCTCAAGATTAAATTGTAATTGCTCGTAAACCACCCGGGTGAGGTAAGTGGAAGGGGTATTGTTCGAGGCGCGTTATTTGCTGATTTTCTAGTCGCAATGAGTCACTGGTCGGGAGCGCACCGCGCGTTCGCTGTTGAGCAATATTTAAAGGGCGGTGATTGATTCAGCACGCCACTTATCTGGTGTTGGGTTCAAAAGTTCAGACAAGAAGGGACAATGGTTAACAAAACTTCTCCGGGACCATCAACGTCAGCAGCGACGCCAGAAAATATGGCTCAAGTTCGACGTGAAATTATGCGCAATCCGTGTAAATCGATAAGGAAGATTGCAGCCTGTACTGGAATAAAAAAATCAACAGTGCAGGTTATTTTGAAAAAGAAGCTACAGTTTCACCCATACACACTGAAAATCGTGCAGTTTCTCAACGAAAATGACTATTCTTTACGTGAAACCTTAGCGAGAACGATGCTGGAACGTTTAGGAACAGCACGAATGCATATTGTTTACTGACGAAGCACATTTTCATATCGATGGCTATGTTAATAAACAGAACATGAAATACTGGTGCTCCGACAACCGGAGGGAATGCCATCAAAAACGTTTGCATTGTCCAAAAACGACAGTGTGGTGTGCAATTTCTGTCCGAAGGACAATTGGCCCTTATTTTTTTAACCAGCGAGAGACAGTCACTGCTGACGTGTATTGCTGAATGATCGACGAGTTTTTGATAGAACAGAATACAATTTCAGCAAGACGGGGCTACTCTACACACAGCTAGAGTCTCAATGGAGAAGCTGGGGGGAATTTTTCACAATAAATTAATCACCAAGTGCGGAGACATACCCTGGCCACCTCGGTCACCGGACCTTACACTGTGCGACTTTTTTTTTGTGGGGATACCTTAAGTCGAGAGTTTACAGGAATAATCCTCGATTAATTCAGGCCCCACAAGAAAATATCCACCGTGAAGTTGCTGCCATTGAACCAACGCTTTGCTCTGGTGTATTCGCAAATTTAAGAGTCCGATTGCAAGAGTGTCTCGAGAGAAATGGACGATATTGTTTATAAAACGTAAAATCCGCATCGTTAAACTCAATTTTTTATAAAAAAAATATGACAATAAGATTGTAGTATTTTTTATTTATTTAATATTAAACGTGAAAATTTACCGCTGAATATCCTTATATGCACGTAATGTCTGGCAAAATTACGTTGTACTGTAACTTTTGAGGCAAAGCCTTGACTATGGTACGTGTTACCGTGCGGAGACACCGATTTAGGTTTCTTTAAGGAATTAATATAACTTAATATAACTTAGAAGAGACACCAGCATGTATATATAGAAATTTTGGCATCGCTTTCATAATGTATGCCGCAGGACTGCACTGCAAGGCTGCTATGTAGTATAAAAAAATCCAACCTGACGGTGAATGAGTAGGACCGACATGGGAAATTTCGTTCATAGAACGGTTCTGAGTAAGAGGAGGGCCACCATCAGCATTGCCAGACGTCTCGATTTTTAAGCAAAAATAGATTACAGTTAAATTCACGATTATTCGACAACGAATAAGACGTTTAAATTAAGACAGAAGAATGCGTGATAAGATTTCTGCACAGCAATGTTTCATAACCGCGACGAACGAAATAAATTTAGAAAGTGTAGAAGAATGCGGGGTCTATAATAAATTTAACTGGATAAGTAGATACGGACCCGATGTATGAAGAATTTAACTCACTAAAACCATCTATTGATGAGATTGCGAAAAATTCTAAAAATAGGTACAATAAAAATATTTTTAAGCTCATTTAATTTTCAAATCACTTTGTGGTTTGACATGTACATTTGTGACGGGCCTTACGAGCTGGAGATACACTGAACTGCAAAATGAAACTAAAACACCAATTGTCATTAAGAGAAGTATATTTTAGTATACCTCCGGTGGAACAGTGGGTAATTACGAACGATTGTATAGGTGCCGGCTGGTGCTCGTCTCCAGTGCCGCCGACCTATTTCAGGTTCTGGGTAAGTATCGATCCGAGTCTCCGCCGCAGCAGGGAATGAATCACCGCAACATATTATTGAATGAATCTCAATCGGCCGGTAAGCCTTCGGTCGTCGTGGAAGCCGGTTGTGGAATGTTTTGATGGGCCATCGGAACCGGAGAAAGCGAAAACATTCGGCCGTTTCATAATACACAATACTATGTGAACCTATTTCTACATCGGTGCATCGCGCACAATCACTATCAATTTGGTTCACATGACTACGAAGATATTCGTATGTGTATAAAAAAAAACGTACCAAAAAATATTATCATATCCGGCGACAGTAAAATAAAAAGGATTACGAGGGGAATTTTTTAAGTAGGTATTATTTTTAAAGAAACAACACTTTACATTCTTCGGACGCTACACACCTTTAACTACTTCTCAACATAGTAGCCGCCATTATCAAGGCACTTGTCATAACGGAGCATTAATTTCTGTCTTCTTTCAGCCTGGGATGAAAACCATGTCTGCACTCCATCTTTGAGTTAATCATCGGCATCAAAACGCTTGCCACCGAGGAACCGCTTCAGATGAAGGAAAATATGGAAATCACTTGGTGCCAAATCAAGACACACTAGTTTCATGTTTTGTGCATTCAAAAAACGAATCACGGACCGTCTTAAATATTTCAACCACTCACTACAAGATGGCAACACTATGTGATTATCTCTAACGTTACGTGCGGTGAGTCAACAGATGAAGGAAACCATTGCGCACGCGCAACACCGTAACCGCAGCGCTACACCGGGAATATCCGACAGCAGTACTTGCTTAAAAAACGCGCCTCGTAAAACTAAAAATAGATTGGTAGCATTTCTCGTCTTGTCCTTGGACACAAATTGAAGTGAAATGTCAATTTCCTTTGACCTTTTTGTACTGAATGTACAATTTTCAAATAGAAAACAAACAAGTCCAGTCATATTGTGTGAAATTTGTAAAATGTAAAAATGGAATACTGCTGTACTTTATGAAGGTAGTTATTTCAATTATGTTCTACGAACGCGTTTCGGAATAAATAAAATTAAACAATAATATGTAATAAATATATTTAAATAGTAATCTAATCCAGTTGCTGATTAATTATTTATATTTTTAAAACCGACATTTAAATTTATACATTTTTACTGTACACAATCATTCATGTAATTTATTATACTTAGTGTTGCCAGATATTTCGCGGTCGTTCTAAACTCTTTATATCATCCATATTCACCTTGCGTATCTAGCCTTGTAACTTTTTCTTATTCCTTTACAAGCTCTAGAGATCATATTATACGAATCTCGAGAGGTTCCATAATCTCAATAACGTGGCAGTTGTTGTGCGGTGTAACGTAATATTTTTGTAAACAAAACATTGCACTACACATACATCCGAGTATTATTTTAGAAATAACAACGTGCAGTACAAAATTTGGTATAATATTAGGTTCACTTTTTTACATGTATTATGTACTTACTTTAATAAATAATGTCTAGTGGTCTGACGTATTACTCTTCCAAATTAAAATTCATTAAGTATACATTTTCACCTAGTTCATTACTATGAGTGTTGCGTCATATTTCAAATATCGTACAAATGTACCGAGGGTATGCATATAAAATTTGGTGAAGTAAATACAACATATCAGTAAGAAAGTAAGACATGTGTTTGGGTACCCTGCCTGCTGCACTAGTAATTGACTGTATTATAGCAGACAGTGTTCCTCCGGTATAACAGTAAGCAAAGTGTAATTATCAATGTATAAACATTATATGTATAAATATGAATTAAATATATTAATTAGAAAGATATATATATATAAAATCAATTTTATCGAAAAATATTGTTGTTGCGCCACCGGGATTCGAACCTGGATCTCTTTCCTAACCGGGGAAGGTGCATTATCCAACTATGCTACAGCGACAATTTTCAAACCTATATGTTACCTTTTTGATATTAATACATTTAATCGTTCCATTATTTGAAAGAGCCATCTACCTTATTTTTACAGAATCTCAAATACCTTCGAGTAAACTGATAGCAGACGCTTATATATATAAACAGTTTATTCAAGAGATGCAATTAGGTATTTCAATATACTGTTGTAGCAGTTTTATTCTCAGATTTAGACCTTTAAAAGTTCTTGGGCGTAATTTCTCCCCATTCTAATTATCACAGTTTTACTTTTTTTTTTTGTTTGTTTGTTTTTATTTTTTAACAATAAGATATTTTTTAAATGTGCCTCGTGCATTACTCGACTTGTCAAGTGACAGTGATTTATTAATCTCACACGACGGTGAATTGAATTGTCGCGAGTGAGAACGCGGACAATGAGGTGTGCACCGGCCGTCAAACGAATATCATACAACAAAAAAACATTGAATAATCATGAAACAAGAAAATTTTACAAAAAAAAATTTAAATAATTACTGTCAGTGAGCAATTACTGCTCCAGCCCACTCTACACGGCAGGCATGGAAAATATAATTAATCATAAAAAGTTAACAAATAATTACGCCACAGACATTATTATCACCTGACGCGCTGTTGCGAGAGTACCTCTACATACAGTATTAACCGTAAGTCACGTACGTATCATAGACATTTATTTCTTTCTTTATTTCAGATGTATGCTATCATGTTGGACTTTATTTAACCTTTAGCTGGCCGGAAGAGAGATTCAGACGCAGTGGCGTAACAAGTAAAATTGGGGCTCAATGCAAAATGGAAAATAGGGCCCCCGTATTGTTCAACAGGTATCTAAATACCAGGGGCAGGCAGTGCATACAAGTAGCTGTGGATTACTAAAAATTTTGGGAAATAAATATAAATTAAATTATTTTACAATTAGCCCCATCTGTGTACCAGCAGTATTTTAATTGGTTAGTTCTAAAAACTACCACGACAACTCACCACTGTAACCATGGCTTTTTGTGTATTCCCCGCATCGAGTTATTCACATTACTATTTACTGAATTGAAAATTTCTTTCGGTTAATCCGTTTTGTAAGGAGTTGTTACCTATGCTGTTTTTTAACAGAATAACATTAGAAAGGCTTACAAGTGCGTGCAAATCATTGAAGTGTCTACTTCCTCTTTTACTAATTCGCGAATTTTACTATCTTACTGTTTTTGACATGTTGATTTCATAATTATTTTTTAAATTTTGTGCATGGATTGGTTTTTGATTTTGGAAAACAAAAAGCAATTGGCAGAACTATTTCCTACGTTAACCTTTAATAAAAATAATTGTTTCCTGTAGTTATTACGTGAAAGATTTTCAAATCATAAATTAATCATGTTCAGTCAAGTGTTCTTAAAAACGTCCATACATTTTTTATATGGATAAGAAGGTATTATTTTACGTTAAAACTAAAACTTTAAAAACACTATTAATAGTACTCTAAATTAAACGAAGGATTTATTTTGTCTAAAGACGTTGGTTAAACGAAAGTACATATATTATACATGATTGTATATCGTTGGTAACAGCATAACTTAAATCTATACCTACTGCACGCCACTGCTAAATATTGAGAGAAATTAGAGAATCACGTAGATAAAATAATAAAAACAGAATTGTATCCTATTATATAAGTGTATTTTTGGAATATAAATACACACTCTACTGCTCTAGGGTAATTTTCGCATTGCTATGTTGGTATGATCTATAACCCGCGTACTACTGTATACATAAATAATGCTTTAAAGTGTCATCTCAATACAGGATAGAAATATTTTTTAAACTATATCATTATATTTTATTATTAAGGAGAACACATTCTATAATAATTATGGCGTCTCCTATCGGATTACTCATAGGTATTTGAGATTCCGTAAAAATAAATAAAATGGCTTTCAAATAATGTAACGATAGGTGCATCAATTTGAAAAGTGTAACATATTTGTCGTCAATGCACTGTGTTGGTATAGCATAATCGGTTAATGCATTGTTCCCCGAATAGGAAGAGATTAACGTTCGAATCCCGGCAGTAACAACAATATATTTCGATAAAATTGATTTTATATGTATATATTTCTAAATAATACATTTAATTTGTAATCATTTTATTTCTTGGTATAGTAGATTTTAAAAATTATTAGTCCATATTAAAAGTATCGATACTCGGATACGACACACAATGTATTGTAAGGTGATATTGTGCAGTCTCAAACGAGACAACGTGAAGTGTTATTTGTATATAGGAATCCATAGAAATAACTATGCCGTAAACTCGCCAATAACACGGATGCATCGGCTTGGTAACAAGTTGAATTTTGTTGACATTTTTCATTGCAGAAGCATACCTGAATTGAAGAATATTTGTAGCTCCTTGAAATATACTTAGTTTTTAAATTACATACTGTTATATCTAAATAAAAAATTGTAATTGTGTTTGTAAAAGCCCACAAGAGCGTTGATGGTAACAAAATAAATATAGTCACTTTTAATTTTATTAGGAGAACACATTCTTATTGTGAAGTTGTAATTATTCAGAACAGACAGATATTTTGAATATGAATTAAATATATTAATTAGAAAGATATACATATAAAATTAATTTTATCTAAAAATATTATTGTTGCGCCACCGGGATTCGTACATGGATCTCTTTCCTAACCGGGGAAGGTGCATTATCCAACTATGCTACAGCGAAAATATTTTTAGCGACAAATTTTCGAACTTACATATTACCTTTTTTGATATTAATACATTTAATCGTTCCATTATTACAACAATATTTTCGATAAAATTGATTTTATGTGTATATCTTTCTAATTAATATATTTAATTCATATTTTGCTTTTAATTTTATTTGCTTATTTATCCATATGGTGTGCGACTTACAGTTTACCTGTACTTCTCATCAACGTCAATTTTTGTAATTATTCATATTCAAATCACTTTCTTTGACAATTTTGTGATTCTTCTACTAATTAAACTAAATAAAATTAGAAACTGAAAAAACCCTTAAAATGATAATATAACAAAACAATGTGAATTGTGTGAGCAACACCACATATATGTATATAGACAATATTTTATGTTAAACTGTGAATAATAAGATATTTACTGTTTCCGAGGTAAGTTTGTAAAACTTCATAATCACAAACGTAAAAATAAAACACTCATTTTTTTTTATTCTACTCGTTTAATTTACTTGAGACGCGTTCCGCCTTGTAAGAGCACTATCAATCTAACAATTTAACTCAACTATTTGTATTTATGTCTACAGTGGAAGACAGCTATACAATTTTATTGGCATGAGATGAAAGGGGGACATTGTTCATTGGAATTTTGAGGATTTACATAAATCTTTGAATGCTTCTAATTAACCATTATGTTTCAACACTAATGATATTTTAATGTCATGTAGAAAAAGAAGAGTAAAAATATTTTTTTTAAATAAGAAAATAATACGACAAGAGAGAAATTTTTGATATTCTGGAATTTATAAAATGTTTGCAGGGATTCTGGGAAAGAGTTATGTTCATGTCGAATTGGTGATCTCGTTTCACACGTGAAACGCGTCTCAAATAAATTTAACGAGTAGAATAAAAAAAAAGAAGAGCTCTTGAGCCGACCCGGCATAAACCAAATGGCAGCCGAGCACAGTCTGATCTGCCAGTATTTTTGGAGCTACAGTTAATATTTTTATAACTTAATTTTTATGCTTTACTTCCCCTATTTGCAATGATTCGGAGGCCCTCGTAATAGTATATATGTACGCCACTGACCTGCCGACACCGTTACGCAATCGTCAGCCAGCATCCGAATTAGAGAAGAGAATCATACCTGAAAAGAGAGAGAAAAATATATTAATTAATTCGAGAATCTAAATTAATCGATGACGCGGCAGAAAATTGTATTGATTGGTGTGGCCGAAGATTATAGCTATGGACGTAAACAGGTTTTAAGAAGTGGGTCAAAAATTCGTATTGTCAGACATCGTCACAGCCTCAGAAACTGTTAAACGCTAATACATAACATATTCAGAAGATATCTCATTACGCAACAGAGGTCATCGGTTAAAAAAATAATATTTTAATTACTTTCATTCGTACTTCTCGCACACGACATATTACATCTAGTAAATAATTTTTAATCCGAAATTAATTTTAAAAATAAACAAAATACTGTACCTTTATCGGACGCGATAACTGCACACTTACGGGTGTTAGAAATGTCAAATTACGTTTGTTTTACAGACACAAGGAAATTATATAAGTTACACTAGAAAAGTGAGGATTTCAACGAACATGTATAAAATGTGATATCCATGCTTGTACCTACCAGAAAAACGCTTTTTTTTTAAATCCTCCAATATTCCATAAGCAAAACGTACGCCCAGCGATATGCTTATAGCGACTATTGCGGAATATATATAAAATTATATGTAATATCGGTTAGATACTTTTTCTATCTTGTAATTTTGATGGTTTTCAGTAATAGATCGGTGTGATAATACATTTTTAAGCAAAGAAATCAATATCAAAAAACAATGCAGTGCACCTAACAAAAATTAATAACTACTTAATTTTCTCCTCCTGCCTTAGAAGGGTCAGAGGTCCATCACCTCAACAAGCCACTTCAGTGCTGCAAAAGTTTGCCCTACAGTATTCTGCAGCTACCTGAAATACACCATCATTAAACCTTCCTCTCCGGTGATGTAAACTGAGTTGACATTGCCTCTAATTATGTGAATATCTGGTGGGCCACGTCGAAGGACGAAGAGGAAGAGGAAGATCCCCCGCCTGTTGGACCGATCAAGTAGCAAAGGCAACAGGCACTTCTCTGGTGACAGCCCTAAGATCTGCAGGATGCCGAGAAAAGTGGAGGAGCATAGTCAAGGGGGCGGGAGTTCATGAATCATGGATGATGATAATGATTATTATTATTATTATTTCAAAAGTGGCATGTAATTTTTCGTCTCAAACTGTATGTAAGGGCATGTTTTATTATAGTTTTATAAACAGAGCCTTTAGTTTGATAGATTCTATTGCTTCACAAATGGAATGTCATACGGCTAGATTAAAAGAATTTAAAAAGCGGTCGTACTATTGACCATGCACGAGACTAAGAAAAGAAGTGAAAAGGTGGCCACACAAGATCAGTACTGTATTAGCGATGTGCAGTGGACAATAATAACCCCTTCACATATTTAAGACAAGATTATCTAACCAAGTCACGTACGAGTACTACCTACGAATTTTGGTACGTTTAATTCCACACGTCTGCCGTCGTTGGAATTCACATTAAAATTACCCAACAAAGTGGATTATTACACTTCATTGTACATAAAAACCCATCGCAGTTTACTTAAAATCACTCCATTCCTTAAAAGCGACAATCTCAAACGAAGAAGAAAAATAAGGGAAAGTCGATATAGAATACCTTTCTATTCAATCCGCCACATCTACATATTACTGCACGTAGTTTTCTACTCTTACAGTTAAAAGAAATTTCAAGACACTGTGTAAAAAGCGACAACAACGAATGCTGCAGTATCAAAAAAAAAAATCGGAAAACATAATACTTTTTAACAAAGTAGACCTTACTGTTAGTTTGTCAATATTTGAGGGCAAAACGGTCGGAAACGTTACGACAAAAGGCCGCAGCACGGCGACAACGTTATTTCAGACGGGGGGCGAATAAATACATACCTATGACAAACGGTTAAATAATTCGCTTCCAAATTCACCGTCGACTTTCTCCGCGCGGTTGGATCGTGACCGCGCCGGGTGTATCGATACAGTTGGCAATCGAACCGCTCGGAAAGCGCCTACCCATTATTGTGAAAGAGTCGAATCCTTTGGCAGACCGTCCAGTCTGCAGTCTGCACTGAATGCTTCGTGACGTCGCACGCCGTCACCGTACGGCGCCACCGGTCGCGATAAAATACGACGAATCGTCATTTGCCGCGCTTTTGAACATATGACAGCCGACGCGGCGTTCAACTTTTTACGTTCCAAATTTCAAACAACTAGTGGCGATTGAGAATAATATCCCTTTTCAGTGTTAGGTACTAGAATAATTTATTTATAAATAAAACAAAGCATTATTTGATTGGCAGTATTCAACTAATTCGATATCTGAAAAGTTGTGTGGTGCACGTTGCTAGTAGTAGAGTATTTGCAATTTATACAATTTTCACATCACACGAACGTCAAGTGTGAGGGTTCGGCAGTGTGTTTTTGCAATTAGTACCTGTTTGCCGATAGAAGACAATCATTACCCGCTCATAGAAAGTGAAAAATGTTAAGTGCATCGAACATGTTCATGTTCCGTCAAAGGAAGCAATTGGATCCAACAAGGTAAAGATATGTCTCGTGGTTTTTTTTCCCGTTCGTAGAATGGGACAATTTTTGAGAAATATTTACGTTTCACACGCAATATTAGCCGATGACTAAAACGAACTCAAGTAATTTTAAACAAACAATAGATATCTCATTGAGACGAGACTATCGTAAGTCAAATAATTTTCTTTGAAATACAGGTACCACCGTTGATCGCGGGGGATACGTTCTGGACATGGTCGCCATAAGGGGGTTTAAAAAAAAACACATTTTAAAATCCGAAAAAAAACACATTATTAATAACAACAAAAAATTTTGATTTCCTTGTTTTTGGCCTCTCTACGTTTATTATGCAAAATTAACTGATAACTATCGTGGTTAAATAAGCCGTTACAAGAACGCTTTACAACACTTACTCACTCATAATCTACTTCACTTTCTTCTAACAACTCCATGCATTGATTATGAAGAGAAATAGCCTTTTCAATGATTTTGATACTTCACTTTCGCATGGAAACAGGTTCCGATACGTCATTTTCTTGGGACATAGTATAGCAGTTCATTTCTTAAAATTCATTAGTTAATTAAGGATTCGTCTGACAAAATATGAATATCTAGCGCGCGTTTGACACTGCAGCTAAGATTATACTGAAGGATGCACTGGCTCAATCGTTATTTTGTCTCACTCGCAACTTTACGTATATGTACGTATGGTGTGAGTGAGCAAGAAAGATAGTGATTGTGACTTAGTGTATGACATACAGTTTGTGATTTTTTTAAATGTATTATAATTTTGCTTTCATAATTAGTAATTTATTAACTTTGTTCTTAAAAACGAGCAAGCTACTTAAGACTAAGTCGGAGAATTAAGTCTGGTACCAGTTCCAAATTTATGGCCGTTTATAATAACAAACAGAGCTTTCGTGACAAAATTCTCATACGAGTCTTTGAGTTTGATGCAAATAATTTAAATTTGACTAGGTATATAGTTATTTACATATATTATCTATATTGAAATAACTATACAGTAATAATAAAATAATAGTTATCCATTAATGTATTTTAATTACGTATATTTATAGTGTATCAATGTTAAGTGGTGTTAAATAGCAGTTCCTTCATAAAACTTACATCAATTCTTGTATCTTGTATTC
This sequence comes from Eubasilissa splendida, assembly GCA_031772225.1. Lineage (NCBI taxonomy): Eukaryota > Metazoa > Arthropoda > Insecta > Trichoptera > Phryganeidae > Eubasilissa > Eubasilissa splendida. The sequence continues at coordinate 17,405,327 of CM062868.1, forward strand.
TGGATATTAATAACTCTCTAGATTACATTGTTGGACGTTTATATTCAGAAGACGTCTTGTACCATATGAAAAAAAATAAAGAAACGCTGATCTCTATCGAGAAGAGAAAATCTACTTAGTACTACTTTGGGAGTGTTACGAGAAACGAGAAACATGAAGCAATACAAGTCAGAAGCTTTACTGTTATATATAGCGCCTAATTCCAAAACCCCCTAAAAATAATTTCGGATAATTTGAGTTAAATATGCAGTTTTGTAGATTTTTTTTGTCAAACAAATTGTTTCTCGCAAAAGCCACTTAAATCCATTAATATTTCGTGTTCAAAATCAGGGTATATTCCAAAATACCCCAAAATCACATCTCTTCTTGACGATCGCGTGATCTAAAATCCAGCATGACTACCGGAACGATATAATATACAGAAAAAAAAATTACATTACAAAATCAATTCTTTAAAAAATGCCGACGTAAAAACAAACATTTGCTTTCAAAATATATGTTTTCTTCCATAGCTCAAAAACGTAAAGTCATGTCAGGAAATTAGTAATCAGACGTTACATATGCCGACCACTTTTAGCTGCGTTTTGAGTGATACATAAAAATGACACTCCACATCAAATACCTTTTTTATTCGATTTATAATAATACATTTTGAAATTGTTCTAAAACATATATATATATATATATATATATATGTCATGTACCATTAAGGAAGAATAAGAATGTGAAGACTTGGCGGTTTGAAATAATTATGCTTATTGTGAGTTTAAGTGTACAAATAACCAATTCACGGAGACCTATCGAAACGAGCAGACTTTCAGTTGTCCGTCGTGACGTCAAACACAATCTGATTAAAAACAGCCCTGGCTATGACTTATACCGATGGATGCCTCACCAGGTGCTAACTAAAAATGTGGAAATGCTCAAAATGTCAAGTGAAATATCAATACAAGTCCGTTTGCAAAGGGTAGAACAGTACAATAAAGAACAGCTGTGTCAGTTGTCTTAATCCTTCCCAAACGATGCAGTAACACATGTCTAACATGCCAATCGAACCCATAATTACACGCTACATAAAATTCATATTTTATTTAACCCTAAGACAATCATTTTGCGCTTAGAAATGTCTAGTGAAAAAACAATTTTATAAAGAGAATCTTACAAAAATAAATAATTTTTGGTATGATAGACAGCGATCGCACTTTAATTTTACAATGAAAAGAATAGCAAACATACGAATATAATTATATATCTTTCTCACTAATTGAATGAAGAGAGAAAATAAGAAAGGTTGTGTCGTATAGAACTTGACGAATGCTTCAAATTACATATATTATTATATTTAATCATTTTTTCACATTTAATGGTCATAGACAATAATCATTTAAGTCAATAAAAACTCTATTTTCTTACGGTAACACGAGTTGACAGCATGGCTGCGTACGGGTATTTTATATCACGGTATGATAAAGGTTAAAAAATAGCATTATATAACAGTGGTCAGTACGTTAACTTGAGATGAATGATCAGCTCCTTGGAAGGATGGTGGTGCAGGTGGCACTTAGCATATATACTAACCTAACCAGATGGACTAGTGAATTCAAGTGTGCGTGTAATTAATGAATCATTTGTATTAGAACGAGAATAAAAAGATAAGAGTGTAAACTGAGTCAGTAGTCAGTAATCAGTGGTGAGAGATAAGACCTGGCGCGTCTGCGCGAGGAACTTTACTACCGAAATGATGAGCTAAAAAACTATAAAATAGGCAGGCTTTGATGATTAGGTTATCCGGTGACGCGCAACTATCGAAATGGCTGCTCAATAATAAACCTGAAGGAAGACTAGATAGACCTAATATGAGGTAGCAAGGTAATAAAAATCTTGGCGATAGCAAGTGGACAGAAGAAACTCGGTGCAGAGACCGGTGGCGGTATTCTTGGAAGGCCAGGATCCACACCGGCTGTAGAGCCAGGGATGATCCATACTAATATTGCGCTCCCCCATCTATCAGGCCTATTCTCAAAATTGCAATATTGAAATGAAGGTGATTGTTACACCAACCCTCAAAAATAGACAGATAGTTTTGACAGATTATGGTACGTTTATCTCCCTCACTCTCTCTCTCTCATTCAAATATAACACTATTTTTGAGGGTTGGTGTAACAATCACCTTCATTTCAACATTGCAATTTTGAGAATAGGCCTGAATATCTGTGATTTTCTAAATGTGGCGTTTTCAGACATAGTGTCATTTGTGGCTGCAAAGCCAGGTCTGTAAGACACGATCAGTCCAAAAACGAACTCTAGGTTAAGATCACTAAAAAAGTTTTCTCTTTTATATATTCAATAACAGTACCTTTATTACGAGTAAAAAAAAAATATACATGACATCTGTCATCTTTTCTGTCTATTGTTAACTATAGAATAAAGGACTCCGATTCCAAATAGCATTTTTGTGTTTATTATTGTCTATATGCTAACAAAGGTGGAATAATTTTAAATACATTGAAGCGGCCACAATGGCCGCCCGCTGGGTCTAACAGGAAACAATTGGCGTTAGCTGATTGCTTATCTGCTAGTGATGATATAATATTTATTCTCGGCGAAGAAAGAAAAAAATATAGTAAAACTATACAATACATTACAAATAATGTAAATTAGCAAAAATACAGTGATGACCTCTCGCTTTTACTCTTTCCAACCCCATGTTTAACATGTATTCCCTCGAGTCTCCCCTTCAATTACCGCACACACCACCAATTTACTGTATTTAGGTTGTTTATTCAGTTAACATTCTGTTGTTCCCCGTTGGGTGACCCGTTGACACGCACATGGGGAAAAATATCCCATTGTGTGCACCATGAAAAACCCTCGCGTACACATAGTTAAGTTCCGAGGTGCCCCGGGCCTTCGCGGTCGAGTAGTCGCGGTAACAGGTGAGCGGTCCGTGATCAGGCCTTCGAGAATAGTAAAAGTTAACCCTTTACTCACTGCGAGTTATAATCAGTGGTTCCTTAGTTTACCTCGGCTTCAATATGACGTTCCCTTAATTCATTCTGTTCTTCCGTTATCTTCCTCAGTATTTCCGTTCCTATCAAACATACTTCCCAAACACATAAAACCATGTACTTTTCCAAACATCCATTACCTATCAGTAATTCGTACGATATTGTATTCTTCTCCTTCTCAAATAACACTTTCAAAAAGTCACTTTCCTTGCATACATCGTAAGAAAGCAAGTCGAAAATTATATACATTTTTTGTTTTACAATTAATTTACACAAACTTTACGGAAGCCAAGCTCTTCGTGAATGATTTGATGAACAGAACGGTAAGAACGGCAGGTGGCAACTGGCCTATTCTCTAGAATCATCTCTCGAGCTTGCCGAATCTTGTCGTCCGTGGTGGAGGTTGACGGGCGTCCTACTCCCTCTACGTGCTTCAAACTCGTCTGTCCACTTTTGAACTTTTGGATCCACTAAAAAACACTTTTATGTGATAAAGCACTGTTCCCGAATTGTGATAAAAGTCTATGAAAAATTTCAGCCCTTTTCACACCCTCCGACCAGAGAAATCGGATCACTGCTCGTTGTTCCTCCTCAGTGCAAACTGCTAGCGGAGCAGACTTATATATATATATATATATAAATTAATAGCCGGAAGGTAAATGACGCGATCGGGATCAAATTCCACACATATGATCGCAGTCATATCAACCCTAAGCGCGCATGCCCAGAAGGCAGTATGACAATCTTGAAGGTGTGTTTTGGCGAAAGTGTAGATAACTTACTAGATTATGTAAATCTTGTTCACTATCAGCCATTACATATGCAATACATTACAGATGCAATATATTCAGGTTCAGTATATTATAGTACAGGGTGAATATTATGTTTCAGGCTGATTCTGTTTGGTCGCCATTTTGGTTTGGCAGACTTTTGTCAGTTCGCATATGCTAGTCGTAGAGAGTACTTGATTACAATTTATTATGGAGCATCTAACGCCTCAACAACATGTTGAAGTCATTAAAACATTTTATTTAAATAATAATGGCAATGCTGTAACCATTAATGGTGATCGCTATCATGACATGTTGGAAAACTTCTTGGTGGTCGAATTTGGACGATGTGGTTTCAATATGACGGTGCAACCTCACATACAGCCCATGCTACGCTTGAAATTTTGCGAGAAATTTTCCGACTATTTTTTGTGGGTGAACTTGAAAGGAAAGGTCCACAACGATTCATGCTAAAAACAAACCCACAGACACTTCCTTATATACATAAAAGATATGTCAGGACTAAGATATTTAAATAAATAAAACAAATTAATAACCCTTCCCAAACCATGCAGTAACACAGGTCTACCATCATAATTAAACCTGTAATATTTCGGTAAATACATGCAACATAAAATTCATATTTTAGATAATCCTAAAGAAAATATTAGCGCTTAGGAATAACTAGTGAAAAACCTATTATGAAAAGGGAATCGTACAAAAACAATTATTTTTTCCAATCAAACTGTTGTAAAATTAATACGTTGGTAAACATACCATTTGTCATATGAAAGACAGACATCACACACTATTTTCACAGTGAAAAGAACAACAAACATACAAATATAATTGTATCTATCTCAATAATTAAATGAATAGAGATATGAAGGAAGGACACATTATATAGGACTTAATGAATGCTCTAAATTATGTAATTAATCATTTTTTCAAAATTGAATGCTCAATATTTAAAGTAAATTCGTGCCATTAAATCCATTTAAGCTAATAAAAAGACTGTTATTTACGGTAACACGAGTTGACAGCATGGCTGCGTTCGGGTATTTTATATCATGGCACGGTAAAGATTAATAATCCACAAATAAATCATATTTTTTACGTGCAATAGCATACGAAGCGATAAACATAAGAGAGCCTAATAATTATAAAAATATATTAAAATAATATTTAGATTAGACTAACACGCGAGCGCAAAGGGTTAATACACTTCGGACAATGGCGGCCAGTCTCGTTTTTATTGCCACGATTCGTATCGGATCTGTTGATGGAGAAAAAAATATTAATATAAAAAGCCTGTCATCACATTGGAAACTTTCATTTTTACGCAGTTTAATGACCGTCTTTATCACGTGGGACGGATCTGATTCATCGAGTCATATAGTCAACCAAATATTTACAATCTTAAACTGTATATAAGGCGTCCCCATAAATAATGTCGTTCTTCTGCAATATTACACCAAATTAAATACAAGTATATGTAACAATGCTACATGTGAATTTGCATTTCCAGAACAGTTTTGTGGTATTTAATACAAAAATCAACTAGAGAGATATATAAAAAAAAATTATTGAGTTATATTATACAGGGTGTAACAGACCTAGTACACAATACTTTACGTGTGGATACCTGACTAAATTACGAGTCGGAAATGCTCAAGAGACATGTGTCTAATCTCAACCATGTCAGAGGTATAAGCATTTGAAAAAAAAAATCGTAATTATGCGAGTATTTAGATTAATTTAAATATTTTATTGATTCAAAATTATACATTGAATAGACTATTTATAAATCTGAAGCAAATATATACATTAATAATTGAACAATTTCGCAAGTATTTATTTTAAACTTCAAGCTGAACACGATTTTGTAAAAATTTCATACAATAATACTTTTAGTAACTGTCCAGAATTTTCACATATTCCTTGAACATTTTAGACTCTTAATTTAGTCAGGTATCCACCAATAAAATATTGTGAACAGCGGTATAGTTTATCCCGGTAGTGATTAAATATTTATTGATAGATAGATTTATTCTGTACATCTTTATAGTTGATTAATTTAATTTGTACCATAAATGTATCAATAAATTAGTATATTTCTTTCCCCTGCCTAGAACACTTAATAACTACAACGATATTTCACCCATTAAGGTTAACCTAGATATATTCTTCATGGCACAGGGTCAGTTTAAAAGAGAAATCGTATTATTCATGTTAGTGATTTTAAACCGTTATGTGTCTGTGATTGTGACGATGATTGGTAACTGAGATTTAACTATTGTCATTGCTCGAAAAATTACGAATAATCGTTTATCAATTATCGTTTCAATCGAATCCAATCACAGTACGGTTTGAATAACAACTTAATCACCACTAATGCATGATTGATAGTGTAATACGTGCTTACCATTTTGCTAGGTTCGCACTATTCGCATGCGAACATCGAGAAATATCACGCGTCACGTATTTCGATATTATTAACCTTTGAACCCATGCGCTTTTGTACTTTCACGCTAGTTTTAGAATCTTGTTCAATTTTTAAGATATTATTTTTTTGATTGTACTTTAATGTCTTCGTAGGCATAGGTCTTATCAGGATCATTAACGATATGCAAGATATGAAGCAAAAAAAAAAACTATTCCTCGGCAAAAAAAAAAACTTTGGCTTGGTAAAAGTGAAAATTACCTTCTAATATTTGGCTACCTGTTGCTGACGTACTACTGAAGACTAAGGTACATAAAGTTAATGCAAGATAATTATCATTTTTGCGCAAGAACATTTCCATACTTCCACAAATTTCTAAAAGAAGTGATCTTGATGTAGTGTCCAGAAAGAGACATTAGCAGTTACATTGGTGGCAATCAGCTCGAAGCGGCATCCGAACACGTTCCATCTGCCCATTAATTCGCAAAACTTGCCGTTTCACCGTAAATGCCTTTCTCTACAGTAGGCACGAATGCATACTAATTTGCTAATACATTTTTAGATGATCTGAACATAGTCATTTTAAAGATGACTATTTGCAAAGAGAATTTGATTATTTATAGTATTTAGCTTGCTATTAATACTTTTTCTTATTTATAAAATTTCAAATTTATCTAATTGTATGTCCCCTAGTATTTGTATGTATAATTTTTAAACAAGTATTAATATCAAAATAATGGTTTGTTTCGAAAAGGTGATTGCAAAATTCTGTACAGTTGTTGCTACTAACTTATTATCTCATATATGTAGGTATCGAATTATGAAAAACGTTGAATTATCAATAAATAGTAGTTAAAACAAATTATTTATCTAATTATTTAAAAAATAGAAAAATGTTTAAAAATGTAAAAAAGAATCCCGGTGTCGCAACAATAATATTTTTCGATAAAATTGATTTTATATGTATATCTTTATAATTAATATATTTAATTCATGTTTAAAATATCACAGACCGTCTGTTCTGAATAATTACAACTTCACAATAAGAATGTGTTCTCCTAATAATAAAGTTGTATCAATGTGTCCAAAATTTAATAGAAATAAATTGATAATTCTGGCGTCTGCTATCAGATTATTCAAAAGTATTTGAGATTCCGTAAAAATAAGGTAGATGGCTCTTTTAAATAATGGAAACGATTAAATGTATTAATATCAAAAGGGTAACATATAGGTTCGAAAATTTGTTAGTTGGATAATGCAAATTCCCCGGTTTGGAAAGAGATCCATGTTCGAATCCCGGTGGCGTAACAACAATATTTTTTTCATATATATCTTTATAATTAATATATTTAATTGATGTTTATCTCTTTCAATAGATATTCAACGAGCAACAGTTTACTACGATGGTGTCGGATGTCTATATTTATTTTGCGCCCTAAATGAAGTGTCAAATTAATGTGGAGAGATTAAACAGATATAGAAAAAATATGATAAATGTGTATGCGAATAAAAAATATAATACGTAAATATTTAAATTAAATACATGTATTTTAGTAGTCTAAATTGTTTTCTCATCGGATATGTAATCGCGTACCTTCACGTAACACGTTTCTTCGAACCATATTATATAAGTACGTCAATTTGCCTAAGTAAAAGGTACAAAAAATATAGGTTGAAATATAAAATGATCAAGCAATAAATAATTATAGCACCTACACATATGTATCGTACATATATAATAGAATGCATAATTCATGCTTAAAATAGTGTAAAAGAAAAATTAATAATTGTATTCACATTCACTTTCATATAAATATTCTAAATACTAATTTAATGTATTAATTATAAATATATACATATAAAATCAATTTTGTCGAAAAATATTGTTACCATACCATAAAACACTGTGAACTAGGTCTGTTACACCCTGTAAAAATTGTATATCTCTCTAAGTGATTCATCTAACATTTCCTTATCAAATTTTTTCCCTCTTGTTATATTTTATTTATAAAAAAAAAAAAATTGAACTATGTAAAAGGCAATCCTTGCCGTAAAACTGCCATGCAGTTTGGCAAAAAATACAATTAAAATTAATATATATGTAATAAAGAAGAAATAAAAAAAATATATATTATACTGTTTCGTCTATCTCTGCAGAGATAATAATATTTTAAATATGAATTAAATATATTAATTAGAAAGATATACATATAAAATCAATTTAATCGAAAAATATTATTGTTGCGCCACCGGGATTCGAACCTGGATCTCTTTCCTAACCGGGGAAGGTGCATTATCCAACTATGCTACAGCGACAATATTTTTAGCGACAATTTTCGAACCTGTATGTTACCTTTTTGATATTAATACATTTAATCTTTCCATTATTTGACAGAGCCATCTACCTTATTTTTACAGAATCTCAAATACCTTTGAGTAAACTGATAGCAGACGCCAGGATTATCAATTCATTTTTATTAAATTTTGGACACATTAATATAACTTTATTATTTAGGAGAACACATTCTTATTTACACAATATTTATTTATTTATTGCACAACGATTTGTTGAATTTTACATATAAAAATCTACAGAAGATTATGGATAGAATATCATACTTTTCCGGCACAAGCATATTGCATAATGCAGTGCGGATAATTGGTAGGCCCTGTATGTAGTCACACCGTACGTTAATATACCAAACAGTAAAAATATAACAATTTATGTAGTGTCCTGTATTATTTATGCAATAGTGATGAGCTAAAAATCACGAACTGTGAGTCAATCACTGATATCTTTAAGTCACACTCACTATCGGTGATTGAATATCTGAGAATATCGTGATTCGTGATTTATTTTTTCTTCTTCTTTTAAATAGGCAATCCACCTTCAAAAGTGATTTGAGCCACTAATCAAGATAAAACTTTATTTTATAGAAAAAGTACAATAATATTATAGAATAAGAAATATTATATTACAAGTGAATACCATTGTCGTTCAAAAAAAAAAAGGTATTATATAGATTAAATGTGGCGAGTTAAAGGAAAGAAGATGATACAAGTTAAACGGGAGTTGGAATTTACCATTGACGAGATTATTGTAAAAAAACCCTTTGATCCGCAATGGACAGGTAAAAACGATATGGTCAAGGGTTTCCTCTTCGGCACCACACTCACACATTGGGAAATCTATTAAGTTCAATCTGAATAAATGTGAGGCTACCTGGCAATGCTCAATTCTCATTCTAGAGATATTTGATATTGTTCTTTTGGAGACTTTCCTTTTGGAGAACCAGGGGGTGCGGGGAATAGATCTTTGAATTATTATTCTAAGCCTTTATGATTATTTGGATCCATCATTGTATGTAGCCTTGTTCTATCATCAATTCAACGCTTTAATTTTGTTGTTCATCCTCTTTCTTCACCGTCCGACAACCGACTCAATACATATGTTACAGTTGGTAAAATTCAAAGCCTCTGTATAGGCAATATATTGCTCAACACTCAAAACAGTTCCGAACTCGATCTCCTGCCAGATAATTACAAGAAATCCAAGTACGGATAGTACCAACAAAAAGGCCGTGCAGCCGCAACATTTACAGTGCAAGCCGGTACGCACATGTTGTAACAGATATTGCGGTTTACGAAACGACTTATAGGATTATTTGATTCCGATGATTGATTAACCGCGAACCGCGAATAAAAATCAGACAATTAAACGATACAAAAAAATAATTACAAGAAAATATACACGTGACGTAAATCGAAAACGCATTAAATAATTAAAAACGAACCGCAAAAGAAACAATTTTTTTTTTCTGAAATACAAATTTTTAGATAATTTTGATACGAATTAAATAATGCGAGTGAAACTAAAAATAACTAACAGGTCTTATAAGTCTTTGTGTTTTTTTATTTAATTTATTTATTCTTAATAAAGTGCATACATAAGTACATGCATGGTGTAGTGGTTAAGACGCTGTCCTAGTGATATAGCGGTCGGTAGTTCACGCCTCGTTCCAAGACTCCAGCAAGTTAGTCCTATTTTCATAGCACAAGCGTTTAGCTTAGTTAGAAAATAATAAGAATATTGATGCGACATGTATTGCGTGTACGCATCTCTATTTAAAATATAAACAAGATCGACAATTTTCTTTTTACTGTAACTTATCGTGCACATATTTGCTTAGTTTCATTTTGAATCTATGCAGTTTATCTATGTTCTTTCTTATATCATTTGACATTTCATTGAAAATCTCCATCGCACTGTGTACATCACCAATTTCACCTTCAAATCACCTTCTTCCTGAATCTCAGTCTCAGTCTATCACTTCTTTTTTTATAATGTTCGCGCTCATTTTGATCAGTATCTATTAATTATTCTACATGTTTTAATACCTATAACAATAACTATTCAGAATTTTCCAATCATCTTTTGGAAACAAGCCATTCCTTTGATATTAATAAGAGTTTAGAAATTATACATACAAATACTAGAGGTTTAACAGTTAGATAAATTTGAAATTATATAAATAAGAAAAAGTATTAATAGCAAGCTTAATATTATAAATAATCAAATCCTCTTTGCAAATAGTCACCATTTAAATTTATTTTCATATCAGTTCTAACTTATTCACCATTTTATAGTTTTGTTTTTATCTATACTTTGTATTTTTTATTAAATTTCGGTATACATTGTTTCCTGAAGAAGATACCATGGGTATCGAAACATGTAGAATATATTAATAAATAGTGGTTTAAACAAAGTATTTTGTAAAAATATTAATATAATATGAGGCCACAAAGTAATTTTGAAAATATTTAAGAAGTCAATTATTTTATTTAGTATATCATTCATATAATTTCCATCCCTCCCATCTTTTCATATACCACATTCGTAAAAAAGGGCAGGTTTCGATGCACAAAAAATAATTAAGGGCCGCTTTGACCTCCGTCATGATTTTCTAATTTCATGACGCAAGTATTGATGGCACCAGAAATAGAGGACGTTCGTGGAAGACTTGGCACGACCAAGTAAATCAGATACTGGTGGATGGTCCTGTTAGAAGCCTCAATAATCGGTGAGCTTGTATGAGAAGATGTATAAATGTGGTTGAGGCGAGAACTGTGTGTCACGACAGAAGAGCGTGGCGCTCTATCCTCTATACCTACCCCCGCGGAGAAACGGCGTGATGGTAAGTTAGTTAGTTAACAGTTAGTTCTGTAACAACTTGAATATAAGAGGGCGCAATGTCAGGAGAATATGGTGGGTGTTTAATTACATACTAATTCAATTCAATTTGTTCACACGATTCATTAGGTTAATTGATGCGGAATCCAAACATCGTATTTGGAAATCATCCCTATGGATTTAAGGTAAACTTAAAAAACTATCATTAGGTTAAATTGGCTTTGTATTGAGTGAATTCCGCACATATTACACGTGCCTTTACAAAATTCAAAACATAAACAATGTGCACCGCTACTTCATTTATTAAAATTATAATTTAAAAATATACTCGGACGAAACTGAATATAAAATGAAAAGGATAAAACAGTGATAGAAAAAAATACATCAACCCAATAGTTACGCGCGCAGATGATACACGGCCTAATTGCGAGTCTCCATCGCCAGATCTTGAGTAGAGCACCACAACGACGAACGGTGAAGGTGTATCAATTTCAGCACGTGTGCTGATCAAACAATGGCGCGATGTCGCAACACTGGAAGAAAGTCACCCGAGCCGCTTCCATTCGGATTACCAAATCGAACGGCGGGCACATACTGAGCCCGAGCACGCGCGCGGCCCGACAGTTAGTACGAATTCCGCGCGCGCCCATACAACTGTGTGCGATTGATGTATGTGATATAAATAATGAGAGCGAACGGGACAGATTCAATCTCGGCCCCACTCATTCGCCGCCTGGTTGTCATTTTTTTATATTACTAGACAGCTGTTCGATAGCGCCCCGCATCGGCATATTGACAGGGCGATACCGCACAGCTGCCAAAACAAAATTTGCCCCCATTGTCCTCCCGGTTGACTCACTTTATTAGTAAATAATATTTACAATAAAATAATACAAATCACTACTTTCCGGCAAACGAGACGGCACAAAATAAAAAACATATAGGAGATTCACGCTCCACGCACCACTGTCGGCAGATATAACCCACAAGAATGTGGTATAGCGAAGAGTACCGAGTGTTAGAGTAAGAATATGTCACAAAGAACTCTACGTAAGTGTATCGCACAGAATTGCGAGGTCGCAGCAGAGGCGTCAATTAACTGATATGATAAGACACGTGTCAGTAATTTTGTATAGGTTGGCTCATATTCGGCGTGCGCCATATACATGCGGGATAGAGTTCGGGAAAACAAAGTAAAACGTCACAGCGGCGGCCTGTCGCTATGTAAGTCCTTACAAATATGGTGGGGGAAAATATTTATATGAATATATGTGTGGTGTGTTAACTGAATTAAAATCAGACGGGCGAGAAGAAAAATCATTCTCGATTTTGCCACCGTAGTGTGAATGATATGAACATTTTTGTTGTTACTTCTCTTTCGACCTCATAATCATCGTCATCATCATCGCCGGTTGAGAGAAGCTGAGATCGACGAACCACCCTTGTATACATTCTTGTTTCCTGTACGGAACAGTAAGTCTTAGCATCAAGGGATGGGGAGGTACACTACTGCCATCTCATTTAGACGTAATAATAGAATATTAAATAATTCACGATGGTAAGTATTCAAAAAGGAAGAAAACAAGTCACCGTGAAAAAAATACCTGTAGGTAATGAATGTTTGGAACAAGTAGACGAGTTTGTGTATTTGGGAAGTATTTTTGTAAGTATTATGAATGATATCGAAAGGAGGGTGACTGCATTCTTGTTTAACGGGAACTTGTCAAACGATGCAAAACTAGTGGTACACAATAGAGTCCCGGTACCGACACTGATGTGTGGAAGTGAGGTTTGGAGCACACAGAAGAGGAACGAAAGTAGACTGAATGCAGTGGAAATGAGATCACTTAGACGTATACGTGGCAGATCTATTTAGGACAGCGTAAAGAATTAAGAAATAAGGAAAGAATCTTAATTAATACATTGTATTTGTTCACTCGCTTTAGGGATTCAATTACTGTTCAAAATTAAGTTTAGTATCAAAAACACAATATTGTTTTACTAAAAAATATCATATAGAGCCAATTATCGCCTAGGCATATATGTGGCAGATCCATTTATGACAGAGTAAAGAGGTATACTGAGTTAGATTAAGAAAGGATCACAAAGGTGGTTCGGTCATATGGAACGGATGAATGAGGAGATAATGGTAAGAAAGGTATGTGACGCAAGTGTTGATGGCACGGACGTCCACGGAAGACTTGGCACGACCAGGAAAACCATACACTGGAGGATGGTCCTGTTAAAAGCCTCAATAATCGGCGAGCTTGTATGAGAAGATGTATGAATGTGGATGAGGCGAGAATCGTGAGTCAGAACAGAAGAGTGTTGCGCTATATCCTCTCTGCCTACCCCTGCGGTGTAACGGCGTGATGGTAAATCAGTTAGTCGTCCATAAATTTAATTGTTTTGAAATATCGAAAAATAAAACAATATGTCTAAACTGTCAAAATATTCCCATTAAGAATATAATTTTGAAAGTGTTCATATTTCAAAATCAGATTTAAAATAAAAATAAAAAACTCTTACTAAATTGTTGGTCGATACTTCATTTCTAATCCGAGAATACCAAACATATTTGTATCTTAGTATTATATTATGTTCAATACAAATTATTTCATCTGTTTAAATTTTAAGTTTATTATATCCCAAAGGTAGAAGCCATTAACTTAACCGTTCAATGAATAAGCGTTTTGCCTAAGACACGTAATAAATATTAGAATATGGTAGTTAAGGGCAAGTTCTATTAATTTGTCTAACAACGAAATACGTAATAAAAATACTTGAAAGTCATTCATCTGCGCCTAAATAAAACTATAAAGTAAGTTTCCATGAACATTGGACGACACAGTCCAAGCGCGTAAAGCTGTTAGTAAAATGAACAAGTAATTTGAAGGCGATGAAGATAAGAAAAGGATAAAAATGCTTTATGACCCGGTGACAAGAAAATTCCCTAGTATCTATATTTCGAAGCTGTAATTCCTTATTAAGCCGCGTTTCCAACAAAGAGACAAAATACGAAACACAAACAAAAACTACATTAAATACTAATTAAATGTATTAATTAGAAAGATATACATAAAAAATCAATTTCATCGAAAAATATTGTTGTTGCGCTACCGGAATTCGAAATTATTATTGAGTGTAATATATGGGTTCGAAAATTTGTCGTCAAAAGTACTGTCACCATAGCACCAGGTTCGAATCCCGATAGCGCAACAACAATATTTTTCGATAAAATTGATTTTACATGAATACCTTTCTGATTAATACATTTAATTAGTATTTAAAATATCACAGTCCTATGTTCTGAATAATTATAACTTCACAATAAGAATGTGTTCTCCTTAATAATAAAAACTGTTTTACTCAACAAAAAGAGTAACGTTTTGTAAAAAATGAACAGTTTTGAAATAAAGTTTGTTTTAGTAAACAAAATACTTTCCCAAGCAAGTTTGTTCTGGCTGTTTAGTCTGTTTGGTTGAAACACGCGAATGTAGGCAGTTTTGTTATCTGCGACAATTGTACTCCACTCAAGATTTTGTCCTGGTCACTTGTATTTACCTACAACCAGATTAATTAACAATTCAAAATCGGTACTTGACATTCTGGTAAAATTGTGGACGGAAAATCTCAATTCTCCATTCAACCCAACATCGTATTATTTTTATTAGACTATTAATTAAAAACCAAGGACAGCTAATTATAAACAAATCATCGACGATGAAGGACATCATTGTGGGACTAAACAAAATGGTGAAAAGAGACAAACACTAGCAACAAAGTTTTCGGTTAAGTCTCCCAGAACATCAAAATGTTATTAAAAGCATAAACACGAATGATAATAGTGAACTTAAAAAATGAAATAATATGGACAAGTAAAAAAAATAATGTCAAATTTTAGACATAGATGACATCGCAAAAATAATTTTATAAATATGTAATTTTTATATTGACTTTCTACAGTACACACACACACACACACAATTTTTGAGTTAATATCACTACTAGTTTCGGGAAGAGCAGCCCATTCCATCTACAGGTGTAAATTGAACTAAATTAAATACAGTTTGCTATGGGAGCCGTAAGGGTGGGAGTGGCTTTATTGATTCATGAAAATATCGTTAAAAGCGTTGAAGTATATTATTTGAATATGTGATATTATTCATTAAAGTTTTGAAAGAGTGCGCACTGAAACAGAATACTTCAAGATGTGGGTCTACAAAAAATGACTTGACTGATAACGTGATAAACTTTAAAGCGCTCTCCGAATTGGATAAAGAAAACTTCAGTGTTTCGGCCACATAATTCAAGGAAGTGAACGGTAAAGAAAGAAGACGCATATGTTAGCTGACAAACATGCGCGAGAGTTTAACCCTGCTATTCCAAGCCGCAGGTAAAGTGAAAATTACTATGATGATGGCCAACGTACGATAAGAAAGGACATCATAAGAAGATGATGACGATGATAAGGAAAAGAAGGTACAATTGTCCTCAAAGTTTTTTTGTAATAAAACAATGAATGAGTTTAATAAAAAAATACGTATTTAAATTTATTTCTTAAAAATTATGTTTTCTAAATGCGATCCGTTATTTCGCTGGCACTCTTCTAAAAGGGAGGCAAATTTTCTGAGAATTCCTCGGCACGTATTCTCTGTGATCGCTGCCATTTTTTCTCGGATATTTTTTTTAATCGGTCCTGAGAGGGAGGATTATTACTGTATACCTTTGATTTAAAAGGTAACCCCAGAGGAAAAAGTCTATCGGTGTCAAGTCGGAGTTACGCAGAGACCAGTTTATGTCACCTCGTCGGAATATCAATTTTCCAGGGAAAATTTCACGAAAAACTGGTAAAGACACGCTGGTGCAGCGATTGAACCAAAAAGAAAAAGACTTTTGGGACACACTGTATTACAACCCAGTAACGTTCCTTTCCGGGTCGAATGAAAGTGGACTGCATACCGCAGGCTGTTGTGAAAAAGAATAATATTTGTTAAATAATATTGTTTCATCGAATAGAAAGTTGTCAGAAGGGTTTCTGTGTCGTCTGCCTGACGTAACAAATACCTAAATACAAATACAAATACAAGAACGCGGAGGGGCCAATAATGCATACCACTTATATTTGTTCATTTGGCAAAATGACCGTTATGAAATAAATTCATTAATTAATACCATTTTAAAAACAAAGAAACGTAACCAAATAAAAACTGTGTAAATAATAAAAATACATGTTCCGATAGCGAATGTTTGGATGCCAAAATATTTGAACAGATAATATAAATGCCGACGATGGCGGCAAAAACGCCAATGGAAGTTTTCGATAAACGTTTAGCAATCGGACGAAATTCATCGTACACAATATCACAACTTTCTGTTACGTGCATTACACAATACGGTATCGCACGATGTAAGACACCGAGGCAGACGAACTTGCGAGAGCCATTTGGCAAAAATAGACGATTTGATAAATATCATTAGATGATTTTTCAAAACATTAAAAGTTATTAAACGAATAGAGACGGTTTATTTTTAAAAACCAGATTTCTCTGCATGGCATGTATTTAGGAGGAGAACACACTTTTATTGTGAAGATTACAATTTTACAGAACACACAGGTCTATGACATTTTTAACCTTTACCATACTGTGACATAAAATACTCATATGCAGTCATGCTGTCAACTCGTGTTACCGTAAGAAATTTTTAGCATTTTAAATGTGAAGAAAGCTTTTATTAGTTTGAATGGCTTTAAATTGTTAATCCTATGAACGTACTCTAAATATTCAGCATGAATTACGAAAATGGGATGAATATCTTAATATAATTCGAAGCATTCATTAAGTCCTATACAATGCTACCTTTTTTCTTATCTCTCTTCATTAAATTAGTGAAAAAGAGATATCATATATTCATATGTTTGTTATTATTTTTATTGTGAAATGAATGTACCATCTCTATTTGTCTCACCACAAAATGGTATTTTTCCCAGTATATTAATTTTACAACTGACTGAATTGAAAGATAATTATTTTTGTAAGATTCGTTTTACACAACTGGTTTTTCACTAATCAGTTCTAAGCATAAAAATATTCTTTATAATTAACTAAAATATAAATGTTATGTTGAGTATATTAACCGAAATATTACAGTTTAATTAGGGCAGTAGGCCTGTGTTACTGCATGGTTTTGGAAGGGTTAATACAAATTGAATATATTAATTAGAAAGATAAACATAAAATCAATTTATCGAAATAACATTAAATATCTAATGGCTTTCAAATAATGAAACGACAGATGTATCCATTTGAAAGTGCAGGTTCGAAAATTTATCGTCTACATACCGTGTTGGTGTAGCATAATCAATTAATGCGTTTCCCCGGATAGGAAGAGATCCATATTCGAATCCCGGTGGCACAACAATATTTTTTCGATAAATTGATTTTATATGTATATCTTTCTAATTAATACATTTTAATTTGTATTCTATTTACTTTGCCTGCAATAGACAATTAACGAAGTACGTGTTTTGTAAATATCAATATTGACTACATGAAAGTGCATCTTCGACACGTGACCCACATCAGGGAAATTTTTTTAAACCAAGAAACCCAATAAATTTTTTACCGCACTCTCCTTACTGTCGGGCTTCTACCGCCGACAAATTTACATTAAATGTGAAAGCTTTCGAAAATGATGATTTTTTTTCTCAAAGAAACCTCTAAAATTCTACGACGAAGGAATTGATAAATTACAATCATAATTGATTGAATTAATTTTAACATTTTTAAAATAAAATTTAAACATTCAATTGATATGAAACAACCTAATAAATGTAATGAAAAAACACATAAACGGACCTAGGTCGAATTGCTGAAAAATGATGTTTTTATCATTTTATATCGAGTCAACACGACAGGGACATTATGACATTTGATATATCAAAAAAATGAAAGTGTTTTCTTAAGAAATGTAACAAGAGGACATTAAGGGCACAAAAGCCTTTAAAACCGGATGATTCGAAATGAGGTCACAATTAATTACAGTACAAGAGGCATACACATGGAAACCATGTGACGCAACGTTTTGAAAGTCAATAGCAGTGCACATACTGAAAAATAATATTACGTGTATATTGAAAAATGAAGGCGATACAACATAGGCTGAAGCATTTCCTGGCAAAAATAACTTCAATAATGTATCTACAAATTCCAAATCGTTTTACATAACATGTGAATGGTGCAATCATGTTGCCGCCTGTCTGCAATGGCAATAATTGGACAAGATCAGATAATTTAAAGAACATTTAATAGGTTCACTTTTTTTACATGTATTATGTACTTACATCGATAAATAATGTCTAGCGGTCTGACGTATTACACTTCCAAATTAATATTCATTAATAATACATTTTCACCTAGTTCATTACTATGAGTGTTGCGTAATATTTCAAATATCGGACAAATGTACCGAGGGTATGCATATAAAATTTGGAAAAGTAAATACATATCAGTAAGAAAGTAAGACATGTGTTTGGGTACCCCGCCTGCTACACTAGTAATTTACTGTATTATAGCAGACAGTGTTCCTCCGGTATAAAAAGTGCAATTATCAATGTATAAAAAATATATATATAAACAGCTAATAAAGACATGCAATTAGGTAATTCAATATACTGTTGTAGCAGTTTTATTCTCAGGTTTAGACCTTTAAAAGTTCTTGGGCGTAATTTCTCCCCATTTCGTGGAGCCAGAACTGCACTTTTCGTGAAAAATATGCAAGACTATGGTCTATATAATCTTATATATATAATCTTTCACTTTTCCATTTAGACCATTGTATATTTTTGGCGCTAGAAATAAATGGAATCTTTGTGCAAAAGTTTTGTTTAGTTTTGGCACAAGATAGGGACAGTTAGCCTAAGTGATTTATTATTTTTACTGGACGCCCCTAATTTAACTGAACTGATTGTATACCACGTTCCTACGCAGAGTACTAGGTCGTCAGCGCTGTTCCATGTAGATACATAATATACTAATTTGTATAGTATATGATGTATCGATGCTCAAAGTTCGACCAGAGCTCGCAGGTATATCTACATGATACAAGCTAGTGAAGAACAATTTAAAAATAATGCTCTTTACTTCCTTACTGCAACGGTAGAAACGGCGTGACAACATATTCGAAAGAACACTTAACTGTCTCCTCTGTCGTTCGATGTCACCATCATCTTGTCCATCTTCATTGAAGATATAATAGCCAAGGTTTTAAACATGTTTTTGAACGCTTTATCACGTTCCGTCCAGCCACACGGGACTGTTATATCATCTGACCCTTTTCCATATCTGAACGTTATTATGACTAAAAAAAGCGTGAATAAAAATATTGTCTGTCTCAATCTTGAACAAAACTGGTTTTTCTAAAATCGTTATCTTAGTTTAGCATTTTATTACACAAGCCTTCTAGATTTAGTGCTGTAAACGGATGCTGCGTATTTTGTGAATCGTGAAGTGCATAAATGTCGCTATCCTTCGAGAGTTAAGGATTACCGAAAGACTTTCAACAGGATGCAGGAAAATGATTCTTGCGTACTTCGGAAATTTTACCAGAAGAAATAATAAATTTTCGAAAAGCTCTTGATCCCGGTGACAGTTGAGGGGAAGCGAGCAAGAGGACGGTAACCTACGAGATAAATAGACCAAATAAATGAGTAAGGATTATCTTTAAACGTTACGATCAATATGGCTCAAGACTGGAAATAATTGAAACGTATGGTGCAACATCGAAACATATCAGTAGATCACGACGCTCGGCATTGAGCACACGATTAAGAAAAGTAAGACATACATGAAGCGCCTAATTCCAAAACTCCCCTAAAACGGATTTCGGATAATTTAAGTTTTGTAGATTTTATTATCAGCTACATGCAGAACACATTGTTTCTCGCAAAAGCGACTTAAATCCATTGATATTGCATGTTTAAAATCAGGGTTAGTTCCAAAATACCCCAAAACGGACAGAGTATAAGTTGCTATTCCTCCTAAAATGAAATCGGTCGTACATTTGCTTTCAAAATATTCGTTTAAACAAATAAAGTCGTTTTAGGGGGTTTCGAAATAGGCGCTACATATATGTTTTAAAACAAAAACAAAAATTGAACAATAAACTGTTTTATATTGTTAAAAATTAGCAATATTATCTTTGTGGTTAAAATTGATATTTTTATTTATTATCTTTGTTTTATTAACCACTAAATTGAGTTTAAATACACATACCGGTTTCGAAAAATACCATTTTCTTCTTCAGGATGTCATAACTAACTAAAACATATATTATTGGTTCTTTGCCAGAATCTATTTATAAAAAATTGATTTTAATTTTTTTTTTTTTTTTAAAATAGATTCTGGCAAAGAAACAAAAATATGTTTTAGTTAGTTATGACATCCTGAAGAAGAAAATGGTATTTTTTGAAACCGGTAAATGTATTTAAACTCAATTTAGTGGTTGATAAAACAGAGATAATAAATAAAAAAATAAACTGTTTACCTACATACTCAAAAAATGGCATCTAGACGTTATTTGAAATAATAAAAAATAGCTAACCGAACCGCTTTAAAAAAAAACTAGAATGAAACCACCGGGTGTAGTTATATTTTATAGAAAGCCCAAAAGTCGAGACTTCACCGGGGATCAATGTATACCTGACAAGTATACCTGTTCAGGTAAACATGACAAGCTCAATTTTGGCCATACACGTAGCGGCCAACCTGTGACAATCTCTCAGTCAACCATGGCATCGGCGCAGCGCAACGACTTCTTCTCGTCATCCTACGAAAGAAAGATAGACAACCGCGGTAAAAGTGGTATAAAAAATGGTTATTAAAACAAACAAACAATAGTCACGTCAATTTGATAAAGGTATTAAATGTAGAGCCTGTAGAAGGCTCAGATTTATACAATTTAATACAATCTTCCACAATTACGCTACGCTGAGACCTGCGTAGGCGAATAACACACGCTCAGGTTTGCTTAAAGTCGGTAAACCCATAGGTAGAAAATATGAATTTTCAATTGTTGTCAGGTGGCCTATACAGATAAGAATACCCGCCAGTATTGTCGCACACAACTCCGTTTTACCTGTACAGGCGACCTGAACAGGTATACCTGAGCATCGCGTGTACGGCCGGCTTAACGATTTTGCGACACCCTCCGCGTCACGGCCGTGCGCGGTAGCGGGTAGCACCAGAAGGCAGTATCAAAAAGTGAAAGTATTGCCCTTTGACGCGCAGTGGATTGTGCGTGCCGGCGACATCGCTGACGTTGGGCATACGTGCTTGATCGAATCCAGGGGCAGATTGGTGACCAAATTTTTTTAACATCGTTTATATTTAAATACATATTATATAATTAATTGATATTTTTTGTAACGTGATGTACGAGCGGATATATTATTATAAATTTCAAAATGAAATTTACAGATTCAAAAACGTACGAGTCTTAAAAAAAAAAAGAAGATTTTTGCGTCGTTTTTAATTTCTTAACAATATCTGAGAACGTCCAACAACACACAATTGCTAGATTTTTATTATAGATATGTCATAGAGACGAAGCTATTTATATTATATTAAATGGAAAAATATGGAAGTATGAGTAATTAACTACTTATGTTAATAGATTATGGAATGGTGAACGTTACATTGTGTAAAGAGATCACTTAAGCCAGCCGACGACGGGTCGTAAGTCATGTAATTACCCATATTTCCATATTTTACCATTTAATATAATATAAATAGCTTCATCTGTTTGAGATATGTATAATATGTTTAAAAACAATGCCTTTGGATGTAAAAATCCAGTAATTATGTGTTCTTGTACATACTCTAATATTGTAAATATAATATACTGGTCTAAAGTAGAAATATATAAAATTGAAAAATGACTTTTCAGGCGTATTCTAGTATAATATGTTAATAAGTTGTCATATATACAGATAAAGAATATAGCTTTCAAATTTTCTAATAAAAAATAAATTTTCATTAGTGACATCTGTGCTGTTTCAGGGAAATGAATATCATATTTCAGACCGTAGATGGCGACAGAGAAATTGTAGTTAAATAGTCGAATTGTTTCTATATGGTAACATATATACATCTCCCAAAAATTTGATAGATTACTCTGAATCCTTTTTTTAGCCAACTAGTTTAGGATGAATTTTAAATTAACATATTATTATACATATAGGTAAACTGCTTTTTTAGATTCTTCATAAGTAACTTTACAAATTCATGCGAATATTTTATCTTCTATTATTCAACAAGAAACAAATATTTGGAATGAAAAGTAATTGAATACTAATTAAATGTTTTAATTATAAAGATATACATATAAAATAAATTTTATCGAAAAATATTGTTGTTGCGCTACCGGGATTCGAACCTGGATCTCTTTTCCAATCCGGGGAAGATGTATTACCAACAATGCTTCAGCGACAGTATGTTTGTCGACAAATTTTCGAACCTATATATTAAACTTTTTCAATTCCATTATTTCCATCTAGCCATCTACATTGTTTTACGGAATCTCAAATAACTTTCAGCAAACCGATAGCAGAATTAACAATTCATTATTATTAAATCATTATTTCATTATCACAAACCGTATGTTCTGAATAATTACGACTTCACAATAAGAATGTGTTCTTCTTAATGAAAAGTAATTGAGTAATCCCTCAAAACGGGTAACGCGGATCGAAGAATAGCAGAACTTGCAACTTGTATTATGGACTTTCAAAAGATGAAAAAGCCAACCCAAAACAGGACTGCAAAAAGAAGGAAGTGCAAAACGTCACATCGCATTTAATTATTGTTACGCGTGTTTTAGGAAGAAAGCGTATTGAATCCGTTGACAATACGGCCATTTTTCATCTTATGATGATCAATCGTCTATTGTGCTCCAGTCACGAAGAACCGTTTTGAAATTGAAAGAACGAACAGAAACCGCAATGTCGTTTATCGTGTAAATATAAATTCAGATAAAATCCTAAACAATAATAGAAAAAAAAAACATGACATAAGTTTTGACGAAATTCGTTCCGATTCGCATACACGTAGGTAATTAAATTTAAAGTTGTGGCTTGACATTATAATTAAATAATATTATTAAAGGGAACACATTCTTATTGTGAAGTTGTAATTATTCAGAACATAGGTATGTGATATATTAAATACTAATTAAATGTATGAATTAGAAAAATATACATATAAAATCAATTTTATCGATTTTCGCTACCGGGATTCGAACCTGGATCATATTTAAATATCTGTACTTAGGTTAGTCTATATACTATATTGTGCTGAAGAAGGTTGGGTCCAACTGAAATTATTATAGTTAGTACTTTTAAAATTAGCAAAATTAACTTTGCGGTTAAAATTCATTATTTTTATTTGTTAGCATTGTTTCATTAACCGCATATTGAGTTTAAATACATCAACCGGTTTCGAAAAATACAATTTTCTTCTTCAGGATGTCAATACTAATCAAAAACATATGTTTTTGGTCATGGTTTTGAAAAAAATTGTGTTTGTCAATTTTGCATCGTAAACGGTGTTGGTCATAAATGAAACTAATCAAAAAATTATAAACAACTAAATTTAACTACGAGTCACATTATAATTTTTTTTTAGTAAAAATTATTCGAGTAAATTTGTATTAAGTAACAATTTCAGTTAGGTATTAAATTTATTTTTTAAATAATTATTATTTTTTAAAAATAGATTCTGGTAAAGAAACAATAATATATGTTTTTAGTTAGTATTGACATCCTGAAGAAGAAAATTGTATTTTTTTGAAACCGGTAGATGTATTTAAACTCAATAAGTGGTTAATAAAATAAAGTTAACAAATAAAAATAATATTATAGTTAACTTTAGTATATATGCATAATAAAGTGGTTTAAAACTAAACATTATATTATGATTTTTAGGAGAAAAATAATAAAGTTGTATCAATGTGTCCAAAATTTAATAAAAATGAATTGATAATTCTGGCGTCTGCTATCAGTTTACTCAAAGGTATTTGAGATTCTGTAAAAATAAGGTAGATGGCTCTGTCAAATAATGGAACGATTAAATGTATTAATATCAAAAAGGTAACATATAGGTTCGAAAATTGTCGCTGTAGCATAGTTGGATAATGCACCTTCCCCGGTTAGGAAAGAGATCCAGGTTCGAATACCGGTGGCGCAACAACAATATTTTTCGATAAAATTGATTTTATATGTATATCTTTCTAATTAATATATTTAATTCATATTTATTATATTATGACGTTAATAAAGATGAAATGTTGCACGAGAAGTGAATGTATGATATAATTAGTATAATTTTCTCTTGCATATATTTAGTTAAAAGCTTTTCAATACGATTGCAACACTGCACCGTTGAAGATGCATTTTGTATCAAAATTTCACAATCATTTGAATCAACACTATTTCTAAACTTAATTAATGAGATAATTATATATTTTACAGTGAATCTGTATTACCAGTGAGAATATATTTTCACTGGTGAAAATATATTTTCGCTAAGCCGGTCAGTGGATGTATATCTAACAATGAAGATACAAATTCACCGGTTACATTTAGTGAGTTTGTATTCGTTGACAAGCGAGAAAACGCCGCGCGGGAATATTTTGCCTTAAGTGTCGATGTGTCGCCCTACAGCATGGCAACAGATGGTTTGGTGGCGTGGTTGGCGTTTACAACTGTCATTTTTATTAGCTTATAAGTGTTTTCATTTATATTAAATAAAATTATTTACTGCATAAACTACCGTGTTTATAATCTCAGTCATTTTTATTTCCTTTTCAACACATAGAGGTTAGGTTAGGTTCAATTATAGGTTAGGGTAGAATATACATTTGCTAAAACCTGCTAGTGAAATTATATTTCCACTGGTGGAAACTTATTCGGATATGATTTCACTGAAACGTGAGTGAAAATATATTCCCACTGGTAATACACATCCACTGTAACATATATACGTTAGAAACTGTATGCGATGCTCATAATATTAGTCAAGATATGAAAACGCGGAAAAATAATGAAAACTAAATATACATTTGTATAATCCTATACCTTACAATGGAAGGCAATAAAATGTAACGTCAAATCCGTGCTGTTCACAGACTACCAAATATATAGACACGAACAAACGCATATTCCTTGTTTTAACATTTTCAATTTGATAGCACCCGCGTGATCATTTTGGTACGCAATCAAAAGTTCAGCGACATTCTTTAAATATATGACTCGATAGGAATGAAAATTGAAACGTTGACAATATAATATGCATGCAATAAAACAGGTGTGGTTGTGATCGGGAGAAATTTAAATACATGTACATCCCACTAACCTAACAAGATATTATATACAGAATGTAACAGACCTAGTGCACAATATTTTTAACCTGACTAAATTACAAGTCGAAAATGTTGAAAAAAATATGTGCCTAATCTAAACCATGTCAGAGATTAAGCATTTCAAAGAAATCATATTTTTGCTATTATTACGATTAATTGAAATATTTTATTGATTTCTAATTATATATTGAATACAAAAAAATATCGAATTTCGAGCAGCCGGACTGTTTTGTTTGTTACATGATTGAAGTAAAGATATAGATTAAATTTTCGTTCCAATCGAGTCATATTTAAAAAAAAAGATGCGAAGCTATTTAATTGCATAAGTGGTATCAAAGTGATCACGTGGGTAACACCAAAATGTTAATATTTAGACGAGGAATTTGCGTTAGTTCATGTCTATATGGTTGTCTGTGGTGCGACCAAATTATACGACTTTACTCGTATCTTTTGTTGACCGAGCTAACGGTGTCTTCCCGGAGTTTGAAACCCGTCGAGTCCGGGTCTAATACTTTGGAAACCCGGCGGGTTCGAGTCCGGGTTCGGGTCCAACATCAAGATAGTATAAACATAAGAATAAAAAAATAAACGATTTTATTATGTTTATTGCAAATAATGTTACAGCACTTACAGGTTATTTTGTTTTAGAATCTCTTATATAATAATATTTCAGGAATATTAATGCAGCGAAGGACTTATTCCTTGATGCTGATCTAATTTTCGTGCAAAAATTAGTCGACACTGAGAATGTTCGCTCATTGTCAGTCGAAGTCGGTCTCACTGTGCAAAACGCATCGTAGAGCCTCTTAAGATTGAAAGTAGATTTTTTATTGTTTTTAAACAGGGCAAATTATTCACTTAAATATTTAAAATTGTCCGTTTTCTGTTTCTCCGGTGTTTCAGCATCATTTAAAATGACATCCAATTCTTCATCCATCGTTAATACATTTTCCTTATCGTCGACTGATATCGTATCTTTTATACTGTCCATAGAATTGACTTCTGAAACCAAACATTGGAAAAGCCTGCTCATAAGTTGTGTAGCCAAACTAAAGGCTTCGTCTGAAGGATTCAAATTTGGGTTTTTAAAAGCCTTAACAAATTGATTAAATTCAAATGCATTCGATCGTTCAGTCGTTTGAAATTCGCTTGAAACTCGAACCCAGCGGGTTTCGGATCCAGGTTTTAGGGTCGTTAACCGACCGGCTCCGGGCCGGGTCGGGTCGGGTCTTGTCCAGAAACCCCTAGTCATAAAGAACCACCGCACTTGATCAATACGAATCGGACATAACTGAATAATTTTTGGTCCGAGTGTTATCGCGTTTCGGACACCCTCTACATGCTAAAATCATATTACGCAATGCGCGGTGTATTTTTTCGATTTTTTCATTTTACGTGACTTATACTGATGTAATAATTCAAGGCACGTCGATTATAAAAACAAAAGTAAGTCAAAACTATTAAAATGTATTCAAAGTTTACCATTGTAATTCAGAGTAATTCGACACTCGCTTATAAAGATCGTTTTATTATCTTTTTGTATAATTTTTTTATTTCTTTATCTTTAATATAATGCATACATAAGTATATTAATATATACTTTAATACAAACAAGATCAAAATAGTTTTTTTTTCCTACATCTTATCTTTCACATGTTTGCTTAGTTTCATTTTGAAACATAGCTAGTTTCTAACATAGTTTATCCTCCTTTCTTATGCCTTCTGGCATTTCATTAAAAATCTTCATCACACTGTACATCATCGATTTCCGAGGTTTAGCCTTTCTTCCATACAGCCACAACCAATCGTCAAGGATAAGTAAACTATTTTAAATATGAATTAAATATATTAATTATAAAGATATACATATAAAATCAATTTTATCGAAAAATATTGTTGTTGCGCCACCGGGATTCGAACCTGGATCTCTTTCCTAACCGGGGAAGGTGCTTTATCCAACTAAGCTACAGCGACATTATTTTTAGCGACAATTTTCGACCATATATGTTACCTTTTTGATATTAATACATTTAATCGTTCCATCATTTGACAGAGCCATCTACCTTATTTTTACAGAATCTCAAATACTTTTGAGTAAACTGATAGCAGACGCCAGAATTATCAATTCAATTCAAAATTGTCGCTAAAAATAATGTCGCTGTAGCTTAGTTGGATAAAGCACCTTCCCCGGTAAGGAAAGAGATCCAGGTTCGTATCCCGGTGGCGCAACAACAATATTTGTCGATAAAATTGATTTTATATGTATATCTTTCTAATTAATATATTTAATTCATATTTAAAATATCACAGACCGTCTGTTCTGAATAATTACAACTTCACAATAAGAATGTGTTCTCCTAAATAATTAAACTATAATTATGTCAATTTGAAGGTACAGGCATAGTTAGTATTTTCGATGACGATTTTATCAATTCAACGGAATGAGTGAAGCTCATCACAAAATGAGACCCGATTATCCGCTAAGTTGTAACTTTTACACTTGCTTGCAATGTGGATAAGCAGAAAATTTCACACACGATCGTTTGTTATGTGTGACGTGATCTTGCCTCGGCATTCTCAGACATCCCCTCACTCGTTGGTGTTACCAACTCACGTCGTATATCTTTCGTAGACACGTTTAAGTTTAAAGATAAGACACTAGCCAAGTGATCGAGTGGTCGGGAGGTCGAGGCTCGTTCCAGGCGATCACCAAGTTAGTTCTATTTTTACAGCACAAGCGTTTAGCTTAGTTTTAAAATATTCAAATTATTAATCTTACGAGTATGCATCTGAGGTTTATACAAATACCTTATATATACAAGGTGGGCCATAAGTTTTTTCACTTTTTATATCGCTTCTGCGCGGCAACCGTGCGAACTTTGATTAACCACTTTGTTGTTTTTACGTCAACCTGTTTCGATACTAACGTATCTTCGTCAGGACTGGCGTATAATTGAACTATTTCATAAAATTTAAACGACATTCATTACGGGGTGTAGGCGGAGTCTTGGGAGGTGATTGAAAGGAGGGCATTGAAATAGAGAATACATTAAATGCGAGTTGTTTGTAAGGCTTAACTGGTTGTTAATTATATTAGACTTAGTATTGAATAATTAACAACCAATTAAACCTTATAAACAACCCGCCATTTAATAAATTCCCTATTTCAATGCCCCCCTTTCAATCACCTCCCCACTCTCACCAAGACTCCGCCTACACCCCGTAATGGATATCGCTTAAATTTTATGGAATTGTTCAGTCGTACGCCAGTCCTGACGAAGATACGTCAGTATCGCAAACAATGTTAAATATAAATACAATTTTAACAATTCTCCTACTTGTTCCGAACATCATTGTGATATATTGCTGAAACCATTCAAAACTGTACCAGCATTACGTTATATATACATACACAACAATGCAGATGAATTAAAATCTGCGCGTCGATTAAAAATCAGGTAGTCAATGCTGGTACGATTGCAAAACGAGAATGACAAAGAAATGTGGAATTTTCCTACAACAACGATGTCGGATATTTCCTCAACTTTCGAAAGGATGTTCAAATGGATGCGTGACGCATAGTGCAGCTTCAGAACGAGACCAGAGAAACCGATGGGCGTCGGCGCGCTCTTACTGGCGCAACATAGAAGAAGTGTGACGAGCATTTCGAGAATTCAATTTGCACATAACACACACACACACACACAATGTTGATGCATGCAAAAACCAATTGACACAGAATGAATGAAATGAAGAGAATGAAATCACCACAGAAATAATTGTTGCACTCCGTTTTATGTAACTAATTTGCATTAACGTTCAAAAATGTAATTGAGCAATTATTTTGATTTCAACCTGAGGCGTATTCTTTCAATGACCAAATATTACGCAGTACTTCGGTGTTACAATCAATGTACAACAATCGGCTAACATTTCATACACAGCTACGGTTCGAAGCAACATAGAATGTGACACGACAATTTGGTCTCCATTATATAAAGTTCATCAGTTATAGAACTAGAAATGGTTCAACATAATTTTTTAGGGTTTATTAATATCACTTTCAAATGAGCTTTCTAAATTTAATAACCATGTCGTTTAGGAGAACTTTTAGCGATTTATCATTTATATTCAAAATAATAAATAGCAAACTGGACATCCATAATACGACTTAATTGATTTCGTACCGTGTTTCTGCGCGAAGTACCAGATCGCTGGCCCTGTTTTACCTTAAGTCCGATTTTGTTTGGCCGCCATTTTATTTTGACAGTCATTTGTCAGTTCGCATTTGGTAATCGCAGTGAGTAGTTAATTATAAGAGTTGCACAATAATTACTCAAACAGTTATTATTATAACAAATAAAATACAACTTTTATGTTAAAATGGCTATTATGCTGTTACAAATATTAAATTTTCCAGAAGTTGTATTTTTGATTTTTTAAATAAACTAAATAATATATTGCAAGCCCAACACTAGTAGTATATATGTTGCATTTCCTCCGTCGAAACAATTTTACAACATTTTTTAGATTTTTTTGGAACGCATAACGTTTCACGTGTCATTATGAAGCAAAATAATTCATTCATATAGTCATTAAGCAGATCAATAAAGACATGTTCATTATTTTAACAATCTGTCAGAAATAATGCAACCAGATGCTCTCACCACAAATATGGGGTAAGTGCATCTACTCGTCCAATTTTCATAAAATGCTTTCAATATCACCTATCTTAAAAGGTTACATTCCGATTATTAAAGATTTTAATTAGGAAATGATTATTGATTATTCTATGAAAGTTTCAAAGGTATAGCAAAGTTAAAAAATTATGTCGATGATTTATATATCGCACTTACCCCGACACACCCTACATAATTTCTAATTTTATACAATTTCGCTTCTATTGTACATCTTATCACACTGGTCCTAAAGGGGTGCTAAAATCAAGATCTTTAATAAAATATACATACGACAAGAGACTAGAAAATTTTCACCTAATTTTGAACAGATTTTTAATCTACGCGTAAATTTTAATTCATTTGCATTGTTGTGTATGTATATATTACGTAATGCTGGTACAGTTTTAAATGATTTCAGCAATATATCACAATGATGTTCGGAACAAGTGGAAGAATTGTTAAAATTGTATTTATATTTAACATTGTTTGCGATACTGACGTATCTTCGTCAGGACTGGCGTACAATTGAACTATTCCATCAAATTTAAACGATATCCATTACGGAGTGTAGGCGGAGTCTTGGTAAGAGTGGGGAGGTGATTGAAAGTGGGGCATTGAAATAGGGAATATATTAAATATACTAGAAAATTTTCACCTAATTTTGAAAACAGACGTAAAATCACGGATCTCCGCGACTCACGTCACACACGATTCAGATCGACTCCAGAATAATATGCCAGTGTGTTCGCAACCGTCTTCGAATTGGCCACGGTCAGTTACACAGTAATAAAGTGAGCCGATTTATAATTGAGCATGTCTAAACGTTGCTTACCCACAGTTTAAATTCGTTGTTTATTACTATAGTGTGTACAAATGAATGGGACGCTGATCCGGCGTGAAGATGCCGCCGTCCGAGTGTGAATTGTTTATATGAATAGAGATGATTGTCATTGAATTTGAGCATAATGCACACATCAACCAAATGGTTGGATAATTAATATCACAAAGTGAAAAATATACGACAGAGGACGAAATTTAGCTATTTGCAACGTTACGTATTAGTAGTAAGAAATCATATATAGGTGTTAATTTCGAGCAGTGTACATAGATATACGAATAACTGAAGATCGGCAAGTTATATCAATGAGGGTAGTATGGAAAATCGTATATACAGAATGTAACAGACCTAGTCCACAACATTTTATGGACCAGACTAAACAACCTCCTGAGTAGAAAATATTCAAAGAATACAGTGTAAACCCGATTTTAAATTTTTGAAGAGATAAACAAAAAAAAATGTAGACAGAGGGAAAATGTAAATAGGGGTTAAAAAAAAAACAAATATTTTTTTTACTAATACTAGTAAAATATGCTTAAATGCCTTCAGTATGCCTCATGGCATCGTCCTTTGTAGGAACTGGGTTTATGGGATGAGCAGACACTTATTTTAAAAAGTTTTCGTTTATACGACTGTCCACTATTTCATCAATTTCCACTACGTCCAATGTTATCAACGTCTAACCAAGTCTGCAAAGGTTATTCATACATTATTTCCCAGCCGTCAATGTTGTCTATACTATCTTCTACGCAATTTTCTTGCTAATTCCAGTTTGTTAAAAAACAATAAAAAAAACGAAACGTAAAATAACGTACGTATGAGAATGAAAAATGCGTGTAAACAACATGCAAACGACCAACACACTCTTGGCTCTATGGCGAATTGCGAACTGGCCGAACAAATTTCAATAAATTTTAGACGTAAATTTCGGGAAAGACAAACGTAAAATAGGGTTTGTAATGTACTAAAATGACACGGGACTGCATAAATAATACGCAAATGGAGGGAAAACGTGAATTCCGGGCATGTAAAATCGGGGTTCCACTGTATCTGCAAAATACGGAAAATATTATTTTATTAAATTTTTACACAATCGTGTTAACGCAATTTATATCTTTGCTTCAGGTCCTAAATAATCTACCAAAAAATAGTGCAGCCACTCGAAATTCGATGACCTTTTTGTATTCAATATATAATTTGGAATCAATCAAATATTTCAATTAATCGAAATAACCGCAAAATTACTATTTTTTGGAAACGACTATATCTCTAACATTGTTAACATTAGGCGTGAACATTTTCGACTCGTAATTTAGCAAGATTAGTTAGGTTTTAGGTCTGTTACAACCTGTTTAATGTCCTTACAAATGTGTGTGTCACGCTTAAGGAAATTTGAAAGTAAACATTAAACAATTTTTGTGAAATATCTATTTTCTTTGAACCGAGAGAATTTCGGTAAAAATATAATCTTTTTTTTCTGTGGTTACATAATTCAAACAGATAACAAACTAGTCTATTTGAAATATGAATTAAATATATTAATTAGAAAGATATACATATAAAATCAATTTTATCAAAAAATATTGTTGTTGCGCCACCGGGATGCTCTATTCATGTCACTCCATGTCATGACCATTCTCTTCGTGTCCTACAACTAGAATATTATATAGAATTTAAACACCAGAATATAGATTCATCAATGTTACAGATTCGACGAAAACATAATAAAATTGTACTACGCCAGCAGTCCATTCTCGCGGAGGCGCCTCGGGCGAGGCGTTTGCCGAGGTGCCGACACCCGAGTGACACAAAGTAAACTCCTCACCTCGCGGACCGAGAGAAACCGAGGGCTGGTGGCTGGCTGTACACTCGCGGCGAGAGCGGGCGGCACGAGACGACACGAGAATAGCCGAGAGCCTCCGACGAGAGTGGACTGCTGGCATTACAAGCAGAGAGAAAATCGCTCTAAAAGCACAATTTCATATGAAATCAAAATGAAATTCACCATGCACGATAAGATGATTAAGATACAAAAATGGAAAGTGTGATTAGATGTGTGGTGGGAATGTATAAGAAATGAAAGCGAACTGAATCAATACACCGCTATGCTTAATTGTTTGCTTACTTACCGTACAAACAGAATAAGTGAAGATTAGAGAAATTCAATTGTTGTGAAGTGTTTGAACACGTAATTGGTGTAGACATTAAATTATACTGATTATCTGAATACTAACGGTCCTCATCACGCTCACGTAGCTTATGCAGAATTTTCTACATCAACATTTGTGCGACATAAACATTAGCGAAATTGTAATTTGTATCTATATAGCAAAACATTTACACGAGTGGAATTTTATACGCCCGGCTACATACAGGGTGAATAATATGTTTCAGGCCGATATTGTTTTTGAATAACTAGGAAATGAAACAAAATATTTTAATATGGTTTTTATTTATCGATTATTTAATTTATTACAATTTTGTATGAAATACGACATCGGGCTCCGGCAGCGCCACGGATGCGTGCTCTTTTAACCATATTTTTCGTAACATTCTCGCACGCTTCGCGTGTTATTTCAGCAATTCCATTTCGAATATTATCCTGTAGTATCGGAATTGTTGACTTGGTAGCATAAACCTTTCTTTTTAAGTACCCCCCACCCCCCAGAAAATAGTCGGGAGCCATCAAATCAGGCGTTGGAGGAGGCCAGTCGATATCACCACTTTTTGTCATTAATAGACTGGGAAAAATTTCTCGCAAAATTTCAAGCGTAGCTCGAGCTGTGTGTGAGGTGGCACCGTCCTGTTGAAATCACACGTGTTGCAGGCCCAATCGACCCAATTCGGCTACCAAGAAGTTTTCCAACATGTGACGATAGCGATCACCATTGCCATTATTATTTAGATACATTGTTTTAATGGCGTTAGATGCTCCATAATAAATTGTAATCGCCTACTCTCTACGTGTCAAAAAAATGTATATTTTCTTTGTTAGGTCGGAAACTTTTCAGACAGCCCTCGTACAACACCATGCGGCGCAGTGTTCATTGCGTCTGTGGCATAACATAGTAAAGTGTATAATATTTACTATATGAAAAAAAACTAAATAAAAAATCCACTAATACTTAAAAGAGTTACATATAATAAAATTAATTACTAACATAGACACAGAAAAATATTAATTAATTCGTGTAGTCGATTCTCTCTGTTAGCCAAATAAATAAATTCTATTGTATTAAAAAAATATATTACTTAAATTTGCTAACAAATCGTATAATTATATTATTTTACACTTTCATTTCAGATAAGCGTTAATACATTAAAAGAAATCACACGAGGGAATTTTAAAATATCAAACTGAAGAAAATAATATCAAAAGAATTTACATAAAAAATATTTTAAATATCTGAAAAATGTTTAAAGACCACGTGATGAGACTGCATTCAATCTGCATCCACTACATCAGTTCCTCGAGATGCCAGATGCTAAAGAGCATCGTCAGTGAAGTTGCAAAAATATGAGAAAAAAAAATCAATTGTAGTAAGTGATAATTTATTATTATTAGCTATGTAATTTTTTTTCAACCACCATAGTTCAAAATAATGTTAATTTCATTAAGATCTACTTTTAAGTTTCTCTGAGAAGCAATTGTGACTTGCTTACACATTTCAATGACTAAAATAAAAGTTAAAAAAATATAAAATTACATATTATAAACGAAGTGTACGTCATTTGTATATAAATAAAAATATGTAAGAAAAGAATAATCCAAATTAAATTAATTAATTAGAAAGATATACAAGAAAAAATCTATTTATTGAAAAAACATTTGGTTGCCACCAGGATTCGAACCTAAACCTCTTCCTAACCGGGAAACACTACAACAATCTATTTACTGCGACACATTTAGAACTTATAATAATAATAATGGATAATTTGTATACCGCCATTTTCGTAAAAATTTTCAATTAAAGGGCGCTTTTACACATAAACTGTTTATAGTTCTACGATTATCTTTGTTTTTAAAATTAAAAATGGTTATTTTCACTTATTGTTTAGTTACTTCTTAAATAAAGTCTCTGATGCACTGTTTCTTATGACGGAGGGCAAAGAGTTCCACGCTTTTGGGCCTGCCACGGCAAATATCCGTTCACTAAATTTAGACTTCTAGAAACGGTTAGTCGGTCCTACAACCCTTGAAGCTGACCTGAGAGTTTGACGTCTACCATTCAAATTGTCTGGGATACAAAGCTCTGATACAGAGGCGCCATGTTGTGTGTCGCCTTGTACATCAACCGGCACAATTTAAATTCAACTCTTTTAGGGAATCGGATGTTATATGAGAGAATTTGGAAACTACATATATTATCCATGCAGTCGCATGTAGAGTGGATTGTAATCTATCCAGCTGAAACACTGGCAGGCCAGCATAGATCCTGTTACAACACCTGTATAACTGATACAGTTATTATTCCATTTTAAAAAACAATTTGTAATATAAATAGCACAGAACAATGTTCTGAAATTGCAAATTGCATTTTTTTTAAATCGCTTTATAACGGCTGTTTGTTTTTCGAATTGGCAACACTTTTTCCAGCGACAGACAATTTGACAGCTGATTTGTGCTCAGTTTGGTTTTTCATTTCACCGTGAATAGACTTACGCCAGAACGCTAGCAAATTGTTCAAATAAATTTTCAAAAATCGTGGATCAGTTTGCGAAACTTCCCGTGCGCTACATACATTTTACGGTCGACATAATTCGAATAACCATGGATCGTTTTCGCACCACGCATACTCTAATTGATGATAAAATCAAATCAAAAATGATGCTGGCCAGAACGTTAGTCAATGGAGAGCGCTATAGATCCATGATTATTGACTTTTTTGTTCCCCATTTGCATGGCATTAATGTGGAAGAGCTGTGATTTCAACAAGACGGCGCAACATGCCACACAGCGCGCGCCACAATCAATTTATTGAAGATAACATTCGATGAGCGCATAATTTCGCGTAATGCACCTGTAAATCGGCCTCCAAAATCGTGTGATTTAGTAACTAACACCTTTGGATTATTTTCTGTGGGGATATGCGATATCGCCAATCTACGCCGATAAACAAGATATGATAGACGACTTGGAAGCCAATATTCATCGCGTTATTGCAGATATACGACCCCAGCTGCTTCAAAAAGTGGTCAAAAATTGGACTTCCAGATTGCATTTTATTCGAGCCAGCCGCGGCGCCCATATGCGTGAAATCATATTTAAATACTAAAAAGTCAATACCATGGCCATTACCACGATTTTTATGTGTTTTATCTAATTTTAAAGTTCTATGGTATACCTCTAAAAAAACAGCCTTTACTATTTGCACGTATTTTTCTTTAAATTTAGAACTAGTCGCAGAAAAGCTATGATTTGAATGGTAAGAAAGTAATGTAATATAGCGACGTAAATAAGAAAAAAAAATTACCGCAACTCAAGGCATCGATCATAAGTGACAATAGTAATGTTCAATAATTCTCATTATTTATTAGACGTCATTTTATCTAATAATATGTATGATGGCGCAATGCTATTAAACTATCCATTATCTCTCTCCCTGTCTTTCTCTCACACAACATTCTCCTCATTGCTGAGGCTCGTGACTTCTCCCTTGAATCATTTATTATGTGGACCTGTAGTGTAAAGATGGAGATATGTTTTCCGCTATTTGATACGTTCAGCAAATCGTTGAGCTTCCTCTAATCCTAGTTCACTTATCGTAGAATGTGTCCAGAAATCTACACTATTCATCAGTTAAAAATACACAGATAGGTAATGTATATATGATGAAGCTGGAGAGCTTGCGGCGGCCGTCGGGTGCTGACGGCCCATGCAGCCAGTCCATTATATTTACCCAGTGGTGAACGTCTCTGCTATGGCGCACTTTGTTTGAGGGTCCACAGACGGCGCCAAGCATCCGTCTCAAGAAATATCTTGATTTGAAACTCTTGAAGGATAAAAACATTTGTTTTTCAAACGGTCCATGGAATACATCAATCTCTAGCACCAAATATTGCCTTTTTATTTTATCTCGATTTTTTTTCATTAAATTATTTACATTCTTTAAATCCATACTCGCATCTTTGAATACAATTTTAGTCTATTGAAGTCCACTACAGTATAGAGGCCTCTCGATGGCTGCGATCGATTTTTGCCAGAAAGTTCTCTATACATTATTCTTCTACCGCAGTGAGGGTCTCCTAATAATTATTTAAATTTTAATACAAATTAAATGAATCGATAAGAAAGATATACAGATAAAATCAATTAATCGAAAATAGATTTATGTTGCCACCCGGACACGAACCAGGTACCCTTCCTATCCGGGAAAGTGCGCTGACCTATTACACCGCGTCAACATTGTAAGTTAACGACAAATTTTCGAACTTATATGTGGCACTTTCAAATTGGTACATCTGTTATTCCATCGGTTCGTGTCCAGGTGGGAGCAAAAATATTTGTTCTTTTTAATAATTATACTTTTAAAATCAGCAATATTATCTTTGTGGTTAAGATTCATATTTTTATTTATTACCTTTGTTTTATTAACCACTAAAATGAGTTTAAATACATCTACCGGTTTCGAAAAATACCATATTCTGACAAAGAAACAATATATGTTTTAGTTAGTTATGACATCCTGAAGAAGAAAATGGTATTTTTCGAAACCGGTAGATGTATTTAAACCCATTTTAGAACAACTAACAAAGATAATAAATAAAAATATTTTTAATAATTATTTAAATTGTTTATTCATTCGGCCGTGTGCTAATGCATCCATTGGAGTTGAACAATGCCTGTGATCCGGATAAGCTGTTGACTGACTATTCTTTGTTCGGTTACAGATTTTCAACATTGGCCATTTTATCGTTCATTGTAACACGTGGTTTATGCGTTAATCTGTCGTATAAGCTGCACATAACTGTTCAAAACGTCATCACTGAATTTGTATACAATACACAATGATTAAACATTGTCTAGCGGCTGGTGCACTCGTGTGACTGCACTAAACGTGACATGGGGTCGACCAAGTATTAAACCACAATATTTTTTTAAGCCTGTATTATACAAAGTGTTATTTTAAATGTGCCATGATTATTTAGTAAATGTTGTTCTCTCATTTTCAGACATCAAACGGAACAAATTCCAAATGCCCAGTTTTTAAAAATATAAGAAAAATAACTTGAGTGATTTAATAAAAATAAAATATACACAAAATATTTTATGACTGATAAATTAAAAACACTGACATTAGTGAGCGACGAAAAATAAAAGACATCCACGCTGACGAAAAACACCGAATAGTAAAAAACATGGCAATAATTCCTGTGCTGGCCGGAGCCGTGAAGGCCGCCTCCGGCATCATCGGGCTGAGCAAGCTGGCGATCATCCCCGTGCTGCTGGCGTCTCTGGCCTACTTCAACTACGACATGTTCGACCCGGAGAACAGGCCGATCAACCA
This sequence comes from Eubasilissa splendida, assembly GCA_031772225.1. Lineage (NCBI taxonomy): Eukaryota > Metazoa > Arthropoda > Insecta > Trichoptera > Phryganeidae > Eubasilissa > Eubasilissa splendida. The sequence continues at coordinate 17,444,182 of CM062868.1, forward strand.
GCAGAACCTCAGGGAGGAATACGACTTTATTGTGGTCGGCGCCGGGTCAGCGGGGGCCATCCTGGCGAACCGGCTGACCGAGGTGCAGGGCTACAGGGTCCTGCTGCTGGAGGCCGGGGGCCACGAGCCGGAAATAGCGGATGTGCCGATCCTGTCGCTGTTCCTACACAAGAGCAAGCTGGATTGGAAGTACAGGTGAGCCGACAATTGACTAAAGAAACTATTCTTAAATATATGTTTTAATTGTATATTTTCGAATGAGTTCAATGAAATTTGTAACTGCAGCATAAATCACATATGTTTTAAATAGTGATATGAATTAATCACTGATATATGTAAGTTACAATCACTAACTGTGATTGGCTACTTGAAAATATCTGTGATTCTTCACTGAAAATATTGTCAATTTAAATTTGATATTTGATGTTGTACACAAAGAAAGCACGTGATCTAAAAATTCTTATAACATGTTCCTGCATGTGCACAAGAAATGATCTATCGATAAGATTTAGCTTACGATTTTAATTAAGCTTACTAGTTTAGAGATTAATATTGAAAGTCTCAAATATAAATAATAGTCTGTAAATATTAATTATTGTAAATAACAACGGTGATCACAGTCACAGTTTTCAATTAATACCAATCACACTCACACCAGTGAGTCAAGAGTAGCAATTTATCTCTTCGCTAGTTTCAAATGATATTCATCCTCCAACTGTATTGGAAAATCTGAAAAAAACGTGGTGTAGACTCTAAAAACATGAAACGCACCGACCAATAGCAGATGTCAATACATCGTGACGGATGAGTCCGAAAAAACTAGCGAAGGTCAGCCACTTCTCTGCAGACAGTTCTTTCGATAACACCTCAAGCGAGCCAGTTCAGTCTTCAACATTATTCGCGTAATTAACTTTATACTCGTAGTACCTGCAATTGTAAATCGTCCCGCAATAAACGCCAACTTGTGTAAGTTCTGTTTTATTTAAATACCTTGATCTAGACATTTATATACACCGCGACATGCACCCACACGTGTGAGACATTGAAGAGAGTTAGTCCCTTCAGGCTCACCATGTACAAAACCTTACGATTCGAATCGCATAACCTACAAACGTCAGTCACTCCATCCGAGTGACTCGACAAATCATATCACACATATCGGATCACAGTTTGTTATATTTCAATAACCCCTACAAGTGCAATAACGTCACGTTTGAAAGAACGAAAAGAAGGTCGATACGTCCTTTACATATGCCCATTGCCCGGTATGTGTACCTACACAGCAGGTGAAAGGATGTACGGTTTGATGATATAATGTTATACTGTTACAAATGACATTATACAATCATATAAATATGTACTTTTGTTTAACCAACGTCTTTAAACAAAATAAATCCATCGTTTATACGACCTACCATGTATTTATTTGTAATTTTCAATTACTTTTAATAGTGTTTTTAAAGTTTGAGTTTTAACATAAAATAATACCTTCTTACCCGTATAAAAAATGTATGGACGTTTTTAAGAGCACTTTCTATGACTGAACATGATTAATTTTTTTGTTTGTAATAACTAAAGGAAATAATTATTTCTATTAAAGATTAACGTAAGAAATAGTTCTGCCAAATGTTTATTGTTTTTTCCAAATCAAAAACCAATGCATGCACCAAACTTAAAGAATAATCATGAAATCAACACGTTAAAAACAGTAAGATAGTAAAATTCGCGAATTAGTAAAAGAGGATGAAGTCACTTCAATGATTTGCACGCACTTGTAAGTAAACTAAAGAAATTTTCACATCAGTAAATAACCAATTATATGACTCGAGTAATTTACTAGCTTAAATACAGAACAGAGTAATGTGAATAGCTCGATGCGGCGAACACACGAGAGCGCCATGGCTACAGAGGTGAGTTGTGGTGGTAGTTTTTAAAACTAAGCAATTAAAAGTCTCTACTGGTACACAGATGGCGCTAATTGTACAAACAAATATTGCTGTTTATGTTAATCCAATTATTTAATTTATATTTGTTTCCCAGAATTTTTAGTAATGCACAGCTTTTTTGCTCGTATGCACTAATGCACGCCCCTACATAATACCGCGCAACGAAAACATTATTATTGTCGGTATTTCAAATATGCAAATCTTCGCGCATTATATATCTTCAACCATCACGAATGCGCTTCGCACAGAATGCAATGTTGTAACGCCCGCGTGCACGCCGCTGGGACGGGGTCAAAAAAATTAGAAATTGTGTGATTATTGTAAAGCAATTTATCACATCGTGAGAACCAAATTACCATACATTTAATTATGATGGCAATACAATCGTGTGTACGCGACAAATTACTAGCTATTCACGATATTATTATCGTGAAATCACAATAAGAACGCATTGCGTCGGGGCCCATATTAGATAGTTCCGCGACATTATCGATGAACACAGCAACGGAATCCAGCTAATATGTCGGGTTAGGGGGACCAGACCCTCGCTGTGAAGTGAAAATCTCCTTAAAGCGAAGCAAGTATTAGATTATAGATTAAAAAAACACAATCACTTTGTATAAAACCACGAATTTTATTAAATGCCAACCGGTTTCGCTTGGCTCAAGCTTCGCCAGGGCGTATTTAAAACTAACAATAAATACAAAAAAAAGTGCACTTATATATATAATACATAAAGAGGGAGACATAATATTCAAAATACTAATTTAATGTATTAATTATAAATATGTACAAATAAAATCAATTTTATAGAAAAATATTGTTTTTGCGCCACAGGGATTCCAATCCGGGGAAGTAGACTAAAAATTGTGTTATAGCGCCAGTATTTTTCATAACAAATTTTTTAACCCATACTACCATACTTTTTCAAATTAATACATCTGTTGTTTCATTATTTGAAAGTCATCTACATTGTTTTTACGGAATCTCAAATACCTATAATATAATATAATATTCAATTACGTGCGAAAGGGAGAGACAAAATACATTTAGACAGACCATCAAGGGGGGGTGGGGGGAATGTACAATTTTGATGGATATTAAATACGTTTAAAAGGAAACATACCTAATATTGAGCTAATGGATGAGTTAATTTAGTAAATTAAAAATTTCACTCCCACTAAATTGTACAACTAAAGTATTTTTTAAATTGCAAGCGTGACAATAGTCTAATTTTGTTCCTATTATTTAATGAATAAAGCATGCGGTACTAATATTCATTTTTTCATGCTGCACTGGGGGCCCAATTTTTGTAGTCACGCCAGTGATCACGCGTGATGAGTTTCCGTTGCTCGCAGATCTTTCAAAGTAGACAGTGGTTTCAACACGATTTGGAATAAATTTTGTTGTTCTTTTGTTGGTGGATGTAAAACAAAAAAATACATATTTAATTTAAAATTAACGTATTGTCTATTACTATAAATACTAATAAAAAAACTAAAGCAAGTACGCGCTCCCAATATTTACGAGATGTTGACCCTCACCGTCGATATACAAATTAATAGTTGCCCAAAGAACCGTGGACGTCTATTGTTTCCACAATCTGAATGCACCTAGGTGCAACATGAACCTCTCATCAACCTTTAATCATACCGGTACCGACCGAAAAACATACAACAATACAACGCGCCCGCAGCCGCCCAAGGAGCCGGCTCAATTAGCAATGTGAATATGGCTTTTGAAGAGATGGTGGAAAATTGGAAAATAAGTTACTGGAGAGGAGTCTTCGCACTGCCACCGAAGAGTGGCAGGATAATATGATGAATTTGGAGGAGTAATTAATAACGTTAAGTTACCTATGTATTTGTACATGTATTATTAAATATTAAATTGTTGTGAAACAATATTAAAAAAATACGTTAAATATTTAATTAAAAAATGAATACTGCCCATATAAACCTGAATAAAGACGAACAAGCGTACTACATACAATAGACGATAAATTTTAATTGTGATTTCCTACAAGTTATAAATCTAGAGATCTTCAAAAAAATAACACAAAGATTTTTATCTCCATCTCGGTATCCGGTTCAATTTAAAGTGCTGCATAACTCGCATTACCGGCGTCGAGCCGAGGCACCTCGGGTCCGCTGCATCGGTCCGGGAGACCCGCGGGCGGCGTGGGACGATAAAATAAATCAAAAATATTCAATTACAGTCGCGGAACTCGGGAAATAATGTTAGGTTTTTCAAATGTAATTTAATAATTGCGTACTATAGAAAATATCAATGTTTAAAACCGATTAAATGCTAGTACTCAGAAAGAAATAACGTTTCGTAATCCATGACTGCGCAATAGACGAAAATATTTTTTAATGGATATGAACAAAAAATATCAATGTTCATATATGATTCAATGTCTGCGTTCATAAAATGTAACGTACAAATGTAATTTATGACAGGGCACTATAGAGAATTTCAATATTCAAATGTTATTCAATGAATACGGAACAAAAAAATATCAAATATCAATCACGACTGCGTAATATTGACATATAATTCCACGACCGTGTACAGAAAATATCAATGTTCATATATGATTCAATGTCTGCGTTCAGAAAATGTAACGTTCGAATGTAATTTATGACAGGGCACTATAGAAAATTTCGATATTCAAATGTTATTCAATGAATACGGAACAAAAAAATATCAAATATCAATCACGACTGCGTAATATTGACATATAATTCCACGACCGTGTACAGAAAATATCAATGTTCATATATGATTCAATGTCTGCGTTCAGAAAATGTAACGTTCGAATGTAATTTATGACAGTGCACTTTAGAAAAGTTCAATATTCAAATGTTATTCAATGAATACGGAACAAAAAAAATATCAATATCAAATATCAATCACGACTGCGTAATATTGACATATAATTCCACGACTGTGTACAGAAAATATCAATGTTCAAAGGAAACGCAATGTCTGCACGAACGAAAACATAACATTGTAACTTAATTGAAGAGTGCGTACGTACTACAGAAAATGTCAGTATTCAAATGTAATTCAATGATAGTGATTACGAAATTTACATTCCCTTGAATGGGATTATGAGTGAAAAATTATTGTTATATAATGTTAAACACTTTTTCACCGCTTCGTGTTGTTTTATTTATTATTCGCGACTCTGTGTCATATTTTGTTAGTCATTCAATTTGAAAATCACGTCACGCTAAGTCCTAATAGTCCCATTTTTAAACATTACTAAATATTGCAATTAAACATATGAAAGATCTCATTAAATGTCTTAATTAGAAAGATATACCATATAAATTCAATTTTATCGAAAAATATTGTTGTTGCACTACCGGGATTCGAACTTGGATGTTTTTCCGAACCGGGGAAGGTGCATTATCCAACTATGCTACATCTATCGTTCTATTATTTGAAGGCCATCTACTTTGTTTTTACGGTATCTCAAATACCTTCGAGTAAACCCAGACATAACAATTCATTTTTATTAAATTTTGGACACATTGATACAACTTATATATATTATTAAGGAGAATACATTGTTATCGTGAAATTGTAATTAAGTTCTGAATAATTACAACTTCACAATAAGAATGTGTTCCCTTAATAATATAAAAGATCGTCAGCCCGGAGAGTGCCTTAACCTCCACAATACATTAATCTTCTTCATAGGTCATTAATACCCATCTTCAGTAGGCGTTCTATCATTGTCTTTGAATCATTAAATATACTTCTTCAATATTTGCAAAATTACTTTGTGGCCTCATTTTTTTATATGCATAATTATACAAATTAATTTGCAAATATTTTTATATAGGTAAAACTTGCAGAAATTTTGATATTATAATTAAGGAGCATTTGAGATGCCTAAATAACAATAACTATTCAGAACTTTCCAATCACATTTTGAAAACATACCATTCCTTTGATATTAATAAGGGTTTAGAAATTATACATACAAATATTAGAGGTTTACAGATACATAAATTTGATATTTTAGAAATAAGAAAAAGTGTTAATACTATAAATAACCAAATTCTCTTTGCAAATAGTCACCTTTTAAATTTGTTTTCATATTAATTCTTACTTATTCACCAATTTTAATTTCAGTATACATTGTTTCATGAAGCTGATACCACAGGTATCGAAACACGTAGAATAATCAATAAATAGTGGTTTAAACAAAGTATTTTGTATAATTATTAATAAATTAAATATACTTTTGTAAAAAAAAAAAAAAACTAAACTACAAACAAATAACTGGGCTATCATTGCTTTGCAGCCGAAAATTAACATGTATCAAAGTCAATGCTGACCGGCCCTCCTTACGCAAGAACAATTTATTGTTCATTCCCTTTGTGAGATCGGTCGGCGTCATGCAGCCTCTGTCTCTCGGATGAATCTTAAATGCATCAAGCTATTTCGATCTATGAATTTTAATAGTTAAATGCATGAAAAACCTACTTATTTAGAATGTCGATCACGATGTTTCACATTCCACAAAAAAATATTTAAAATGATGCGACCCGCGCGAACGCCGAAACGTAGGAATGTAATAATTAATAATATCGTATGCTTATCATTTTACACGTCTGAAATCAAATTACAAAAAATATTGAAAAAGCTATATTACAATTAAAAATAAAAATATTTCTAATCAATTAAATGAAATAATTAACACAAAACACCTGGAAGAAAAAATGCCTAAACGAATGACATGTGAATTTTCAGAACACAGCCACAGTCATCCGCGTGCCAGGCAATGCAAGACAAGAGGTGCTGCTGGACCCGGGGCAAGGTTCTGGGCGGCTCCAGCGTCCTGAACACAATGCTGTACATCCGGGGCAACCACAGGGATTACCAGCAGTGGGAGGCGGCCGGGAACGAAGGCTGGGGCGCCGAAGAAGCTGTGAGATACTTCAAGAAGTCACAGGATCAAAGGAACCCGTACCTGGCCAAGACGAAATACCATGCGACGGGTAAGAAATATGTCTTTATTAATTGAAAAAAAAATTATTCATATAAATATATAAAGTTATCAGAAATAATAGATTCTTATTGTGAAGTTGTAATTATTCAGAATTAAATTGAATTAATAATAATAATTATTTATTTATTTGATTTCTAGTACAGTGTGTTATATTATAATCAAATAAACATTTCAGCAAAGTAAGACATATATTTGGTACCCTGCCTGTTACACTAGTAACATCTGTATTATAGCAGACAGTGTTCTACAGGTATAGTAGTAAACAAAGTGCAATGATCAATGTACAAAATTATATATATAAAGAGTTAAACAAGATGTCATTAGATTAGGTAAATACTTTGTAAAACTTAACGTAAATTCATTGATCAATGTATAAGATATAATATATGGTATATGTAAAGAGTAAACCAATATGCAACTAAAGAACATATAATTAAAACGTAAAACTTAAAATAAGTCCAATGTTCCGTGTATAAATTTTTTTATAAAAAATATATATATATGTATAAAGAGTAGGACAAGATACAATTAGATAGCATATAAAAAAGATATATAAAAAGTAAAACAAGATGCAATTAGGCAATTCAATATACTGTTGTAGATAACCTAAAGTTTGGACCATTAAAAATTCTTGGGCGTAATTTCTCCCCATTTCGTGGAGCCAGAACTGCACTTTTCGTGAAAAATATGCCAGACTATAGTTGCAATTTTTCACGTTTGCATTTAGACTGTAATATATTTTTAGTGCTAGAAACAAAAATTATATATATTAATGGCTTTCTAATAATGGAACGATAGATGTATCAATTTGAAAAGTGTAGCATATAGGTTCGAAAAAATGTCGTCAATGTACTGTGTGCTGTAGCATAATCGGTTAATGCACGTTCCCCGGCTTGGAAGAGATCCAAGTTCGAATCCCGATAGCACAACAATATTTTTCGATAAAATTGATTTTATATGTATGTATACATTTCTAACTAATACATTTAATTTGTATTTAATATATATAGAGACTTGAGTTTTATTATTTGACATTTACTTTTAAAATTTGGCACTGTGAACGCGAGCTCCTCATACACACACAAAAATTTAAGCATAGTCAGAATGATGGATAAAGCTAGACAGTAGTTATGGGGGATACTCATATTTTATGTAAATTACTCTTTCTCTGTGTGAGTTGTATACTCAAGTTCGACAGTTGTGATCTCCTTGAGACATTTCTTCAATCAGGACTGTCCAGGATTCGCAATCGTGTAGAGTATTTTCTGAAGCCTTTTTCACTTCATCGGGCCACTTCTTGGCGTATTTCCTCCCCACCACGATTTAAACTTTTTTTAAAACTTTTTTCATGATTTAAAATATTGTTGTTGCGCTACCGGGATTCGAACCTGGATCTCTTCCCTAACCGGGGGAGGTGCTTTATCCAATAATCAAATGATGGAACGATTAAATGTATTGATTTCAAAAAAAGGTAACATATAAGGTCGAAAAATTGTCGTTAAAAATAATGCCGCTGTAGCTTAGTTGGATAAAGCACCTCCCCCGGTTAGGGAAGAGATCCAGGTTCGAATCCCGGTAGCGCAACAACAATATTTTTCGATAAAATTGATTTTATATGTGTATCTTTATAATTAATATATTTAATTCATATTTAAACTTTTGATTTTAGCGTCCTTAGAGGCATATGGCTGAATATATGTTTTTATGATTAACACTTAAAGTGTCATGCTGACTAAGGGATCTGAAGCATTCTTTACGAACACCACATTCTTCATGGTCGCTTTGAGTCCAGGGTTCGACTTTTAACATAACTGAACCCTAATGTTTTCATTAATCTCAGTTTTAATATTTATGAATATCTGATATTATACAGCATTCGAAATAATCAAACAACCAACAACGTATATAAATATATACTATCGATAATAATCAAGTGTATCAAAGAGTTGAATACCATTTCTGCAAAATAACATGAATTAAAAACATATGCAATTCTGTCGTAATCGTACACTTTCTAATGCTCAGTAAACATATCACAAATTTAGTTAATTATTAATTATTACATAACTAAATTATGTATCAATCATCGCAATGCATACCATAGTAGTATAAATATGTCTCAAGTATGAAATAACATAAAATTATTGTGTCAGTAGCGCGTTGAAATTACGCATAAAAAAGAACGTAATTATAATATAAAGCATATAAAGAACATTATTCAAATACTTTTGATGTTTTACAGGCGGATATCTGACGGTGCAAGACGCGCCTTACAACACCCCCCTCGGAGCTGCCTTCCTGCAAGCTGGTGAAGAAATGGGATACGACATCGTCGATGTCAACGGGGCGCAACAAACTGGCTATGCCTTTTTCCAATACACCATGAGGCGAGGATCGCGGTGCTCCTCGTCTAAAGCCTTCCTGCGACCCATCCGCCACAGGCAGAACATTCACGTAGCCATCTTCTGCCACGTCACCAAGATTCTCATAGACAAACCCACCAAGAGGGCGTACGGGGTCGAGTTCATCAGAGAGGGGGTGAAGCAAATTGTCTACGCAAAAAGAGAAGTCATCCTCGCGGCCGGGGCCATCAACAGTCCCCAGTTGCTCATGCTTTCAGGAGTCGGGCCGAGAGCGCATCTCGAGGAAATGGGCATCGATGTCATCCACAATTCTCCGGGAGTGGGACAGAATCTGCAAGATCACATCGCTGTCGGTGGATTGGCCTTTTTGATCGATCACCCTATCAGTACCGTTCAGACCCGGCTCGTGAACGTGAACTCGGCTGTACGATACGCCGTATTGGAGAACGGACCCCTGACTTCCAGCGTGGGTCTGGAAGCTGTAGCTTTCATCTCTACGAAGTACGCCAACAAGTCTGACGACTGGCCAGACATAGAGTTTATGTTGACATCTTCGTCCACAAACACCGACGGTGGCACTCAAGTGAAGAATGCACACGGCCTGAGTGACGAATTTTATAATGCGGTTTTCAGAGAAATAGATTTCAAGGATGTATTCGGCGTTTTTCCCATGATGTTGCGGCCGAAGAGCAGAGGTCTCATAAAGCTAAAATCGAGGAATCCTTTAAGGTATCCATTGTTGTATCACAACTATCTAACGCATCCAGACGATGTGGGCGTTCTGAGAGAAGGTGTTAAAGCGGCACTTGCAATAGCAGAAACCGCCGCAATGAAACGGTACGGCGCCAGATTCCACAGCAAACAGCTGCCCAACTGTAAGCATCTGCCGCACTTCACGGACGAGTACTGGGACTGCGTAATCAGACAGTACACCATGACTATTTACCACATGTCCGGCACGTGTAAGATGGGTCCATCCAGTGATCCGATGGCCGTCGTGGATCCTCAACTGAGGGTGTATGGAATCCACGGCCTGAGGGTGATCGACGCCAGCATAATGCCCACGATACCGAGTGGGAACATCAACGCACCCACCATGATGGTCGCGGAGAAGGGAGCGGACATGGTGAAGGATCTGTGGAAGAGGAGCGCGAGCAGACGGAAACGGCGAAGTCTGTACAATGAGACAAGTTGTACGAGCGATTGTGATTTAGACGAGCCGTACGCGAGTGCACGTCAAATTTACGCCAATTTACTGAAGCGTGCCAAAGACGAAAGGTGATGAGAACTTCACGTAGACTAATCAAAAAGACAATTTATTTCATATTGTATTAATTACAGTTTCAATGTACATTTTAAATTTAAATTACCATTTCATACTTGTACATAGTATAATAGAAATTGTTTTTCGTCACTGTTAACTTATTACGAGTATTTATATAACACATGTACATTTCATATATAACACTGCACTATATTGTATAGTCTTATTAGACGGGAAATCAATAAATTGCTTTTATGAAAGTACAAGGTGCAACATAGTTCTTCTTCATCGGCCATTTTGCACTCATCTTTAAAGAGTTTGAGTACAAAGAGGTTTTACTCAAAATCTGCTGCTACTGGTTCACTGTCTTGTTGCAATTCTCATCCATGTAAGACTGGCATTTCTCTTGTAATAATAATCAGTTACCAATCACAGTCACAATAACGGCTAAAATAAACTATCACTTATATTTAGTATGTTAAATACTAAATACACAATTGTATCATGTCCGTCCGACAGTTTATCCTTTGCAAAGCAACATAAAATAGCCGTCATAACAAGCAACATAACAAAACGAACATATTATATTAACAGCTATCCGTGTAGCGTACCAACATAAAACAAAAAAGACATGTGATCAATTCTTTCTATTGATGCGGTTATAGCATCAAACGAAATAAATTATTTTGCCATTGGACTTTTGTTGATTTTAAAAAATATTTATATCTCGACAGGTTAATTTTTTAAATTAACACACACTGACTAAATTACTACCGTAATATTTAATTATACTTTTACTGCGTTCACGCTTGTATCCATAAAATCAATAATAATATATGATAGCGTGACAAGTTAATATTAATTCACAGTTATTAAAAGATTATAACGTCAACAGTTAAAACCTTTCAAGATATCTCTCACTTGTTGTCTAACTTTACGTAGAGACAATGGTATGTTTTTAGCACAATCGACCCGTTGTATAATAGATCCAATTACAACACCTCCCACTTGACACGCACATGTACCGATAAATTAAATATTAAGACTTTTAATTCACAATAATATTCTTGAAAAATGTTAATTTGTATTGTAAATAAAAAAACACAATAGTTATTTAATTTTTAACTTTTACAAACTGTAATTATTTATTGTACATAACTATAATTATTTAAAGTGTAATTACTTTGAACGGAAATATTACGAATGGTATTTTAATGGCAGGTACCTACTTGAATTAATTTTTTTATATAATTATTACGAAAATATTTTAATAATTTGAGTAGAGATATTTAATTAAGTCTACATAAATGTATAGTTTATATAATAAAAAAGTTACCTAATTCAAAGAAATTTTTGCTCAAAATATATTAATGTACATATTTAGATGATACCTATATTATAACTAATAAATAGATTTAATAATTTTGTACATGCTGATAATAAAGTATTTTATAAAATTGAGGAGTGTATTCATTGACATATATACTAATATAATGTGCCGAACTCTGTAGTAGTTAGGAAAAAAAAATCTTAGTGTCGGTCAGTAGTAACTTAGAATTAACGCCCGTAGTAAAAATCCTCTGCGGGTTGTTGATACATCAAACTTACTACTGTCAAAGCATAGATGGAGATGTCTATGGGCGTGACAAATAATCATGAAACATGCTTCTATCTATGGATTTTTTTTTATCTAGACATTCAAATTTCACAATCAATCACAATCACAATCAAAAGATGGTGAAATTTTTTCGTATCATGTATTAAACAACGAACTCTCATCACTAAAATAGCGGGATATTGAATGATTTATGTCTTGTTCTGCAACTTTCTAAGTATCAATGTGTCAGATGACTTTTGGAACAGTTGTGAAAAGTCCGCCATATTTAACTATCGATTCTCGTTTTTATTTCTAGAGGTAAATAATTTTTTACCAACGATCAAACAACCCGCTTTTCGCAAAAAAAATTGCGAAAACTGGTTGATCGTTGGTAAATAATTTTTACTCGTCGAAAGTATTGTACATTCTAATTATTACTCTCCAATACCGAATGGCAAAAACCATAAATCTATTAAAATAAAGATTTGTTAATTTTTTACCATTTAATCTAAACTGAACTTAAACCATTTGTGAAACATTATTTTTCATTTTCTTCGATAAGTGGAGCACCTTGTAGTTGCATACAAGAACGCAGCGTATGATTTTGACATAACACAGAGTGATTACAAAATCTTTATTTACTTTTATTTATTATCTTTGTTTTATTAACCACTTAATTGAGTTTAAATACATCTACCGGTTTCGAAAAATACCATTTTCTTCTTCGGGATGTCATAACTAACTAAAACATATATTATTGTTTCTTTATCAGATAAAATTGTCTTAAAAGTATGGTATTTTTACGAGTATAAGTCGCACCCTAAATTAACGGACAACATTTTTTGAAAAAACGTTTGAATAATATTATTACTGAACATTGCTAATGTCTGTAATCGGCACTTTCTTCTTAAATTACATCATCTTCAGTCCCATCCAGCATATTTGAAATACCTGTCTTCTTGAACGACTTCACAACGGGCGACATTTTGGGTTAAAAATAATATCTTATTTTGAATTTATATATATTTATATTATATTTTTCGAGAAATAAGCTTTTCTCAAATTATCAATTATTATCAAGTTCGACGGCAGTACGCGTTATACGTATGCCCAAAAGTCACGTTCGATACTAGTGTCTAGTGTCACGTCCATCCATAGTCATTTATCACAGATAGGACAGAAGATGACAAAGCAAATATGTTTTAATAGTACCTAAACAAATTTGACTTATAGTGTATAAGTTGCGGATTAATTTTATTTAAAAAAAAGGGAAAAAGTGTGACTTATACTTGTAAAAATTTGTTTGTGATAGAAATCAATGCTACATATCCGAAATCAGCAGTGGGAGTGACAAGGCTTTTTTTTTTTAACAATTTTGTTTACACGAGAAGGTGGTGAAACGGAATGTAAGAGGGGGATAAGAATTTGGTATAAGGACAGAACAATAAGGACTCAAGAACCAATCTAGGAAGCACAACTTACCTGGATTTCCTTGCTGTACTCACAGCTCTCTTGAACTTCAGGAAGCTTCTACGATGAATAGCACAAAGCACTGTGCATTACCCAAAAGTGATTGTAAATCTTCGGCCCGCACTGCGAGAAAACCGAAACACACAGCAACGGTAACTGTACAAAAACAGATCAGTGGGACGTTCACTTCTTGATAGTTCAAAGTTCATAGACAACCACTCATACAGAAAAATTCGTGTTCCAAGGCAATATAGGAGGAGGGGGGGGAGATAGTTATAGTAAACCTAAAGGAGCATCCACACACGCTCACGGCGACCGGTGATTTGGTCCTGTCATAAATACCGCACACATTTTGCCAATATGAATGTTTGATTCACTCTTAAAAAATAATAATATTTTGTAGGATTATTTTTTTATACCCATGGAATGAGATAAAGTATTTGAGATGACGTTAGTATTAACAAAGTTCGAATGTTGAAATTATGCAGCGTCGACTTTAATACTAGATAAAGAAGTGTATGAAATAAGGCGTATAATATTTTGTTGTCCACGAAATTACTGCAATTCTTTTATTTAATTTATTTGAAGTACCCGCAATAGCATGCATAGTTTCTTCTTTCTACGAAAAAATATGTTGCTTCGCGTACATCACCATCTAGTGATAATAAAATGAATTTTATTCGCCAATCTATGTACGTCACCATCTATTGACGGAATTATGAAACTGTTCACGAGACATATAAGTAGAATCCGGCAGTACCGGACCGCAACTACGAGATAATAACTGCAGATGCCATGTTCGTCACTCATCGCAGTCTCTCGCTTAATTATGCGAAAGTGACACCTGCCGGTATCGAAGGGAAGGTGTTCGGCGTCTGATGAATTTATTTATAAATTTAAATGTTGATATTAAGGAAAACCCGTTTTTGTTGCGAAACCATTTTCAGAATATAGTTCTGTGGTATTTAATACAAATTAGATAAATCAACTAGAAATATATAACATATATACAGAAAAAATCTAACTAAATATTTTTTCGATATATATATTTTTTCTGTAAATCTTTCTAGTTGATTAATTTAATTTGTATTAAATAGTGATATAATATAAGTATACTTTTAAAATTAGCAATATTAACTTTGTGGTTAAGTTTGTATTAAGTAACCATTTGAGTCAGGTGCTAAAAAAAAAATTTTTTTTTTTTAAAAATAGATTTAATAAAAATAGATTCTGGTAAAGAAACAACAATAAAATGTTTTAGTTAGTTATGACATCCTGAAGAAGAAAATGGTATTTTTAGAAACCGGTAGATGTATTTAAACTCAATGAAGTGGTTAATAAAACAAAGATAATAAATAATATAAGCATTAGCTACCTACCTATTGATATAATACCTATAGGTAGGTACACCTGTCTTCCAAAAACTAGAAGACTTATAGAAATTGTTTAAAAAATATTACATTTTACCTTTCCTTTTATACACGAGTGTATTAAAAAAAAAAAAAAGATTTAAGATATACAAGTATATTGCACTTTCACTTAAACAGTGAAATATTATGAAAAAAGTTACAACAGTGAAAATAGCCGGTCAGACGAACGGCAAACGACCACCATAGAGATATAAGGACTTTAAGCTGTCAGAAGTCTGAAGATATAAAGAGTGTTCAACTACCAAATAAAAAAAAACCTCCAAGAGATAGGTAAGAGCCCAGTGGACCGAACCACAATGTCAAGAGATGAAAGGTGCTGTGTAACGGATGCGGTCGTAGACTTCCGAGTACTATGAGGTCGTTTAAGACTAAGATCAACACACACACACATGTACATTATTATAAACCATTTGTATGTGTTACTCTACTAACATTTTGTAAGGACTTTATGTTATTGTTTGTGGACTGATTTTTATGAAAAAGATACTAGTGTATTAATTAATATATGAAAAATAACTAACCATGTCCGAGAAAAGAAAACAAACATTATTTTGATTTAGTATCCTTTAGGGTAGTATCGTTCCGGTACTTTTTTTTTAGCACTACACCACTACCTGGGTCCCCCTCATAAATGATTGCGGGTTTCTCCAGTCAGATGTAACGCATCCATCTACCATTATGGTACCCTTCCAGACCATCTTCGTCCTAAAGATGTGAATAGAATAATTTCACTTTCTAGGCTGTGATAGAGTTTGCCATGATTAGATCTGTTGCAGGATTGAGACATTCGTGCTTCGTGTTGTCCACGGGATACGTAACACTCTTCACGAGAAATACATTTCGAATATGTCTATTATATACACTTCGAATATGTCTATTATATACACTTCGCATATGTCTATTTTATACACTTCGAATATGTCTATTATATACACTTCGAATATGTCTATTTTATACACTTCGAATATGTCTATTATATACACTTCGAATATGTCTATTTTATACACTTCGAATATGTCTATTATATACACTTCGAATATGTCTATTTTATACACTTCGAATATGTCTATTTTATACACTTCGAATATGTCTATTTTATACACTTCGAATATGTCTATTTGAAAATAGTGTGACTTTTTTTATAAAAATAAATTAATAAACTCCCAATGATTTTGTCACATTACTTAATGTCTTACCGTTAAACCAAACAAGTATATTTTTAAACAAATAATAGATATCACACAGAGACGAAGCAATTTTTAAAATTATATTTAATGGAAAATATATGAAAGTAATTACCCATACTTACAGCCTTAAAAAAAAGTTAGATTCTCATTGTGACATATATGTTGTTTCAGGGAAATGAATTAACCAATTTAGTCCATAGATGACAATAGTGTAGCGGTACTCGAAGCGAGTCCATATATTAACATACATACAACTTTCACAAATTTGATAGATATGGAGATTGATGGGGGAGAATGGTGAACGTTACATTTAAGCCAGCCGGCGACAGGTAATTACATTTTTTTTACATTATTATATATTTTCCATTAAATATAATAAAAAAATATCTATGAAATATCTATTATTTGTTTAATAACAATGGCCTCTATAGGTGAAAATCCAGTAATCATGTGTTCTTGGACATATTCAAATTCATATATTTATTACATAGGGCATGTTCTACATTAAAATAAATAAATAAATTACTTACTTACCATCACGACTTTTTCCCGCGGGGGTAGGCATAGAGGATAGAGTGCCACACTCTACCGTCCTGACGTCTTCCGCGGACGTCCTTTACTTATGGTGTCGACAAATTAATAAATATAAAAAATAAATACATCACACATTATTGGAAATTACAAAGATTTTTTACATCATATCCGGGGAATTATATTACACAGAAAAGTATTGAATAAATTAGACGAAATAATTTCACATGTGAAAGAAAGTAAGACAATTAAAGCAGATGGCATTACGGTATTACTATTCATATTAAATCATATCATCAAACAGTGGTCTTTAAAATTTCTTATACACACACATTAGAGTTGTATGTGAAAGTAATTATATTAATTAATGAATGAGCTTCTACAAATAAATCTTAAAAACATATCGTTACATAAAAAATATTTTATTTATGGCGGTACACATAATATTAACTTAAAAATTCTAAAAAAAATAAGTGAATATTCGATCGATCGTTCTTCGAATTATCGTTTTTCCCGCATGTATCGTTTATTTTTTCCAGTCCCGAATTAATTTCATACAAAACACCCAAAAATAGATCGCGTGAATCGTTCCTCTATGCATCGTTTTACCGCATTGATCGTTTAAATTACGCAGCACACTTCGTAGCTAAGTGCTTGGTTTCGATTACAATGAGAAGAAGATCCGAGAGAGAGTATGCTGCCGCTGACTGATGATATTAAACAATACAAAGTTAAATTATTATTTTTTTGTTTATGTGCAGCTTTCTAATTTTATTTGTATTTAAACACATTCATTTAGATGTGAAATATGTATCTTTTTTTAGAATACGATGTAATGTAACTATTTTTTTATTCCCAAATTCATTGTTTTCCCACATTCATAGTTTATTTCAATAGGTCTCTTCAAAAATGATAAAAATCTTAAATGGAAAAATCAAATTTGTCAAGTTGTTAAAAAGATTAGAAAATTAATATACATATTTTTAAGAATCAGAACATATTTATCGATTAAAAATTTATACACAGTATACTATGCATTTAATCAATTCATATTACAATATTGAATCATTAATTGGGGATCAGCTTATAATACTAGTCTGATTCCAGTAAAAAATGTACAAAAACTTATCATAAAAGTAATAATAAAAAAACCAAAAGATTATTCGACAAAATTACTTTTTTATGCTTTCACAATTTTGCTTTTACAATTTTCATGCTCAAAAATCAACACATCATTCAAACAACATAGGCACATAGAAAAATAAAAATTTAACACCTTACCTGAAAACATCAAGAAGATTAATGCTATTAAAAAACACTTTAAAGATAAACTTGTACCCGAAAATTATATTTTATTTTATTATAAGCTAGTTATTGTAAACAATAATTATTAATATATGCACAAGTATATGCTTTTTGGAGAAGTGTAGAACAAAACAAAAATCATTGTAATTGTAACAGATTAATAAATAAGCATTTAAAAAAAAAAAAAATTGTGGAAAAAGGTTCGCCACGCTGATCTAGAATATAATTGACAATTGACTTGGATAAATTGATATAAAAAATAATATTTACAAACATGCCGAAAAGTTGGGTGACGATTACACTTTCCGCTCAGTGGGCCCTTGTCAACGTCAACACGGTGACGTCGTCTATTACGGAATCATTCCTAATTGCTAATTATACTCGATGGCAGAAAACAGATAAAAATATAATGTCTTAGATAACAACACCAAGACGTTTAAATCAGTTTCAAATTTAAACTTAGAATATAGAATGTTTCCAATTAACTCTTTCTGATGCAAAAAGGTCATTAACGTTTATTAAAAAAATTATCGCTATTAAATATGTAATAATATACGTATTTATAATTAGCAGATAATCCGGCACCGCCTTGGTGTAAGTAATTTTTCAAATTTAATTGTGAAATACATATTGGAAGATGGTCATGTTGGAAGCCTCAACAATTAACTTAGCTTACTGGCATCTAATCTTAACTTGGCTGCTTATCTTAACTTGGCTTCTAATCTTAACTTGGCATCTAATCTTAACTTGGCATCTAATCTTAACTTGGCATTTTAACTTAACTTGGCTTCTAATACATATTGGAAGATGGTTGTTGGAAGCCTCAACAATTGCACGAAAAGTTGTATGAATGTGAATGAGACAAAAATTGGGAGAACATAGTGTGGCGCTCTATCCTCTTTCCGAGAAACGGCACGATGAAAAGTTACCTAGTGACCTTTTAATCTCAATTACACGCTATCGTCCTGTAAATGCCACGAGCGTGTTAACACGCCTAACTTTGCATGTCAAAGCACGCCACAGACGTGATTGCTTCAATACAAGTACAGAATCAAAAGGTTGCATATCGCATATTTTTTTATTTAATAAAACAAATGCACTTGTGTTTAATAATTTGTCGGCAAACTAGGATATCGTGTGTCCAATAAATTAAATTAAATTACTACAAAATGAAATGTTATATATAAAGTTGTACGTCAGTGTTATAAATACAGATCGTATTATTACTACTGTACAGCCATCTTGGCCGCATCGCTAATGTTATAAAACATCATCACGAGTTCCTACAATCTCCGTATAATATAATAAAATAGAGTGTGTGCGTGTGTGTCTCTGTAAAACAAAAATCACTCGTACATGAACGTGAATTTTTGCAACTTTTGATGCATGTCTATCGAGGATTTGCATTGAATGTAAGAAATCGAAAGATGTTCTCAAATATGGTGCGTTCCATATTCGTAAAACACACTTTTGGCGCGCGTTAATATCGGCCGCGAATAACGTTATTGTCACATGTCCGTGTCCAAATTCTCATTCTCCATACATTTCTCATGCTTGCTTTCAGTGTGAATTGAAAACCTGACGCCACCAGGCGTCACCGGATCATCATTGTTTAATTTGATCTCGACAACGCGATACCATTCGCGGTGTGGACAATTACCTCCAGTGCAGTGGAGCACTGTTTTGTGTGATCATATTGTTTATTGTTTGTGTGTCGTGGATGAACTATGACTATGTTGGTCCTTCAATAAAAATCCCTTTCCCCTCGCCAACCTTTTCTTATATCCGTCTCCCGATATCCTTTCCCCACCCTGCGGTAATTTCGACCTACTACCAGAATCGTCGTAATCCATTCCACGGGACGTGCGACTCGGAGATTATACATGGTGCGTATTATAAAATTTCCATGTAAAAAATATTTTTCTTTCGAGCCTGCGTTTCTGACATTTACAAGAAACTGGACATTCATGTTTTGGTTACAAATTTTTCAATTTCTTTGACAGAGTATAGTTCATCGCCCGTGAGGTGATATTTGTACAAAAATGTCGCTACCGTTTCGTGATTTCGGCCACGTTATATAATATGATATAACTCACACATTTTATTTGTATTCAAATTAACAGTTGTTGTACAAAGAAGAAATTTACAAGTGCTATTAAAATTCAACTTAAACTGAACGTTATCACTTACTAGGAAATTTGACATGTTCGTAACCCAGTTTTAAAAAAATAAATATATTATCCGATTTTTGTGGTACCCTGTATTTGTGGTATAACGTGTGGACTACTGTAATAGTATTTATGATGATTTACCATTGTTTCAGCGGTTAGATTACTATCTATTTTGAATGCAGCAGCAATACAATATCGCACCTTAGGTGCCAGAAACACAGGAACAGAAAGAAGTGACTCACCGAATTCCACTTCTTCAATCTCTCTCAATCACCTATGAATGAAGTGGACTGTATGGAATTATATCACTACTTTTCCAAAGATCGACATATATACTCACAGGGCCTCCGAGGTTGATAATAGCGTTTAACCGTTCCGATTCAAGATCACTGATCGACTGACCACTCGCTAGCGACGGTGGAGGAAAAGGAAGGCACTGAACGTTAGGTATATCATGTATAACTAAAAGTCTAAAACAATATAGAAAGCCAAAATTCTCTCACACAACTTTTTTTTGCGTGAGCTACATTGGCTCCGTCGTATAACATGGCGCCTCTGTATCTTCGAGAGTTCTGCATACCGGGTATGACATTTCAATTTGCACGGTAGACATCAAACTCTCAGGTCAAGTAGAACTGATCAGGCATTGCCAGAAATCTAAGTTCAGTGAACGGGTATTTGCGGTGCCCAAAAGGATGGAACTCTGCCTCTTCATCATAAGAATCAGTGCATCAGAGACTTTATTTAAAAATATACTGAAATCGCACCTTTTTACAAAATTGCATCCATAAATTTGAATGAAATTTTTAAATACAAATGTAGGACTAAACAGTTTATGTTACAGTTTATATAGCGCCCTTGAAGTGAAATTATTACGAAAGTGGCACTATGTAAATTATTCAATGTTATTATTATCCAATGAAGCCTGCCGGTCGCCCCAGCACGGGTAATCTGCAAAACCGGATGTTTTCTAGTGCTTGTGTAATAAAATACAGTAAGTATGCACGACGTCGTGGAACGTGCGCGCGCTTCCAACCATATAGATCGTAAAAGATTGCGTACTTGTACTTGTAAAAATGTCAAAATTCGATGAAACTCCGCAAAACGTTTCCTTATGTAAGAATTATTATAATAAAGACAAATAAATGTACATTTTAATTTTTTTAAATTCTACTGATAGCAGAATGTATGACGCATTAAAAAAAAAAAGGATTCCTTAATTTTACCACTTCTTCTGCTCCCACCACACTGGGTTATTTGATTATATTGGTTAGTTAAGTGCGATGTTAATTTTGAAAAATTCTATTAATAGCAAAATTTGTTACGCATTTTAAAAGAAGCCATCAATTTTTCTTCTTCTGTTCCCCCATCACATTTGTTTTTTAGAATTTTCTGTCATTTTATGTTCAATATTTAAATTTAAAAGTTCTGGTGATAGACAAACCTGAAACGCATTGAAATTTTAACTTTCTCACTTCTTATTCTTCTTACTTCCTATCAAAACACTTTTTATGGTGAAATACATACATTATAATTAGAAAAATTTTCTATACGTTCTTTCCGTTTTTTATAGGTTAGGTCTAGAATGACACAATAGTGATTTTTTTAAAGCGTCATTGATTTCATTATTATTTCGCAGTTGTACACGTGACTTAAATACAACATGTCCGCCTTACTACAGGACGGCCGAAGGAGTTTGTTCTTTTACGCGTATGTAACCCAATATTTAAATTGAACAGTTCTGGTGATAGATAAACCTGTAACTTACTTACTTACCTACCATCACACCGTTTCCTCGCGGGTGTTAAGCAGAGAGGATAGAGCGCCCACACTCCTCTGTCCTGACACATAATTCTCGCCTCATCCACATTCATACATCTTCTCATACAAGCTCGACGAGTGATGGATTATTATTCTTCTCTTTTATTTTTCTTCTTCTTTTCCTGTCAAATCACTTTTTATGGTTTTATCAATGAGTATTAACAAAATGTTTTTTTTAAAACCTGGAGAGATGGGTTGATGGTTATGTATGTCGGTTCTGTTTTTTACAATTCTGGGATACCGAGAAAAGTGATATTTTTTTTAAGTGGACGGGGTGAGTCTGTATAGCTCCCGCACAATTTCTTCACCACCTCTTGGGTTGTTGGCTATGTACGTCGGCTCTGCTTCATTGTTCATTGGTACATTCCACAGACGCATTGTTTATTATTTGAATTAAAAATATATCACGTGGACACATTATTACTTTCTTAGTCAGTTTTAGAGCAATATTTATGTTTTTAAAACTTCTGGAGATTGACAGAAGTGTACTGTGTCTGTCTTACAAGTGATTGTCATAACGTTTTTATCTATGAAAACCCGATTTTAAAGTAAAATATTTTTTTTATTAGTATAAATGAGCAACGCTTATTTAACGCAATTTGTATACCATCTAGCGTTGGCGATTAGTATTCCAAAGGCGTATTGTTTATTATTTGAATTAAAAATATATCTTGTGGACACATTATGATTTTCTTAGTTAGTTTTAGTTTAATATTTAAACTTTAACATTTTAGTGATAGATAAACGTGTAACAGATATAATTTTTTATATTTCTCTCATCTTCTTCTTCTTATTTTCCTATCAAAACACTTTTTATAGTTTTATCAAAGTGTATTAGCGATTTTTTTTTTTTTCTAATCTGGAGATCGACAATTGAGTACTGCGTCTCTGCAGGGCACGTTTGCAACCGTGCGGTTGTAGCGGATAATCTAGTATTTAATAAAAAAATATATGTAAATATGGGGTGATTACCCTTTAGTGCCTTTGTAGGTAAAAATCCAGTAATTGTGTGTTCTTGGACATATTCAAATATTGCTAAAAGTTTAAACTGGTCAAAATAAGAAAAATATTGATTTTTTCAGACGTATTCTAGTATAATGTGTTAAAAACATTTTACAGATGAAAAATATTAATTTAAATAATTTTCAAAAAAATCAGATTCTCACATAGCTTCGTCTCTATGAGATATCTGATATTTATTAGGAGAACACATTCTTATTGTGAATTTGTAATTATTCAGAACATAGGTCTGTGATATTTGAAATATGAAATAAATATATTAATTAGAAATGGAACGATTAAATGTATTAATATCAAAAAGGTAACATATAGGTTCGAAAATTTGTCGCTATAAAATAGTTGGATAATGCACCTACCTTCTCCGGTTAGGAAAGAGATCCAGGTTCGAATTGCAATAACAATATTTTGCGATAAAATTGATTTTATATGTATATCTTTCTAATTAATATATTTAATTCATATTTAAAATATCTGATATTTATTTAAAGTGTTTTTCTTATTATTTACTTAAATATATGATCATATTGATCCAAACTATACACAGATGCAGTGTTTTCGTATAACGTCAATAAAATAAGATTAAGACAATTAGATTTCTGGGCAACCCATCAGGCATCCATTACCATGAAGTATATCTTAATTTAGATCTAAGAGCGCAATGATAACAATACAAAGACGAGATAGTCTAAAGTATGAGTCATATAACGTGGAGAAAAGATGCCAGAGAGGACGTGATATAGACAACCGTTAGAAATCTGAAAGAGATCCCAGGCACCATATATAGCAAGACGATGAATAATTCAATCTCTTCAGTATCTTGATAACTTAATACGAACTCTCATTCATATTAAAATAGTTTTACTTAGGTAAAGAATAATTTAATGGATTGCTACTAAATATGAATCAGAGGTAATGTTTCTTGTGAAGACTACCATTCAGTAAAAAAAAATTTACTTTATTCTTTGTTGTGATTAGTCGAAAGCTCATTCACCAAATTCTCTTCTGTGTGTGGCGTACAACAGCCAGACTGAAAACGAGTTTACAGAAAGCCTCCGGGGTTGGATTAGATTGTGCACAGGTGATTGAGAAACACTCAAGGATGACTTTTCAAGTGTCAGATAAATATCACACGTTGGTTTTATTTATGAAACCAGGTAAATTCTTTAATTTTTACGTTAAATCGTCCATCCTTAAGTGTTAGGCACATAATTTATTTTTGTCGTTTCCTGAACGAGGAGCAATGATGTCATGGTAGATTAGCAATACATCTTTTGCAAATTTTTTAAATACAACAATTGTCACACATCTTAACATTAAAAAGAGATATCGTACCATGTTTAATACGTTTATTCGAGTGTACTTCTGTTACTTTCGCAAGAGAGGGATCGTCAAATATGCAAGTCCTGTATCAATCTGATACTGTCATACCTGTAACAAAGAAACAGCAATATTAGAATAAAAGTGAAAACAAAATACCGTAGTAATTTTAAAACAATCGCAAATATTGCCTAACCGGTTCTCGGTATTTTACATTACTAATTAATTGTTTAACTGCTTATAAAACGGTTCAAATAAAATATTATATTTCATTCATCAAAATTTCAAGCGCAGCTCGAGCTGTGTGCGAGGTGGCACCGTCTTGTTGAAGCCACGTGTGTCGCAGGCCCAATCGACCAGATTCGGACACCGATAAGTTTTTACAGCATTGCCTCTTGCATTCTGAAAGAAATAGGGCCCAATGATTTCGCTGGCCTACATGGCGCACCGTACAGTAACTCTGCGTGGGTGTAAAAGTCGTTGGTGGATCAATTGAAGATTTTCAGTGCCCAAATAACGGCTTGAAATGAGCTTTGACTCATGATAAATTTTTTTGCGCAAAAGTCGGGTCCTATTCGTTTTAATGACTTCAACACGTAAATAAATTACAAAATCGGCCAGGAACATAATAATCACCCTGTGTTATTAAAATAGAATTACATATTTATCTATGTCTTCGGATAGTCTAACACCTATAATGTGTAATAAAAAAATAATATTTAAAAACCTTAAGATAATTCATTATTAATTTTAAGTTTTGTAAAATTGGAAATGTTTGACATTGAAGTACACACACACACAAAGATAGTAGAACAATAACAAATACTATATCGAAAACAAAATATAAAAATGGATCGGAGGCGTAATGAGACACAGATTAAAATGATAATATAAGTATAAGAAAATAAAATTGTAAAACTTGACACAAACATCCTCAAGATTTCAAAATAATTTTAAAATCCCAAAATGTAACACCAAAACACGACCGACAAATATTCATATATTTATGAAAAAGAAATTCAATAACCTCCGTACAGAAATTAAAATGATGAATGATATAAAAGAACTAAAAAATAAATTAAATGAACAATTCAAAAATACACAATTAGACGATAAATAATATTATAGATTAAAATTATAAATCTTTTAAATATTGCTACAGCGTACGAGTAAGTCCCTCTCCAAGCCCAAGAGCCATTCTCTTTTTTGGAAAGGTACAGCGATAAACATACAAAAAAAATGTAACTTTAGTTTGTAATAGAATCAAGTAATTCATATATACTCGTAAATTGTAAAAACAAAAATTAAGAATAGAAGGAAAAGCAAACAGAAGAAGGCTGAAACAAAAATATATAAAATAAACCAAACAATGAAAAATGTACACGTGACATGCTACAAAGTATTGTACAAGTAACAGAGATATGTAAATGGTGAAAGCATCAGAACAGGAATAAACGAAACAATAAATATGCGGGGGCGGCGACACGGGCGACATCTGCACATCCCGACCCGACCCTTCTTCGTTTCTTTTACATTTTGCACTCTAGAATAAACGATTCTACACAAATCCGCGTTTCGTTCCACCACCAAGCTCCACAGATGCATCAAAAATTGATTAATTTATTCAATGAAACGGTTAACATATGAAAAATAACTAAAATATGAAATATATTAATTGGAAAGATATACATATAAAATCAATTTTATCAAAAAATAATGCTGTTGCGCCACCGGGATTCGAACCTGGATCTCTTTCCAAACTGGGGAAGATGCATTATCCAACTATGCTACAGCGACGATATTTTTAGCGAAAAATTTTCGAACCTATATGTGTTACCTTTTTGATATTAATACATTTAATCGTTCCATTATCCCGGTGGCGCAACAAGAATATTTTTATTAAGTAAAACACATTCTTATTGTGAAGTTGTAATTATTGAGAACAGACGGTCTGTGATGTTTTAAATACTAATTTTATGTAATTAATAAGCAATGTTTTTCGATAAAACTGATTTTATATGTATATCTTTCTAATTAATATATTTAATTCATATTTTAATATATCATACGAGGGGCAAGTAAAAAATAAGGTTCCTACATTTTTTTCAGGTATAAGGTATTTTTTATTGCAATAAATAAGTAAACCATCTGAAAGCTTGTACTTTATTCTATTTTTCTACATAGTCTCCTGATTTTTCTATGCATTTTTCCTGACGAGTTATCCACTTCTGAAAACCCGCTTCGAAGAATTCCGCCGCTAGGCCGCCGATGAACTTGGTGACCGCTTCTTTCACCTCTTCATCTGTATTGAAGCGTTGTCCACCCAAGTGTTGCTTCAATTTCGGAAACAAGTGGAAGTCGCTGGGAGCAAGATCAGGGCTGTAGGGGGCATGGTCAAGCAATTTCCAGCCGAATTTGTCCAGTAGGGCGGTGGTCTGTCGAGAGACATGCGGGCGAGCGTTGTCGTGGTGCAGCCTAACGCCCTTGGTCAGCCTTCCTCTCCGGCGATTTTGGATGGCTCTTTTGAGTTTTGTCAATGTCTCGCAGTACCTGTCCGAATTGATGGTGGTCCCTTTAGGCATAAACTCGGTCAGCAAGACGCCTTTTCGGTCCCAAAACACCGTAGCCATCACTTTCCCTGCGGAAAGCGTCTGCTTAAACTTTTTCGGCCTAGGCGATTCAGGATGGCGCCATTGTTTGGACTGTTATTTTGTTTCTGGAGTGACGTAGTGACACCACGTTTCATCTCCCGTAATAATGGAGTCCAAGAATTCTTCGGTATTCTCGGCGCATTCTCGAAGAAACCCCTCGGCACACTTGACACGATTGTCTTTGTGGGTTTCTGAAAGCATGTGTGGGACCCACCGCGCGCACACCTTGCGATAACCAAGTTTATCGGTCAAAATGTTGTCGATGGTTTTTTCACAAACCTCAGGAACCTGGACAGCAAGCTCCCGAAGCGTTACTCTCCGATCTTCGAGGAGAATGCGCTCAATCTTCGCCACGACTTCGTCCGACACCGATGGCCTCCCACTCCTTTGCTCGTCGTGGACGTCTGTGCGTCCTTCGGAGAACTCCCTGCACCATTTGCGGACGTGTTGGACGCTGATGCAAGCTGTGCCATAAACTTCTTCCAACTGTCGATGAATTTCAACAGGTTTAAGCTTCTTCGCGTTTAAAAATCGAATCACCGAACGGATTTCACACCTGGCGGTAACGGCGATGGCGGGTTCCATAGCGGATGGCTGTCAGGCCTTTACTGAGCGTCGCAGCGTTTGCTCCCGGTAGTGGGGATGTAGTTAAGGGACCAACAATCAAGGCGGTGTTGCCGGATTTCGCCTAGCATCTCGCGTGGCGAGTGTACAGCGTAAGGAACCTTATTTTTTACTTGGCCCTCGTATGTTCTGAATAATTACAACTTCACAATAAGAATGTGTTCTGCTAATAAGAAATATAACTAGTTTTTAAATACTTCAATAACAGATGATCAACCGGTTTAGAAGCCCTTCAGTGCAATCATTTCTTTACAGTAATGTCGTCTCGTCATCGTAACAAAATACGCTTTGATTCTATTATAAATAATTAACCACCATCTATAATTGAATGATTTAACAAGCCATTAATTAAAGACGTTCATCAACAACAGTGTCGCAATATGGATCCACCTATCTGCATGTGCATCTAATATGTAAATAGAAGCTTTCACATTCAACACGAATTGCTGATGACATTTCCACGCGGAGCTTCCTTGCGCCATAAGTTATCTCGATAGGTGGCCGGGTAACAGTCCTTTCACTTCCAGCTGGTTGTCCGTCAGGGACTCACGACGCGACCACAATTGTAACATTGTTCGGCCATGTTACAGCAACATTGTGAACGTCATTCAAAATCAATCGAAACACAATGTATAGATATTGTAAAACAAATACTAAAAAAAACGCACACACACGAACAATTTGAAAAGACAGCTTAAACATGCAGAAGTAAAAATACCTGTCAGGCTTTCGACTGTAACCATAATTGGCTGCGCACACGATAAGATAAATAAGATAAATCTCAGTACAATGTACATGTGTTGACATTTTGATCTGAAGATAAACACAGAGATCAGCTTAAGATTGGTAGAGTCAGAGATTCTGAAGAAAATTCCAGAGTACATATAATACAGAAGAAGATGCAAACTTCTCATCCGCTGGACCGACTGAAACAGACTCTAAAGTTGTAATAGCCACGAGAACTGCAGGATGTCGAGAAGAATAAAGAAATTATGTCAGAGAGATTAATAAATGACGTAATGCAAATTGGAATACTAAGTTTCGCCAGAATTCAAGCGTAAAACCCATAAGGAATTATGTTATCATGATATTGTATCAGGTACTTAAATATTACAATAA
The DNA here is from genome assembly GCA_031772225.1 of Eubasilissa splendida. Taxonomy (NCBI): domain Eukaryota; kingdom Metazoa; phylum Arthropoda; class Insecta; order Trichoptera; family Phryganeidae; genus Eubasilissa; species Eubasilissa splendida. Next base: position 17,473,027 of record CM062868.1, read on the forward strand.
GACCGGCAAATCAAAACAAGAATTAGATCAATAGATACAAGTTATAAGAAATTAGTGAAAGTAATACGTAAATAAAAGCAAGAACTAAATCTTATGCAAATTAGGAGAAATGGACTCGACTAAAAGTTTTAATTCTTAATCCATAAACTTAGGGCATTGAGGAAGATGTATGGTCTAGTGTCATGACAGTAATACACTCGCTTACTAACAATGTATTTCGGGGTTCCTGGGAGACCACCAATCATCTAGTAATCACATTACAGGCGCTTATCTTAAGTTAAAAAAAATTGTGAAGATTAATATTTTTCCGAATTCGTAAAACACACTTTTGGCGCGTCTCTCGATTCAGCCGCGACCACTGTTATTGACACAATTCTGCATCCAAATTCCCATCCATATATTTCCTAATGCTCATCTTGTCAGTGTGAATTGTGACCTTGACGTCAGCAGACGTCAACTTTGACCGATATTTATTCGATCTCAGCAACGCGATAGCATTCGCGGTGTGGACATTTCAGCTCCAGTGCACCAGCACTGTATTTGTTATTTTGATCACGTATTGTTTGTTGTTTGTATGCCGTGGGTGAACTTAAGACATCGCCGTATTCAATTGGGATCGGAGATCGGCTCATCCGCGTGCCATTTGTGTGATCTCGGCTGCGACTGCGGGGGTGACGGAGGCGTCATATACAAGATAAGGCGAGCAGTCCTTCCGAATCTCGGTTCCCCGAGATCACTGGTCCTTCGGCTAGAACCCTTATCCCCTCACCGACCTCACCTATACCAAAGTGTCCCTACTTCCCGCCCATACCTTGCGGTGATTCCGATTTACGACCGGAATTGTCGTATTACTTTCCGCGGGACGCGCTACCCGTAGTTGGCACAATTCGTTCATTTAGATCCTATCGATCCAGATTTATAATTCAAATTCAGATATGACGAATCTCCACTTAAAAAAGAATAAAAATGAAATTTGACTCAAATAATTTTTAGAACAATAAAAATAGATGTGGTACAAAAATAGTAAAGAGCAAAAGTATCAGAAATAATAAGATAATAGGAAAACGCTCTTTATACAATGTGAAAAAAAAACGTTTTGTTTAAAACACATACAATCAAAAAAAAAATATGGAAAAAAAACTCTATAGAGGATATTAGTAACTTTAAATGCGTTATAACTCATCGAGTCTGATGTAATTTCAATTGTGGTTAAAAATAGCTTTCTGGCTGTTTCGCATACCGTCAATTTTTTTAAATTTACTTTTATCCTTTTTGTTAAAGTTTCCCTGCACATTGAAAAACGGCGCATAGAAATTAAAACACTATCCCGGGTTAATACAAGTTCACACCATCAAGAGTAATGGCAAAGGAAACCGCTTACATAAAGGCATAAAACGCACGGATACAAGAGGAACGGACTGCAGTCGTGGTCAAGCGCTCTGCAAACCGCTTTCTCCCAGCTGAACATTCTAGAGTATTCTAGATTGTTCGCCATATGTATCTATGCATCTCTTGAAAGCTGCAGGTCAGTATTTACAACCGATTATGGACTGTATCTATCGCACTTCCTGTTTATTTATCCCAATGATGTTGTCAATCATAAATGGCAACAGTCTTTTGAATAATAGCGCCACCGTTTTCTTTTGTTTGATGGGAAGTAATAGAAATCTCATTGGCACAGCCAGTTTAACCAGATATGGTCGGATGCTTTATGGTAAGCAATAACAATCAACGAATGTAAAGCCATCCACATGTATAGGCAAGGTGCAATGTACCATGTACACGCAACAAACGTTATATAAACACCCAGAATCAGAATCAAGCAAGCAAGTTAAATTACATATGTGAAAATAAAAAACCTCGTTTAATTTGCTTGAGACGCGTTTCGCCTTGTAAGGGCATTATCAATCTGTATTGTATTATTATATCAAATTGTATAGGTGTTCCCCATTATAAAGGCTGTCCAGCGGAAAATTTTCAAGTTTAATATTAAATTTAAATAAAAACTACAATGTTATTCTCATATATTATGGAGTTTAACGATGCGGAATTTACGTTTCATAAATAATATCGTCTAAATGACGTCCATTTCTCTCATGACGCTCTTGCAATCGAACTTTTAAATTTGCGAGTACGCGAGAGCAAAGCGTTGGTTCAATGGCAGCTTCAGTTCACGGCGGATATTTTTTTGTAGGGCCTGAATAGTTTAAGGATTGTTGCTGTAAACTTTCGACTTAAGGTATCCCCACAAAAAAAAGTTGCACAGTATAAGGTCCGGTGAGCGAGGTACCGAGGGTAAGTCTCCGTATTTGCTGATTAATTTATTGGGAAAAATTCCCCTCACCTTCTCTAGCTATGTGTGGAGTGGCTCCGTCTTGCTGAAATTGTGTTCTGTTGTTGAACCCGGGAAACAGTTGCAGTTGTGGTACCAAAAACTCGTCGATCATTCGGCAATACACGTCAGCAGTGACCGTCTTTTGCTGGTTATCCGTCGGGCAGAAATTGCACACCACACTGTCGTTTTGGACAATACAAACATTTTTGTTGACATTTCCTCGGGTTGTCGGGGCACTAGTATCTCATGTTTTGTTTATTAACATAGCTATCGTATGAAAATGTGCCTCGTCAGTAAACAATATGTTTCCAAGCGTCAGTGCTGTTCCAAAACCTTCCAGCATTGTTCTCGCTAAGGATTCACGTAAAGAATAGTCATTTTCGTTGAGAAACTGCACGATTTGCAGTTTGTATAGGTGAAACTGTAGTTTATTTTTCAAAATAACGTGACGCAAACATTAACAAAAGGCGCAACGCGCTCAAACCAATCGCGCGGTGCGCTCCCGACCAATGACTCATTGCGACTGGCATATCCGCAAATCACGCGCGTCAAACAATACTCCTCCCACTTACCTCACCCTGATAGTTAGTTATAAATACAAAGTTGTCGAGTTAAATTGTTGTTTTCAGAAAAAAAAAGATAATCTTGGGTACAACTTTGAGCCGAAGAAGACCTGGAAGAGCACTACAGCGGTGGATAGCTGCTAGCTGAAGAGACCCCGGAGTCAGCTGTGAAGGCAACCTGGAACCAGGACTTGTGGAGGTTCATTACGAGCCGAGTCTCATCTGATTGAGATTAATGTTGACAATGTTGGAGGAAAGCAAAATAAATAACCAGAAAATAAATATAGCTTGGAACGAAACTTAGTAAGGTTTCAGATAGAATTAATTATTAAAAGACTTTGCAAAAGATAGATCATAAATACCTGGCACCTACCATTTAAATGCTGTATAAGGATGAGACATTGATTTCTCGTCTCATAGATTTAGCGGTAAAAGTAGATGTGTACAAAATACAAAGGAATGACAGCGAGCTACGCACTCAACTCTGCACTCTCTTTTGTAGACGCACCATAGAGCATAATTGATATGTCAAGATAATGTGAAAATGTGATCATTACAAAAGAAGTGAAAAAAGCAGACAGAAGCACACTGACCAAATAATAACAAAGGTAAAAGTTTGCTGATGATGAACTGAGATGAATGATAAGATATATTTTTTTAAATATATTATATAAGAGAGCCGTCGTCTTTTTCAAGACCTGTAATGATGGACCTGTCTGGCTATGCTTGAAGTAGCAGATGTACCGAGTATTTAATTGACAAAATTATACTAGAAGAACATAATAATCAGGGGCGAGCAGTGCATACAAGCAAAAATTCTGGGAAACAAATATAAATTAAATAATTGGATTAACATAAACGGAAACATTTTTTATACAATTAGCGCCATCTGTGTACCAGTAGAGACTTTAATTTGACAACTCACCGCTGTGGCTATGCCGTTCTTGTGCATTCGCCGCATTGAGCTATTCACATTTCTTTGTTCTATCTTTAAGCTAGTGAATTACTCGAGTCATATAATTGGCTATTTACTGAATTGAAAATTCCTTCCGATTGATCCGTTTTGTATGCAGTCGTTATTTAACGTGTTATGTTTTTTAACAGAATAACATCAGAAAGGTTTACAACTGCGTGCAAATCATTGAAGTGTTCTCCTCTTTTACTATCTTACTATTTTTAATGTGTTGATTTCATAATTGTTCTTTAAATTTGGTGCATGGATTTGTTTTTGATTGGGGAAAACAAAAAGCAATTGGCAGAACTATTTCCTACGTTAACCTTTAATAAAAATAATTATTTCCTTTAGTTATTACGTGAAGGATTTTCAAGTGTTCTTAAAAATATAATTTTTTTATATTGATTTTTATATGGGTAAGAAGGTATTATTTTACTTTAAAACTTAAACTTTAAAAACACCATTAATAGTACTCTAAAATTACAAATAAATACACGGTAGGGTCGCATAAACGACGGATTCATTTTGTCTAAATATGTTGGTTAAACGAAAGTTCATAATCCTATATACATATATTTTATATAATTGTATAATATCATTGGTAACAACATAATCTAAATCAATACCTACTGCACGCCACTGACAATAATACACACTTATGACATGCTTAATAATGGTTTCTTTCTCAATCGTGCTCAAGATGACAGGCCTCTCCTTGAATCTTCAATCCAAATGATGCAGACGAAGTATGGCAGAAACCGCAACTATACAGTGGAAGAAAGCCGTTCTTTGATTTCGCTGTTATCGGCAAAATAGATTTCTTCAAGTAATATGGATCGTAAACTATTTTCACCTGCTCGGTTCACCGCACAAGGGATCATCTCTTTCTTGGTATCATGGTATCTACTCTATAAGCTTCGCCATATACGAATATAACAGTTTGGTACTTTACAAGATTATGATATATAATATTTAAGGTAATTTTTTTCGCACTCGTCAAATCGAGCCGGGAGATTTAGAAAATTTTGCCATGCAGAAGTCATTTAATTCTAGCCTATCTATAGTACTAAAATAAAATAAAACATTATACATCGACTTCCATACCTATAAATGTTCACCCAGAAGCGAGTAATCTTCTTCTTCAGCGGTTCCTCGTTGCAAGGATGACATTTGCCATGGTTTAACTCTTGTTAGTCCTCACGTTTCCGAGGAGCTCAATTCTCGAACCGAAGAATACCCTTCAACATGTTGTACATGCGCATCCACTAGGCAGAGGGAAACAGTTTTATTCCAATAAACAAAATAAACACTGTTTTATTCCACATATTTTTTATTGTTAAACGTTAGAACGTTTTCGGGAACATCTTAATTTATTCCCGTATATTATTAAATTCATGTAAAGATTAAAAATTGAACCCTGAGTTCCATACAAAAAACAATATTAAAAAATATTTCTTGAATAATAAATCAAAAATAACCCAAGAAGAAAAAAGCGGAGTCTACAAGTGGAGTTGCAAGAATTGCGACGTATTTTATATTGGACAGAGCGGAAGAAGAATAAGAAAGCTATAAAAAAACTTCAATCTAAACTCCGAAATGGCTGAACACGCAAGAATGGAGGACCATTCATTTGATAATAGTCATTTAAAACTTATACATAAAAGTTAGATATTCTATAAAAGTTAGAAATATTTAATAATAAAAATAACAATAAAAACATAATAAAAATTCAAATACCGCCCATTACATCCCCTCTCTTATCCATTTTAACTCCACCCCCGCCCCCACCGCCTTTAACTCCAAACCCTATATATTTTGTCTGAAAGTGTTTTTAACTTTAGTTGAATTATATTATTGATAATGGGAAAATGTTCCCGAAAACGTTCTAACGTTTAACACAATAAAATATAGCGAAAAAAAAGTGTTTTAACTCAATTTATAAAATAAAATTAACTCTTTCAAATTGAATATTACAAAGACGACCAAGAAATGGAGCATGTCGTGCAAGAATTACCGAAAAAGTCTTTCATATCTACAGAAGAACATTTTTTTAAGTAAGTGCTGTTTTCGGATATTCCCGGTGTAGGGCTGCGGTTGCGATGTTGCGCATGCGCAATGGTGTCCTGCACGTTTTGACTCATCACATAGTATGGCCATCTTGTAGTGAGTGGTTGAAATGTTGAAGACAATAGACAAGCCCGCCGACTGTGAGATACGGTCCGTGATTCGTTTCTTGAATGCACGAAACACAAAACCAGCTGAAATTCATCGCCAAGTGTGGCCTGTTTTGTATTTACAAATTGTACAAAATAACACATGAAATTCAGGGATGCGCCAGAACATTCCACACGGTCCCACAATAACAAACAAACAAACGACGTAAAAATAGGAAGAATAAAATTACGAAATTGAAAAAAAAACACATTGAATATTTTCTAAACCAATAAAAATTATTAAACGAACGACAGAACTCGTATAACGGGGCCAATTAATATTTATAGCCTGCTTAAAAATACTGTAGTAATTAAATTAATAAAAATGTGTACACACACAGATTTTTGTAGATATCAATTTCTCTTCGAACTGTCATTAAATTTATGACGTAATCGTAAAATGTATGTACAGACTGATTAAAAATAATTGACTTAACATCACGCTGTTTTCGGCTTAGATAGGCAGAGAAGATAGAACGTCACACTCTTTCGTACTAACATATTACTCTAGCCTTGTTCACTTCGTCGTTGTAGAAGCTTCTAACAGAACTGTCATACAGTCCACTTTTAGGTCGTTCGCGGATGATCTTTGTTCGCCTCAAATATTTTTTCTTAACTTATTTATGGATCGACGGTCGCCATGTGCGCACATGTGAACATGACATACGTTGTATACTTTTGGCGAGTCTTTTCGAATCAGCCGCAACCGGTGTTATTGACACAATTCCGCAACCAAATTCCCATCCATATACTTCCTCATGCTCGTTTTGCCAGTGTGAATTGTGACCTTGACGTCAGCAGACGTCAACTTGACCGATATTTGTTCGATCTCGACATCGCGATAGCATTCGCGGTGTGGACATTTCAGCTCCAGTGCACCAGCACTGTATTTTGTGATATTGTGTTTTGATCACGTATTGTTGTTTGTTTGTGCCATAGGTGAAATTGTGATATCGTCGTCTTCAATTGGAAGCGGAGATCTGTTCATCCGCGTGCCATTTGTGTGATTTCGGCGGCGACTGCTGGGGTAACAGAGGCGTCATATACAAGATAAGGCGAGCAGTCCTTCCGAATCCCGGTTCCCGAGATCACTGGTCCTTCGACTGCAATCCCTATCCCCTCATCGACCTCATCCTGTACCAAGGTTTCCCTACTTCCCCACCCTGCGGTGATTCCGATTTACGACCGGAATTGTCATATTCCATACCGTGGGACGCAACCCGGAGATTTTGCGCAATTTGTTAATTTACCATTTTGGGAACGTTGACTGCCACTAATTTCGACCTGCCGTGTGGGAACGAATTGTTGGCTTGAATTGATAATCTTCCTTCTGTTTGGGGTCGATATTTGTATGTGTGCAATCGGTTTCTTGCTACCGTGCGAACTGATTTAGTGCTGCACATCTTGCTATTGTGCATGGTTTTGTTGACACTTTAGCGCAATCACCGAAAGTGTATGTCCAAGTTTACTTCGTGCTGAATAGCGTTGTGCGTGTTCTTGAGCCAGAATATCTGAGGATTCAGTGAAAGGAGTCCAGATACCGAAAGGAGTATTTCACAGGTGGGTCGAGTTTTCTGGTTCTGGTTGGTCCTTTAGCCACCTTTTTGTTCCTTAACGCTGTCTCTCTCCCGAATTCCTTCCACCCTTCCTGCATCCATTATTACCACACCCCTCGTTCAGACACTCTTTTTATTCACACGTTTCACATGTCCAAACAGTCTCAACAACTCTTCCTTTATTCTGTCGACCGTAGTACAAACAAATCTACATTCGCTCGTAATTTGTTAACTATTCACTATTGTACATAGATTTTGCATGCGTATGCCTGAGCGACCGTATTCAGTATATTTTCATTCATCTTCGGGTGGGTGCGTGACGCGCACATGTTGGCGTGACTGACGCGAGCGAAAGGGATAAAAGATCGCCAGGTTCTTGGGCGCGCTCTCTCGTATCGCAGCCGTGGCTCGAAACACATATCTTGCATTGTACTCATAACTGTAAGCTAACTAACTAGCTAACTTACCAGCACGTCGTTTTACCCGCGGGGATAGGCAGAGACAATAGAGCTCCACACTACTCTGTCCTGACAAACAATTTTCACCTCATCCACATTCATACATCTTCCCGATTGCTCGCCGATTGTTAAGGCTTTTAATAGAATAAAACTCCAGTATCTGGTTTACCTGGTCATGCCAAGTCTTCTGTGGACGTCCTCTATTTCTGGTAGCATCAACACTTGCGTCATATATCTTTCTTACCATACTCTCATCATTCATCCGTTCCATATGACCAAACCACCTAAGTGATCCATTCGTAATCTTACACACTCTTATAACTTAGTATTATAATGTTAACCTTGTGCTACCTCAATCCCGCACACACCAAGGACCGTCAAATTGTCACAGCTGGAAACCAGCCGGCGCAATATCTATAATACTGAACGATTTGTCAAGTATATATAATTTTTAAAATCGTTTTTAAGAATCTGAATAAAAATTCACTTGACAAATAGTTGACATGGATTCAACCCTTAACATAGAATATACACATCAATTTTTTAATCGGTACAATGGGTGAGTGGGTGGTAAGACAGTCATATTGTTTTTTTGTACAAATGAACAATAGTTTACTACGCCCTGTGCCAATTGCTATTAAGCTATGGAATCATAGGTGAGGGAGTGCTTCGAAAAATTATCTATACCCTTTTATTAAAGCACAGAAATCGATAATACGAGTGATATCTAGGAAGACATTTTTACGAAGCAACTTTTCAAATCACTTGATTTGTGTAAAATTCATTAACTTTACTCTAGATCAGCAATTATTTTTTATCGCAACGATATCGCATTACATTGCATGTCAATACACCGTAAAGACTACATTTAGACAAAAATGTTTTATAACATTTTAGACTCTTAACACAAAGCAAACGCTACCAAATGCGTTTTTCAAAAATAAAGTTGTTGAATAGCTAAGAAACCATGAGGAAGAGTTACTCCAGTGATTTAAAAAGAAAGGACACCTTCTTTTCCAATATTTTTATTACTTTTTAATAAAAACACATTTTTATTGCAAAGTTACAAATATAGTTCTGCGGTATGGTTAATACAAATTAAATAGATCAATTAGATAATTGAAAAATAAATTGATCAGTTATAAAAATCTAAATTAGTCGTAAACGTATTCGATTGCTGTAATGGAATGGATAACACGTTTCCAGGTCCAGGTTCGAATCTCGGTAACAATCAAATATTCTTATTATGAAGTTGTAATTATTCAGAACATAGGTCGGTGATATTTTAAATATGAATTAAATATATTAATTAGAAAGATATACATATAAAATCAATTTTATCCAAAAATATTGTTGTTGCGCCACCGGGATTCGTATATGGATCTCTTTCCTAACCGGGGAAGATGCATTATCCAACTATGCTACAGCGAAAATATTTTTAGCGACAAATTTTCGAACCTATATATTACCTTTTTTGATATTAATACATTTAATCGTTACATTATTTGAAAGAGATATCTGCCTTATTTTTACGGAATCTCAAATACCTTTAAGTAATCTGATAGCAGACTCTAGAATTATCAAATCATTTTTATTAAGTTTTTGACACATTGATACAACTTTATTATTAGGATAACACATTCTTATTGTGAAGTTGTAATTATTCAGAACAGACGGTCTGTGATATTGTATATATGAATTAAATATATTAATTAGAAAGATATATATATATAATATCAATTTTATCGATAAATATTGTTGTTGCGCCACCTGGATCTCTTGGAAGTGGTCTAAAGGCTCAAAATGAGTAAAAAAAAATGTATCGATTTTCTAGTTACCCTGTACACTGTAATATCGAAAGTGTACTACTGTCTTGTATAATATGTAAAGTAATAAGACGACCATGAAAGTGAAAAACTTCTCAAAAAAAAAAACTCGGTCCACGCGTTATTTTAGATTGATTATCTAAAAAACTTTTATTGAACATTGAATGCTGGATGTTTAAGCGGTGACACTGCAAAAGAAAACATTTAATTAATAAGTACTGTTAAATTGGAATATTATTAAAGTACGACTAATATTCATCGATGAATTGCGGAATAAATAAATTAACCAATTTAACTAGTTACTGAACTAAAAATTACTTAAGCCCTATTCATTTAATAGTATAAATAAATAATGTTTTTTTTACAATGTTTACGACTTTTGAAGTCTCGTGTCAGCTGGAGGAGGTTAAAGAACTTAGGTAGGGGCATGAAAGTCCAAATAACCTGAGGAAAGCGAAGAAGCTGCAGTGGGCAAGACATGTAGATAATGATAATGTCATTCGGATGAAGCGACCAACGTTTGTATGTTATGCGATTTGGATCAGAAAGTTTTGTACATGGTGATACTAAAGGACTTAACTCTCTTCTAGTATGACGCGTGTTGGTGCATGTCGCAGTGTATATGAATGTGCGTGTGAGTATTTATGCTGTGTCTAGAGCAAGGTATTTAAATAAAACAGAATTTACTAAACTTGGGGTGTATTGCCGGACGATTTACAATGGCAGGTATTACGAGTATAAAGTTAATTACGCAAATAAAGTTAAAGGCTGGAGTGGCTCGCCTTAGATGTTGACAAAAGAACGGTCTGCGGAGAAGTGGAGAAGAAGAATAGGACTCGTCCGATACGATGTATTGGCATTCGCTACTGGTCGGTGCATTTCTGCACTATATGGTTACCAGCTGATCTGTCATACATCTTCTTACAAGAGTAAGACTAAAACGATAAGCAGATTATGTCAATATGAACCTGTAAGATATTGGCACAATATATTGGACAACAATGGCGATGTTACAGGACAGAAGACGTTCTGCAGTCAAAAGAAGAAGAAATTATTGTCACTAAGGTGGTAAATAAAATATTTTACTTTAGTGTTAAGAGGCTTCAGAAAGAAAGGACGACCGCAAAAGACCTGGCATGTTCAGATAAACTAGATATTAACCTTTTCTTTACGGTGCTAAAATAAAAACGCGCATTCCGGTGCTGTAAACTCAGTGTACACGTAGACTTTTTATGATTTTTAAGTACTACTTATATTAATCACTAAAATAATAGTTGACATATAAGTGAGTATATGTATCAATTATTGTGTAAAAGTGCTAAAAATGAGAAAAAACATTGATCATCAAGAACGACAGCATAAAGACACATCTAACTCGACTAGCGCACGCTCTGCCACTAAAATGGCGATTGGCATCCGGCACTCTGCGCCCCGCGCTCTGCACCGTCCGCACCATACCGCACGTACACATACACGTATTGACAAATTCACGTCAAGTTAATTGAGAAAACATTTTTTATTGTTGCGTATGGTAAATACTTATATATTGTAATTATTTTATCTACTACATAAATATATTACGGAGGAATACCTAAAAAATGTAAATATATATTTAGCATATTTACAGAGACATTCACATAATAAGAGGCAATGTTAACTCAGTTGACATCATCGGAGAGGAATGGTTAAAAAGTGATCATGGTCAAAGCTTCAGTACGAGCGAACAACAGTGGTAATCCAGAACAGAAGAATGTGGCATCTGCCTACACCTGCGGAGAAATGGCGTGATAATGTAATAACTAACTTACATACTTTACAAAACATTTGAGTTTGCTTGTTGGTCTAGTGATTAAGACATTATTTTAATGATCTATTGTAGTAGTCGGGGCTCGTGCCTTGTTTCAGGAGACCAACAAGTTAGTCCTTAGCATTTAGTATAGTTTAAAAACAGTAAAAATATTGACGTAGCGAGTATTCTGTGTACACATCTTTATTTTTGTCTAAGTTGTACGGAGCTATAAAGATTTTGAGTTGTTCTTGAAGCTGGAAGCTGAGCTACAGTTCCAACTGAAATTAAGATAGTGTTGTGTAAATTTAAAATTTTCAAACCTTTCATCGCCTGCGAAAGACAAAAAACAGTAGGCGCTAGACGGCAGCTAAGATCACATTTTGAATATTTTTTTTGTACTTGTACATTAATCTTTTTGTCAAACGCCAAACACGTCAATATCAAAATAAAATTCTTAAAGGCAATTTTTCGATGGTTCAGATACCGTACTTATCCTTTATGATACGATATTTTCCAAAACGATTTTGCATATTTATGGACACAATGGGTCCATGGATTAGCTCCATTGTCATATTAGGAAATATGTAAATTAAAAATATTTTTCTAAATGTAAATGTATAAAAAAATATATATTGTAAGACTGTACATTTTACGTATAGAATAATAAAAATACAGTTGTAAAAGCCGCTTCCTCCGTAATGTATTAAATTTCGAATGTTTTTAATTAAATAATTATGACTAATAAATCAAATAGAATAAAATATGACTGAAAACAACTGAAAAAAAGGTTGTTTTTAAATTAAGTAATCTTATCCAATCTAATCTACATAGTAAGTGTCGGCGGTAGTAGCGTAGTATAGAGTGAAATATACACGCAATATCTCACCCGAGATCACACTAGTTAGAGAACGTTTTGAAAGGATCTGTGAGAAAAAATTGAGACGAAAAGTAATGAAACAACACTTTCTTAATTCTGTGCCAGGAAAATAAGAGAATAAGTCGGACCTTAATGCACATAGAAAAAAAAACAAAATTAAATTTCAGAGATTTAAATATATATTTTCCTTTAATTTTTGATGAAAAAATTTCAACATTTTTGAAACAAAATTGACTTGCTCTATTTGTTTCTGGGTTACACACAGTCCATTCTTCACGTGAAACAGTCTAAATTTATTAACGGAAGACTTGGGCACGACCAGGTAAACCAGATACTGGAGGATGGTTTTCTCAGAAGCCTCAATAATCGTCGAGCTTGTATGAATGTGGATGAGACGAAAAATGTGTGTCAAAACAGAAGAGTGTGGGGCTCAATCCTATCCGTGGGGAAACGGCGTGACGGTAAATTTTCTCAGAAATAAAAAAAAAAAAATCTTATAGTTAAGTAATTGACGTTCCCAACGTAAATTTATTGATAAGTTACTAAAAACATCTTGAAAAATGTATTAAAAAATATAAAACTATATCAATATTGAAGAATGTATATATTGAAGAACGGCCAAGAATTCAACGAACGACCGGCGTGCTTGATAACGTGTAAGAAAATGAACGAGGCATGAGTGGTATGCCAGGACAGAAGAGTATAGCGTCCTATCCTCCTGCCTACCATCACTACAAAGAAACGTCGCGATGGTAAGTTAATTAGTTAGTTATACATATATATATGTATAATTTTTTTAAAAGCGAATAAAATTTGTTTTCCGATTTTGTCAGTTACAAAAGTTACGAAGAGATTTTTTGACTAGATGCTAGGGTAAGAGTGTATGTACGTGTGTGCCGAATATTATTTCGCGGCTTTAGATAGAGTGATTCCCGCAAGGAAAAAGAAACAGGTAAGGCAGTGTTGTAACATAAATAAATATTTTGATTTTGCATAAAGAAAGTGGAGTGAGAGCAGGAAACGCCATCCGGATGATAAAAATTGTTGCACATTATCGGTAGTTAAATAAATTTACAAAGACTTGAGTAATTAACATTAAAGTTGTAACAGTAAACTCTATGATACAAAAATAAAAAAAGTTGCAAACGAATCGTTCCGTCGAGAAACACCACGAGTCGAATATATAATTTATTTTTCGTATACAGACTATCGACGGGTCGTTGTGTACCCTCATAAATATAATCCTAGAGATGACATTAAGTATAATGTATGAGCATTTAAAACAGTTGTGGAAATGACATATTAACAAAATACACCCTTTATGGATAAGAAAATTACAAACATTGTAAAAAATGAGAATATAAGTAACATAAAATAAAAATATAATTACAACTTCACAAAAGAATGTGTTCTCCTTAATAAATAAATAAGTTTAATGACTTGGAAACATAAATTGAAAGAATATTTACATCCATATAAATAATATTTAGTTGCCACCGGAACTCAAACCAGGAACTTTCTCTTTGAAGTCATTGGAAGTTGGGAGTTGTATGCGTTACACCATATTAAACATTTAATTTGACTACGAATTTAAACATCATTTTAAAATTCTTAATTGATCTATTATTTCAAATTAAAGTATATAAAAATATTTTTTTCTAAATGATTTATATAATTTGTTTAAATATCAAATAAATGTGTTAAAAAATTGTAATTTCACAATAAAAACGCGATTTTATGTAAATAAAATACAGTTATTATTAATGTCACATATTTTAAATACAGAATCTCGATTACACAAATCTCCATATTATTCAAAGTGAATGTATTTTTCTAATTCTGAAATATCGCGACAGGGAGGCGAAGAACATCTAAGAAACAAAACAATTTAAAAAAAAATTTTTTTTTTATATTTTCCTTAATATATATAAATTGGCATACATATTATTTCAAATAAAGTTATTTTTAATCACATCAAAAATAATAATCAGAAAACAAGAGTCAGTTTTTGATTATTCGAGGTAGACTCGATCCACATTAGGTACTTAAAATAATCTGGATTCAACTGCAAATATACATTCTCAATAATAATCTGGATTCAACTGCAAATATACATCCTCAATAATAATCTGGGTTCAACTGCAAATATACATTCTCAATAATAATCTGGATTCAACTGCAAATATACATTCTCAATAATAATCTGGATTCAACTGCAAATATACATCCTCAATAATAATCTGGGTTCAACTGCAAATATACATTCTCAATAACAAAGCACGATGTGATAAAAGCATACCGGAGTTCCAACCATATCCCTATCTTGGTTAGGATACTCAGAGCAACCAGGGGTCCATTCAAGAACTTGGTATCCAAAAAATACTACCGATCCTGCTTGCTACGCCAAAATAACGTTGAAAAATTACGATCAAAACTGGCAAATTGAAAGGTAGAAATGGGAGAGATAAGGCATCAATTTACTGGAGTGAATCAAACAAGTCATATGAAGAAAACTGGCGTGATTTTCGAGAAATTTGCAACTAGTCATTACATAAATTAACCATAAATACTCAAAACATTTCGTTATGAAATTTGGCGCACTAATTTCTGTAATAATGTAAATATCATATAAGTTAATAGATTTTTTTTTACTTAAAAAAGTAAACTTTTATTTAGAAAAGTGTTGCCTACAAAGCATAGATGCCGGAAAAATCTCGGGACAGGCAGGAAATTGACACTCATCACAATTCGGATTCTGCTGACATCTCCAAAGATGCGGACTGCATTGGGTCAAGGTCGCCAATCGACCGGGTCGCGGCGAGGCATGAAAGAGAAGGGAAAGGGGGGGAACGACACAGTGCTTTATTTTCGTTCAAAAATGAATATATTTATACACATATAAATATATATCCCAAACAAAAAGTCACTTTAACTTTTTTGTTGTATATCATAAATGTTCGAATTACTTCTAAATCGTTGATTTTTCGTATAACTCTATTTGACGCTCAATGAGTTACTAGTGATGTCCACTAACCGTGGGCTCCGTTTGGACTCTGGACTACTGTCCATGGGATACCCTTTATAAGCTAAATCCTACCAATACTACGGATACTACCAATGATCATACATGATGTGTAACTAAAATACTTGTAAAATAATTTTAAAAAATAGTAACATGCAGATTTTTCAATGTAGCGCTTGAATTATGGAGGCACCGAAGCGAACGTTAATTTTTTATTACCCTTAACAATAACAACTGAGAAATTACTCATACATTTGCATGTCCACAAGTGAGGTACATATATGACTGAACGATACGATCGAATAAAAGATTTTAGTGCCGTGACAGAAACATAATATGATTTAATAATTATAATTTTAAAAATGCATAATAAAACTTATGTAAATAAGATTGCGATAACCTCGTACAAAATAATTGGATAACACATTTATTTAATATTGTTTAAAGTTACAGTAGCGCAATTGGTAACGCATCTAAAGAAAGTAAAATGATCCGGGTTCGGATCTTGCCAATAAATCATACTTTTTTTTTGATAGACCGAATTTCAGTATATATTTCTAAGAGATTTATCTAATTTATTTAAATTTTAGTGATGAATGAAAAATCTTATCGAAATTACTCTGCGATATACCGTAGATGCAGAACCCGGACGCCTAGCAACCAACAGATAGAGATATATTAAGAAGAAACTTGTTACATATAACACATGAGAGTTCCAACTGAGCTCTTAGTAACCAGAATGCATTAGCGTGGGTTTTCTCTAAACGAAAAAAATACAAATTCGCATCTCTACTAGCGATGGTTGATATTTGTCTCCTAGTGATTTTTAACCAGTTATTATCAAGTCACCGGAACACCCAATTATTTAATATCGTAGTAACCGGTTACGCAAAATCGATTGAGTATCGTTACAAACAAGAACGATAACATGGTCAACGATGAATGTCGTCGTGTATTTGAAAGATTGGAACCGGTTCCATTTAGCATTGATTTTAACTGTGATTGTATTCGATAGTAACGATGATTGGTACAGTTAGTTAGTATTAGCATGCCTAGATAAACCTCCAACAGTTAAATATTTAGTTACCAATTAAAGTCACAGTCACATAACGATTTATCATTACTAGCGTTAACTGATCAGACAACCGAAATGATAATAATGAGCGCGTTAATTGATTTTCGCACAAATCGAATTCGCGTTAAACGAAGTTTTCCCGTAAATCAAATACTTAAATATGGTCGGGAACAATAAATAAAAAATATTTAGTGTGTGCCGTGTTGGAGGAGATATATGTGCGGTCTATCTAGCGACGTATCTAGCGAATCGACAGATAATTTTGAAATGAAAAATTCTGCGTTAATAAAGGTTGTTTTTTTAGAGATTTGTATTTCGAATTGGCAACACTTTTTCCAGTGACAGCCAATTTGATAGCTAACAGCTGATTTGTGCTCAGTTTGGTTTGCCATTTCACCATTAATAGACTTACGCCAGAACAACGCTTGCAAATCGTGAAAATTTATTTCGATAATCGTGGTTTAGTTCGCGAAGCTTGCAGTGCGCTATGTCCATTTTATTGTCAACATAATCGTCAATCCGAGTAAGTAATATGAATAATCACTCATATTATCCGCAGAGACGTCGTACAGTGCGAACCGAAGAAGCTGTTGTTTCTTCAAAAATAATGCCGGCCAGAACGTTACAGTCAATGGAGAACATATTACACAGCGCGCGCCACAATCAATTTATTGAAGGAAACATTCGATGAGCGCATAATTTCGCGTATTGAACTTGTGAATTGACCTGCAAAATCGTGTAATTTAACACCTTTGGGCTATTCTCTGTAGGGATATGTGAAGTCGCTAGTCTACGCAGATAAACCAGAGACGACAGACGACTTGGAAGCCAATATTCGTCTCGTTATTGCCGATTTACGGTCCCCAGCTGCTCCAAAAATAGGTCGAAAATTGGACTTCCAGATTGCGCTTTATTCGAGCCAGCCGCGGCACCCATATGCGCGAAATCATATTTAAAAACTAACGGCATAAAATTATCTTTCAAATAAAGCCAATACCGTGGCCATTACCACTATTTTAATGTGTTCTATATCATTTTAGAGTTATATACTTCTAAAAAGAACACAATTTATTAATAGCATCGAATTACTAAATTAAGAGATGAGGCCACGCACTAGAGGCCGTGTAAGGAGAAACGAGAAACCCGTCGCTGATCACGCCATAAGACGACGGTAACGAAGGAGAACGATGGTCCACAGCTGAGCCCTGCCGCGCCTTGCAATTTCTAAATGTCAATTTGAACTTTAAAAAAACACCGATCGTTACCGAAGAGAGAAAGAAAAAAAAATGTGAAAGGAAGTAGAAATTATTTGATCGTTTGTAATAGAATACCGGGTACTATTGTTCCAAGATATCCAGCGGTATAATATGGCAGCACGTCAATCATTCTAGTATTACCATTAAATAAATATCCCTTCAAGCGCTGGCCAAAAGAATCAAAGTAGATTTCGTCTGTGTGTGAAAGTGTGTTTATTTACTTTTTTCTCTAGAAGTTAGGTTAAGAATTTTTAAACTTTTTAAACAACTGTCATTTTGAAACAGGACGTTAGACCAGTCTGGTTGACGAACGTATCTGAGATATATATCAGATCAATTTTGATGTAAATCTGATAAGTACGTGTCCACAAAATTCATTACAACAGTCAGATCGTCACGATAGTCGTGATCGAAGAAGAGGCATTCAAATTTAACGAAAATTGTGTCACAACACTCTTTACAACAGGTAGTATTTCTATCTAAAAAAATCAAATTTATAAAATTCTACTTATTTAGGGCCGGTTGTTACTAAAGTAAAAAAAAAACATGTTTTTTGATCGTTAAGAATAAAATATTTATTTCTCGAAAGTATATCCCGCAGTAAACTATTTTTACTCTCCAATAATCCGATAGTAAAAACAAAACTTGATAGTAAATTATGACGGACTCTTCACAATTGTTCCAAAAGTCATCAGACACATGGATACTTTGAAAGTTGCAGTACACGAGACAATTAATCATTCAATATCCCGCTATTTTAGTGATGAGAGTTCGTCCGATGATGATCTCGTTGTTTAATATACATTAGCACATAATCCTAAAAAAAATTCACCAACAAAGTGACATTTATTTATTTATTTATTTATTAAATGACATACATATTTTTGTTCTAACAGAGGTGAATATATTATACATAATAAACATAAGACATAATTATATTTATGCCTTCTGAGCCATAAGGTTCCATAAGCTAGAATATAAATTGGAAGTAAGGTAATAAATTAAATTAAATGGTAAAAAACAGAAGAATGAAAAGGAGACATGTAGAGATAATAAGTAAATTATACTTTTAAAATTAGCAATATTATCTTTGTGGTTAAAATTCATTTTCTTATTTATATCTTTGTTTTATTAACCACTAAATTAAAAACTAATCAAAAAATTATAAACAACCAGCTAACTTTAGCTACGAGTCCCATTCTAAAATGTTTTCCTAAAAATGATTCGAGTAAATTTGTATTAAGTAATGATCTGAGTTAGGTACTAAAAAATTTTTTTTTTTAAAAATGGATTGTGACAAAGAAACAATAATAAATGTTTTAGTTAGTTAGACATCCTGAAGAAGAAAATGGTATTTTTTGAAACTGGTAGATGTATTTAAACTTAATTTAGTGGTTAATAAAACAAAGATAATAAATAAAAATAAGTAAATTGAACAAAGTAAATTTTTTGATACAGACTAAAGGTATGTAAAGAAGTAAAGGAAAAGAAACAAGCAGGGAGCAAACAAAACAAACAAAACATGATAAGTACGAGGTAGGATATAACAAAAGAAAGAATTACGTAAAATGAGTAGCTTCGATCATTTACGGAACTCATCCAGGTGACTTCTTCCAATTTTGAAAAGCCATTTCTTTATAAGCACACATAATTGAGGATATATAAAAACACAGATTTGTTAGAAAACGATCAAACCTTTGATAAAAATTTGGGATTATCTATTTTACATATAAACAATGTTTGTCATAAATTGAATAATTTTAATCATTGGAAATAAATTAACCAAAATATCATAAACAACCAACTAAATTTAACCTCAAGTCCCATAATTTCATGAAAATTATTCGAATAATTTTGTATCATCAATTAACAATTTAATTTAAGTAAAGCACTAAATTATTTTTTTAAATAATTATTGTTTTTTTTTAAATAGATTCTGTTAAAGAAACAATATAACATATGTTTTTGATTAGTTAACGACATCCTGAAGAAGAAAGTGATATTTTTCGAAACCGCTGGATGTATTTAATTCATAAAGTGGTTACTAAAACAAAGTTAACAATTTAAAAATAATGGATTTTAACCACAAAGTTGATTTTGCTAATCTTAAAAATATTAAAACATACTCAATTTCAAATATCCGTGGGAATACATGGAAGAAAAAAAAAGGGCAGGGGAGGGAGTTAAAATTAAATATCGCCCAGATACTTTTTTACCCTTATAACAACAAATCCATCAAACATAATGAAATATGAAAATGACATCGCGTCTCTTCTAAAAGCTCATACAAGACAAGTCGAATGGAAGAACGGTGTAATTCTAATATAACAATGAAATAAAAATTATACAAAGAAAATAACTTTCACATCAGTATAAAGCACGGAGTTATGTCAAGCCTGCCCTGTTAATGAAATGCCTTTTATAATTTATATGCAAACGTAGATGCTTAGTAAGATAATCGTGACGGCATGAAACCATAGCAGATGTATTGGCGTGAGTGTTGCAACCGAGGTAACTTCCAGAACAGAAACTACTTCTCGTAACGTGAGCAGAACCAACGGCCAGTGCAATAAATGGGTACATTCTCAATTCGACATCTGTTGCCCAACTCTCCCTTTCATTAGAATATATATATATGTACAAGAGTTCAAAGACCTCGGCGCAGTATGGGTGCTAAGCCAGGTGACAACAGGGGAACACTGGCCAAGGCAGCTGTCGTTTTCGTAATGAGAGATATCATTTACAAAGCTTTCCCATAATAAGATAGAAGAATAATAAAATTGCTATTTTTTGGTATGTTCGATGGTTCGTTTATGAAATGTCTTTATGATATACGTTTCCGCTGTTAACATCAGTGGCGGTCCATGACTTTCTGTAGAAGGGATTCTGGATAATGAGTAACAGTTGGATATTGCTCCTACCCCGGTTTGGAAAGAGATCCAAGTTCGAATTCCGGTTGCGCAACAACAAAATTTTTCGATAAAATTGATTTTACATGTATATCTTTCTAATTCATATATTTAATACATATTTATTGTTTGTATGATAATATTTGTTTAATTCATGTAACTATATTAAATCCAACAAAAATAAAGAACATTATCTCATTCAACAAGTTGTTAATTAATTCCCTTTATTTGCAAGCAAATAATATTGCACCTTTTCAAATCCTTGTGTAACACCATACATTACAAATTCGTGTACAAAATTCGATTGAAGTGCCACCACGTTTAACTTATTTAATCGAGATTTTAAACACTGGCGTACATTTTCGAGTTGTTCGTCAATCGTTTGCGTTGCTGGTAAATAACAAACGACGTTAATTAACTGGGCAAGTTACCGCCGTTGCGCAAGAACACGGATGACCCAAAAAGTGCAACACTTAATAACAGAGAACCCCGTCGCGTTCTGTAACAATACGAACATTTTATATTATTTTTCATTATGTATCTCGGCTATCGACACGCCCACAGCAATTTCCAAAATTCGCCTTCCGCTTTGAACACTATAATCACAATGTTTAATATACAATAATTACAATGTGCAAGAAATCTTCACAGTTTAATGCAGAAAAAAAAGTTATATTTAAATTAATTGTTCTTCAGCTGGATTTAACACAAAGTCATTGAATGTTACAATTGCGTATTTTTTTCAGATCGACAAACATCAAACTCTCAGTCTCACTCATCTTTTTTTCTATGGGATGTTCTAGTGAATTCCTTCGATAGCTTGTTATTGTTTTCTATTGATAATTTTAAAGTAGGTATGTAGATTGTTTGTTTATTTCTCTGCTCGTCCTGGGTTGTTCCGATGTATTGTGGTCCGATGGTCCGAAGTATTATCATTTTCACGGGGTTAAATCATGGACACAAATACAGGAAAAAAGAGACTTTCAAAATGTGGTGCTGCATGAAAGTAGAAAAAGTGCGATGTGAAATGATGTTTTCTATCGTAATAAAACAGATAAAATGCTAATCTCTATCAAGAAGAGAAAACTTGAGACTTTAAGCTTGTTCTGAGACGCCAAAAATATGTTCATATAGCAGTGATGATTGAACTGAAAGAGGAGTGGAACTTGAAAGATAAATAGGTAGATGTGAAGTGTTCACATACATTCTCTACATAATCCTACACCGATATGAATAGAAAATTTTGCTCAGTTACACTCTAGGATCCAGAATATATGAACATACTCCGCCTGTCTAGACAAACTTTTGCCTTTTGAGAGCGCAAAATAAATAATTCGGGTTACCAGTAGTATATATTTATAAAAAATAAACATGCATGCATACAAGAACTAGGTAGCACATCAATAATCTTACTATTGCGGTGACGGCGATTCAAATCTACTGTCATCATCGCCACTCCTAGCTAACCGACATCATAAGACGACATCTACACTCGGGGACGAGATTCCTCTAATTCATTATATTCCGCCATCTTTTATACTCTTCTTTCTAATATATGATTACATAAAACCCGCGTTTTATTCTACTACCAACCCCCAAGCTATGGTCATACTGAGCTAAACGCTTGTGGTATGAAAATAGGACTAACGTGAGTGTCTTAATCACTAGACCAACAATCAAATCATAATATAGATGAAGTAAAGGGTGTCCAGCGGAATTTTTTTAATTTTAATATTAAATAATAAAAAAAACTACAATGTTATTCTGATATTTTATTTATACAAAATTGAGTTTAACGATGAGGATTTTACGTTTTATAAACAATATCGTCTAAATGCCGTGCATTTCTCTCAAGATACTCTTGCAATCGGACTCTTAAATTTGCGAACACGCGAGAGCAAAGCGGTTCAATGGCAGCAACCTCACGGCGGATATTTTATTGTAGGGCCTGAATTGTTTGAGGATTGTTGCTGTAAACTCTCGACTTAAGATATCCCCACAAAAAAGTCTCAGCTTTTCCATTGAAACTCTAGCTATGTGTGGAGTGGCCCCACCTTGCTGAAATTGTGTTCTGTTGTTGAACCCGGGAAACAGCTGCAGTTACGATACCAACAACTCGTCGATCATTCAGCAATATACGTCAATACTGTCTCTCAATAGTTAAAAAAAAAGGGTCAATTATCACTCGGACAGAAATTGCACACCACACTGTCGTTTTTGGACAATGAAAACGGTTTTGATGACGTTCCCTAGGGTTGTCAGGGCACCAGTATCTCATGTTCTGTTTATTAACATAGCTATCGTGGCATCATTTCAAGCGTTCGTGCTGTTCCAAAACGTTCCAGCATCCTTTTTGCTAAGGTCTCACCTAAAGAATAGTCATTTTCGTTAAGAAACTGCACGATTTGCAGTTTGTATGAGTGAAACTGTAGTTTCTTTGTCAAAATAACGTGTTCTGGCGTCGCTGCCACATTGATGGTCCTGGAGGAGTTTGGTTAACTATTGACCCTTCTTGTCTGAAATTTTGAACCCAACACCGGATAAGTTGCGTACTCGGCCTATCACTTACTAGTCGAATATTAAAGTGAGTAAAAAAAGCGCGACGCGCACGAACCTATGAATCACCGCACTTTAAATATTGCTCAACCGCGCGAACGCGCGGTGCGCTCCCGACCAGTAACTCATTGCGACTGGCAAATCCGCAAATCACGCGCATCGAACAATACCCCTCCCACTTATCTCACCATGATGGTTTACGAGCAATCACAATTTAATCTTAAATATTTTCCGCTGAACACCCTTTAGAACTGCGCCAGTTGATTGCCACAATTGAACTCGCGATCTCGAGTCAAACGACAGATCAGAATATCACTAAATGACGCACAATCAATAATGAAATGGATGTACTCGGTCATTTATAAATTGTACCGATTAATTACTGCTCGTACTGTAGTACTCAAGCAGACTGCCACTGCCGGTAACAAGGCATTACACTGTTGAGTGATTAGCATCATTAATAGTACAATTACGTACCGGTAAGATTTATAACCATAGCTAATTAATAAAAAGCTACACTAAACAAATTCATAATTATTGTTCACAAAACATTTCTTATGATTGAAAAAAACTTTGTTATTCTCATATATTTTAATGAGGTGATAATATGCAAAAATGTTAATAATTTAAAAAAATATGTAAGCGTGATATTTTATAGAAAAAAATTGCAATACAGCATTCGGCGAGTATTGAGCCAGGTAAGTGGAACACACACACACACACACACACACATTGAGCAATTTTTCATTTTATTTATTCTTTTCTAAAAAAAATTTGTCAATACTGCGCGATTGACAAATCTTTCACTTCATTCATTAACGCAGTTTACGGCAATTCGGCGGTAGAGCACGGACAGTAAATATAAAAATGATTAATTGTGCGATAAAAAATATAGAATCGAATTAATGTGGTAATATATATATATATAAACTGCATTTATTATTTATTAGTGGCAAATTTGTACAATTATAACGTGCGTATAAAAACATGTGGAAATGTGCGCTCTTTTGGTCATGAAGCTATTTTTAAAAAGGTAATTAGGTAAAATTGTTTTTAGGCACATCGTTTGAAAACACACTGATCTTGAAAGAACCTTTGTGGGTGTAAACATTTAAAATTAACTAATTAATTAGAAAGATATGCATATATAATCAAATTTATCGAAAAATATATTATTGTTGCTACCGAAATTCGAACCTGGATCTCTTCCCAATACGGGAGAGGTGCATCATTCGACTATGCTACAGCAGACAGTACCTTTGTCGACAAATTTTCGAACCTATGTTTTAGATTTTTCAAATTAATACATCTACCGTTCCATTATTTGAAAGCTATCCATTATTTGGACACACTGTTACAGCTTATGTATTATTAATGAGAACACATTCTTATTGTGAAGTTGTAATTATAATAATTATAGTTGTAATAGGTCATAGAAAAATGCATCTTCCACGGATTGGAAAGAGATCCGGGTTCGAATCCCGATAGCAACAACAATATATTTTTCAATAAAATTGATTATATATGTATATCTTTCTAATTAGTATTTTAAAAAAATAACCTCTTTGTATTTTACTGTGTACTTATCTTCTTGTAATAAACCGATTAATTGTTATCTGATAACCGAGTTTGATTTCTCCACAACGCGACCGATTACCCACGAGATACGAATACAATACGGAGGATTACAGCATCTTCACTGCTAGCACAGCGCAGATTTATCACAGTTTAATTAATCACACATAGCTTATAGCATCATTTATTCAACATGTTCGTCTGACGAATCAACAGACAGAGAAAAGTGGGATGCACGTGAAGAAGCCATCATCCAGCATTCGATAGAAAACGGCTGATGATACTCGAGATAAAGATGAACCTAGCGTGATTTTTAATTTTTATTATCGTAACACAGACAGTTCTAAAGTGGTTTGACACAGTTTTAATAATCGCATAAAATAACCGATCAATAAATAATCATGAAAGCACAGTGGTTGTAAAAAAATAAAATAAAAATAAAGTGTCAAATGGAAAAGAAAACAGCGATAAAATATTCTACACACGACGCCGCTTGTCAAAACACAAAACACAGGCGAGAGAATTAATGTTAGTTACAAAATTCATTATAATTGATGACGAAATTGTATAAAACATACAACGAACGGAGTCAATAATTTTGAACGGCAGAACGGGGGGCAGCGACACGCCCCGGGACACCAAGCGAACGCCCGAGGGCAACGACAAAGCGGCTATTTCTCTTCACATGTGTACGAAAATGAACGTGTTCACGCGGTTCCGTATCGATATTGACACAAGTCGACGATAGTGAAAGCTCCCTAACCTCGGCCAACGTTCAGCGGCAAGTTCAAGCTCAACACACCGAGTGGATAGTGGATAGTGGGCCCGTCTGCCTACACGGCCGCTGTTCCGCTGTCACCGTGTCAGCGGCACACGGCGCGCGGCGAGCGGCGACCAAACGTCCGAACACGGACAAGAGAACACGTGTCGAACAGTAATTTGGGGGCAAGTAAATATTCAGCGGTACATGTTTGCACAGCGACGTGTGAAATACTAAGTGATGAACAACGCTAACAACTTCATTAATCTACACACATACTATCTATCTGTTGGGTTGGGAATAGAGATGCAAGACGAATGGAATGAATTTTATACGGTGACAAGACCGACCAAATACCGGGAAGAACACGACCTACATGCAAGTGGTGCTCCTTTATCTGGATTTGATTGTGGACTGTAAAGACGCTGGCCTAGTGATCTAGACACCAGCAAGTTATACTTATTATTAAAGTACAAGCGTTCAGCTTAGTTTTAGTAGTAAGAATATTGATGTGATACCGTGTATGCATTTCAAGTTTATTTTTTTTAAATATGAAAAATTCGCTTTCGCTGTGTCAATGGTCTTTTGACATCAGAAACACGCACTTCGTTAATACGCACGAAGCACTACTCGCACAATACACATATAATGGTAGTGGAGGGGTGGGGGGGGGGTAACCAGGTAGGTATTAGGACAAAAACCATGATGTCTACATAGTGGTGCATTCATGCACGCGCACGGTGACCGGCGATTCATGGATTTGTCATAAAATGTCATTCCATGGCAAGACTGGACTCAGACTCAGACTCAGATTCCATGGACTCAGCGGATTTGTTAATTTATTTATTCTGTTTACGTTCTTAACATACGTACATATTATACATTATAAACATTCTTATAAATATACAAAAAAGGCGAACAAGCTTCATAATGTAACAGATGTTCTGTACCATTCATCTGGTTCATCCATTATCTATCATACAAATATGAAAACCGTTAATATTACTAATATATATATTTTTTTATTTAAACCAAAAATATTAGGAATGCAGTAAACAGGGTTTTAAAAGAATTCTAATAACATAATAAAGTAAGTAAAATCCTCTCGCTATCCCATGATTGAAACACTACGCAAAACAGAAAAATGAATGTAAAGAAATGATGTTCTATTCATGTGATTATTTCCAAGAATCTTTGCTCAGTTTCCTTTCTGCCAACACCCCAATGACCAGCTCCTGAGATGGTGTTTTGAGTTTGGTCATTGTGAATTGTTTCATA
Organism: Eubasilissa splendida; assembly: GCA_031772225.1. NCBI lineage: Eukaryota > Metazoa > Arthropoda > Insecta > Trichoptera > Phryganeidae > Eubasilissa > Eubasilissa splendida. Next base: position 17,500,030 of record CM062868.1, read on the forward strand.
CTGCTCGGCTAAAAATGTTGTAGGCTGATTTGCGATAACTGATATAATAAAATGAGATAATTTAGATCCGGTTGTAGTACAGTAAAATAAAGGGTCGCCGAGATAATTTGGCCATGAATTGCGTACAAGGGATAGAAAAGTGTGACGGTCTATCATCTCTGCCTACCACTATGGAAAAAAACAGCACAATGGTAAATTAATTTGTTGAAAAATCATTCCTTCTTCCACGTCGGTCCATTATTGGTGAGGATCGTGATTTTTATAACCGTCATACTTCGGCATCCCGCAAATCTGAGGCCCATCACGAGATTAGTGTCAATTTGATTTTCCACTTCGACGTGGTTCATCACAACTAGCTATTGCAAAGGGTTCAGCATTAATTTTTAAGGTTTATTAACTTCAAACTGTGTATAACCCGCTGAACAATAGATTTTTTTGACTTTGATTTCATGTCTTTACGAGGTACCGGGTCCGATGGAGCCCTTGCCCCTTCATCGGGAGTATGCCTTCATGGCCTGAAAATTTTGATTTTTAGAATTACAACAACAAAATAACAATCTGCATATATCATGTGTCGGGAAACTGCTAACGGGCGCAGTAAATCAAGCCTCTAAAGGAAGACGAACGTTTAAATCGCGACGGTACGCTTGGGTCGTGTTTAGCTAACGAGTTGATGATTGGATTGGGGGTGCTTTAAAAGTCCATCGAAAAAACGTTTGGAGATCTGTGTAATGAACTCTTTTATGGGGAGAATGCCTGGCTCGTAATGAAGTTGTGTGAGCCTTAGCCATCTAGGTGCATCAAGCGCAGACCGGATGAACTTATTTTGAAAGGTCTGTAATTTCTTCATGTGTGTAGGAGCCGCGTGACCCCAGATGGTGGCTGCGTATAGGAGTATAGGCCTTAGAACGGCCTTGTACAAGAGAAGTTTTTTATCTGTGGCAAGTTTGCTATTTTTGCCTAACAATAGATACATACCGCAGAGTGCACGTGATGCAGCGCTTAATTTATTATGGATGTGTTTGCTCCACGTGAGTTTAGAATAAGCGTAACACAGAGGTATTTGATTTCGCTGGTCCAGGGTACGTTTTCTCCAAACATTTTTATGTCGTTTGAAGGATCTAACAATTGAATTCTGATTTTCTAATGAGCACTCTTAATTCAACTAACTTGTCGTGTAGAAGAACTTTAAGTGATTTATTATTTTTATTTAAAATAGTAAATGGCATACTGGACGCCCCTAATTTAACTGAACTGATTGTATACCACGTTCCTGCGCGGAGTACTAGGTCGTCGGTGTTTTTCCATGTAAATTCATCATTTTATAATTTTTATAGGAATGCGAGACTTCACAGGCTTGGAAACGATTTCGGTCTTGTAGATATATTCCGATATTCTATGTTTAAATACAAGAGTGATGTTTTTGATGCTGTTCCGAGTCAAAGATACAACTGATTTTGATACTCGGCCATTATGTGTCACACCTAATATTATTTTTTCCGTCTTGAATCTTAATTTTTTAGTTTGTTTTGCTTATTTTTTAATTTCTATTCTATTTTTATATATTCCATGCTACTTGTGTAGCTGCTCATGTATTTTTTATTGTATTTCATACCAAACTTATTTTGTAAAAGCCCATAAGGGCGTTGATAAACTAATAAATAAAAAAAATACTTCTGATATCTGAAAATTAAAAGATTTGAGAATTTGTAAATTTCCGGCCAGTAGTACCAGGCGGATACTGAAGCGAGCGCGCGTAATGCAACGCCGCCGCTTACGTCACGGCAAAGAGTGGTCACAGCACGCGCGCGGCTGCACCCGACCGGAGTGTTGGCGGGACATCTATGAAGCAGAATAAAACACTTGTATAATAAAAGTAACGGTTCGGCCGGCGAGTCTAGCACTCTCTTCGTATTAGCGACCGGCGCGCACGCGGCTACCGCTGACGGCCAACAATCATTGCATTATAATATTACCAAGGGGTCAGTTCATTTACGCTATTTATACAGTTTAATCGTTCTCCGTTAGGACAAATGTCGCGCGGTGATTCAGCGATCATTTCGCTAGTACAAAAAAAAAAAAAAAAGGCTCCGACAGTGAGGAATTCAGAAGCGTTAAATTCGTTATTTTTTCAATGTTAATATTACAAGTGTGTGTGATTAACGTGTAGCAAGGATTAAGATGTTCATCAATGTGAAAACAACTCACCCAATAGCCCACCCCCTCAAATTTTTTGATAAGTGACTAAACTAATGCGTCATACTCGTTACCACGGTGAATACATACAAAATTACGTTTTTTTTTATTTACGTACAAATATTTATTCTGCAACGAAATTCATCCGCGATATTGGCGAGTTAACAGCATAATTAATTATATGTGCACATACAGAGAACACTTCATGTTGTCTCGTTTGAGATGGTACATTATACGAAACCATTTGTATCAACTCGGGGCAATCCAACATGCTATTGATAATTATATATAGATATACTATATCGCTCACATCGAATTAGTAGTAGACTCATTAAATAATCGTATTTTATATTTTCTATCGGAATATGCAATTTAAAATTGATAAATTTTCCTTTGACACTTTAGCCACAACACTTGCGTGTTCGTAAATTAAAATAGGTTTATTCGAAAATAATGCATAATTAGTACCTAAAATATACAATTATTTAACAAATGAAATTTTAAAATGTCAACAATTAATTCATTAATATTTAGATCATTCCTAACTTCCCGGTGAATTGTAAACAAAATACACAAAACACGAGATGTTTTCAATTAACCTTTACCATACCATGATATAAAATACCCGAACGCAGCCATGCTGTCAACACGTGTTACCGTAAATAGCAGTTAGAAAAAATGTTTTAATTAGCTTAAATGGGTTTAATGGTACGAATTTACTTATTTTAATATTGAGCATTCAATTTTGAAAAAATGATTAATAAAATAATTTAGAGGATTCATTAAGTCCTATACAATGTGTCCTTTCTTCTTATCTCTCTTCGTTTAATTAGTGAGAAAGAAACAATTATATTTGTATGTTTGTTGTTCTTTTCACTGTGAAAATATTGTGTGATCTCAGTCTTTCATATCACAAATGGTATTTTTACCAACGTATTGAATGGAAAAAATAATTATTTTTGTACGATTTCCTTTTTATAATTGGATTTTCACTAGTCATTCCTAAGCGCTAATATTTTCTTTAGGATTATCTAAAATATGCATTTTATATTGCGTGTATTTATTGAAATATTACAGGTTTAATTATGATGTAGACCTGTGTTACTGCATGGTTTGGGAAGGGTTAACCATGCAGTACTGAGACATCCAATGAAGAATAAAAATTTTTTTTCCGTCCCAACGAAAGAATGGTCGCTTAGCAACTACAAATATAATCATTTTCCATTTGATGTTGTTCCAATTCTATGTTGCAAAGTAAATATGTATGTATTTTACCAATCACAAAATAATAATTCATTTTTATAATTATACGTTTTTATTATCTAAATCTATAAAATATTTGCATATCCTTACGATCAACAAGTCGAAACCAATCTGAAATGCTATTGCCATCAATCGTGTTATCAATTATATCCAGACAGATTTATAACTAATTGAAAAGTTAACACGTAAATAATTGACGTTTAGTGGATATTGTGTTTAATTTTATGAGGGCAAATTATAAACATAAAAATTCACGTTGTTGTTTGTTTTATATCGTAGTATTACAATTATCATTAAATAATTATTGATAGACGCAACCCGCCAATAATGACGGTAAATGAATAGTTTTCACTTTCATTTATTTAAAAAAAAATTAATAATTATTTAAATATATTCATATTATTGAATAACTATAATTTCTCTATCAATAAAAACATTCTTCCGTCTATGAATTTTGATAATTAAAAAGAATTCAAGTATCTACTTTATATATGTGACGAAAAAAGATATTCTACATTCAAAATTGATTGACAGATTCAATAGTCTGCTTTTGTTTCAACCTTTCCTTTATGGTGCTGTAAGCTCAGTGTACATGCAATTTTTAAATCAGATAAATATTAATATTTTACATTTATTACATTAAGTATAGTGTGAAAATGAGAAAAAACATTGATCATCACGAACGACAGCATAGAGACGCATAAGACGCGTCTAACTCGACCAGCGCACGCTCTGCCACTAAAGTGACAATCGACACCCGACGTCCCGCGCCCCGCGCACTCCACGCGTACACATACACGTATTGACAAATTCACGTCAGGTTCTTCGGGAAAACATTTGTTTGCGTATGGTAAATACTTATATATTGTAATTATTTTATCCAATACATGAACATATTACGGAGGAATACCTAAAATATGAACTCTGTATTTAGTATATTTACAGAGATTTTCGCATAATTAGAGGCAATGTCAACTCAGTTAACATCATCGGAGAGGAAAGATTAAAATTATTTAAATACTGTTATTGTATCATTTCGTAGCTACGCAGCGCGAGCAGAATCGTGGAAACTGGGGGACGTAACGCTATTTTATGTATTATTAAAAAAACACACATTTTTGATCGACTACAGCGAAGGCTCCTTAAACAGGATTGTAGTGTTATAGGTTAGTGTCGTTAGTAGAACACACTTGTTTAAAATTTAAGATGATAAAAATTGGGATTGGCTAGTCATAATTGTCGCCAACTCAGCAAATGTGACCTAGACAAGGGTGTTTCGGATGAATTTAAAAAAATATTATTTACATAAAAAAAAATTCATTCAAAAAAATTCAAGTCATAGTATATTTGACAGTTCTTTTTTAAATATGTCAATGTCCAAATCGTTTTTTCTGCTGTGGTGTCATTGTATAATTTGAATCTTGGCCTGTTTTTTGTTCTAGCCGGATTGATGGGGTAGTTTAGGGTTAGGAGTAAGTTCCTTGAGTAGTTGATGATTACCCTGACTCGCATCAGCAAACTCGTGAATACTTTGTTAATTTATTGATATTTTCATTCCAATAGTCATATATTTAAAAAAAAGTCGCTAAACTATTTGATTGCTTAAGTGGTGCCAAAGTGATCACGTGGGAGACACCTAAATGAAAATATTGAAACAAGCACTTTGCGTTAGTTCGTGTCTATAAATTCGGTAGTCTGTGACTTTGGGTAAATATTTTTGTCATTTTTGAAATCCGTTTAAGTACATATATTTATTTTTATTTTCGATTCTCTAGAAAAGTATCATATACCCTATTTCACATCATATTTTTATCATACATCAGAATTTTCATATTCTAAATATACTGTTTACACAAGGGGTGGGGAAACGGGATGTAGGTATTTGGTATAGGGACATAACAATAATGGTTCAAGGACCAACCAAGAAGAACACAACTTACCTATATTTTACCACAAGTCACAACTCTCCCGAACTTCAGGACACTTCTTCGCTGATTCGCACGAAGCACTGTGTATCACCCACAATAATAATTGTAATCTTCGACACGCACCGCGAGAAACCGAGTACACAATAATAATTCTAACTCGTAACAGGACAGTCAACACACATAGAAATATCGTACTCTGAGGTACATTGGTAAGGAAGGGGGGTGGGAGGAGGGATAGATAGGTTTAGTGAACTTAAAAAAGCATTCACACACGCTGTGAATGCGGCGACCGACGATCTGGTCCTGTGGTCCTGTTATAAATACCGAAGACATACTGTTTACAATTTCTCCTCTCGGTATTTTTATCAGACAATTTTAACACACTTTTAAAATTAGCAATATTAACTTTGTGGTTAAAATTCATATTTTTATTTATTATCTTTGTTTTATTAACCCTTCCCAAACCATGCAGTAACATGGGTCTACCGTCATAATTAAACCTGTAATATTTCGGTAAATACATGCAGAATAAAATTCATATTTTAGATAATCCTAAAAAAAATATTAGCGCTCAGGAATGACTAGTGAAAAACCAATTATGAAAAGGGACTCTTACAAAAACATATATTTTTCCATTCAATCCGTTATAAAATTAATACGTTGATAAAAATACAATTTTTGATATGAAAGCCAGATATCACACACTATTTTCACAGTGAAAAGAACAACAAACATACAAATATAATTTTCTCTTTCTCACTGATTAAATGAAGAGAGATAAGAAGGAAGGACACATTGTATAGGACTTAATGAATGGTCTAAATTATGTTATTAATCATTTTTTTCAAAAATAAATGCTCAATTCGTGCCATTTAAGCTAAGAAAAACAATTTTTATAACTGTTAATTACGGTAACACGAGTTGACAGCATGGCTACGTTCGGGTATATTTTATCATGGTATGGTAAAGGTTAACCACTAAATTGAATTATTTTTTTTAAAATAGATTTTTTAAAAATAGATTCTGGCAAAGAAACAATAATATGTGTTTTTAGTTAGTTATGACATCCTGAAGAAGAAAATGGTATTTTTCGAAACCGGTAAATGTATTTAAACTCAATTTAGTGGTTAATAAAATAAATATAATAAATAAGAATATGAATTTTAACACACTTGCGAAAACAATCCAGTCACGCATACACCGTAGGATGAAACAAAAATAAAAACCGACTATTGGAAAGGCTACATAAATATTTTAATCAGACGGTAAGAAAACAGTTTGCAACAAAGTGTACGATGATACGTGTAAATGATAGTAATGAGATTTCACGGTACAAATAAACGCAGATAAAATGTAAACGAGAAGGAGAGAGACAAGACACGCGATCATCGTCTGTCGTGTAACCGTAACCACAAGACAATCATGTTTATATGCATTATAAATTACTATTACATGCTTGCGGTTGACCCTCAGCATCCCCGAAACAAAAAGGTTTCAAATACGCATTGTTGATATACCAAAATAAAAAATCATTTAATATATTAATACAAATTAAATTAATCAACTAAAAAGATATACAAAGAAAAATTTATTTATCGAAAAATATTTATTTGCAACAATTTGTGACGTGTCGATATTACCGTATTTATAATAAATCATATTTAACCTCCAGTGAATATTAGTTGCTAACTAGATCGTCTTCGGATCCCCCGGAACGATGATCTATTAAGAAATTAAAGGAATCTCGGACATTTCCGGAAATTTATTAGGGTGTGGGTCTCCCGCTGGGGTTTGCTGGGATGGAAGATGTCGGTAAGAGCAGTGGCAAGAGAGATCTAACGGAGCATTCTATACTGGCTATCCCTCGCACAGGGTGAATTTCTGCCGGACTGTGACCGAGTTCTGCGACAGCAACACATAAATGTAACGTCTACCTTCCCCTTTTGGGAGTGCATGATTTTTATAGCTCCTCTCTGGCTGCCCTTTGAATTGAATATGATAATGAGTCTCACGTTAAATTGTACAGGTATGGTTCTAGTACAATGATACCGGAGCCAACCTATGATGGTATTCGAAACGAGAGTAAACAACTCTCAAAACAATTCCGGGAGAGGGTGTAAAATATATAACTTTGTCTTCTTACTGGACACACTCATTATTATGTACCGTATTTTCTCTAATTAGACACACGGATTAATAGTGATGTTTATAAAGAGAGGTATACACACAGGAATAATTAGAAATGCATTAAGCTTACGCACGTTGTCGAGTTTCATTATTTACAGCCGTGATTTGGAGAAGTAAATCTTTATCAAGATTTTTCAAACACCAATGTAATTATTACATTACGTTTCTAACGGAGAAATCAGCATGACCGAAGACCCGCCGGCTTCCGGTGACTGGGCAGAAAAATCCCGCTGGGGATCTTCAAATGCACGCCGATATCAATCATTACATTGTCTTTATTGCGAGCAAGAAAACAAAATTATTGCCAGGCAAAAAACCAAAGAGAACACGACAAAAAATATAGTGTTCTGGTATAGGGGGAGGGGGCAATGGGTAGGTAATGGATTGGAACCATTCTATATGCGCAAACGGCTACCGACGATCGTTGTATAGTTATAAAGATCGATCATTCTTCTGTCCTGATACATATTCTCGCTTCGTCCACATTCATAAACCTTCTCGTGAAAGCTTGACGATCGTTAAGGTTTCAAACAAGACCATCATCCGGCATCTGTCACGCCAAGTCTTCAAATTCTGATGCCATCAACACTTGCGTCGTATATCTTTCTTAGCACTCTCTCCTCATCCGTTCCTTCAAAATGACCTAATCACTTAAGCGACCCTTTTTTGATCTTAGGAATATAATTATTACGGTTTGTATGTAATATATAATAAACATACTAATTTAGTTTGTATCACAATTAATATTCTCCAAACATTAAAGAATCGATTTATTAAGTCAAATAAATAAATTTGTCATAAATAAAGTGAAAAGGGACCAATACTAAAAAAAGTGTCTTGTCAAAAGATATAATAACACGGACTGTGAATAGTGAAAAAATAAACATTATAGTGTCGAGGCAATTTTGAAAAATCAAAATTTGGCTTGTGACATTATGGATTGCTCGTGATATCGGGAGAGACAGAAAAGGGAGGAGCGAGGGATCCAGAATCATATTTTTCAGGTAAGACCGTCATTTCTTTTTTTTAATCCTTGGGATTTATAACATTGAATTCTATGAAGAAAAAAGGTCTAATGACAAAATTGTACTTTAAGAATAATTAACAAAATAAAATTAATATAGTATTTTTGATTAACGCTTTATTAAGTTCACGGTTGCGTATGTGAATACAATTATTTTCTTTTTCTTATATTGTAGATATAGTTTTCATATATACCTGTTAAATACATAATAAAATAAACAATTACTGGACATGATAGCTCCGCTCGCTAATTGACTGCCTTGGGAGTGGCAAATTCATTATTTAAAAAAATTTATTTAAAGCCGATTAGATGAGATTTATACAAGAATTCTTAATATAAATATCACAAAACAAACAAACAAACAAATAAAACAATATTTATTTTTACACGCCAAAGTAAACATAAAAAATTACGAAAATATGTTAAGTTAACTCAAAAACATTTTAAAATTTAATTATAACACTTAGAATAATGTTACAATCGCTTAGATTACAACATTCATCATCATCATCATTATCAGCCTTGTTCTATCAACTTCTGGATGAAGGTCTCCCCAATCATCATCAACATTAGAACCATAAAATAATAGAAAAAGAACGTCGACCAGATATTAAATTACTAATAATAATACTAAGCACACGAAAGCTCCAATTCTGATTCGAAATTTTTGCTTTTTTTTTGGACATCAAATAAGCCAAGAAATTATTTTGTTTAGTTAATGTAATTTTTGAGCTAAAAAAAATAGCAAATAGTAAAAAAAAAAATTTTTTTTTGAAAGACTAGCATGCATAAGCCATATCCCTGACTAATGCCTCTTTTGATGACTATGCATGCAGTCAAAACAAGAGATACATTTTCATTATGTGATGAATAAATTTGATTGATTATTATGAAACATTATTATGACAAAAAAACAGTTAAGACATATAATTTATTATAATAATAATTTAATGAAAAAAAAAAACAAAAATCAAAATAATGAAAAACTCAAGTCAACAAAATATACTACTGCTGGAACGATATGTCTTTTAGTGTCTAATCTGTTCTAAATAAATATCGGAATTGAAGCGAAAGTAATACAACTTTACCAAAAATTATAGCGTTTACTTACTGCCATTGTTAATTGTATATAATTTAGTATTTTTCCAACCGCTCACTTAGTAAATGTTAATTTAATGCCCACTTAAACTTCTTCTTATATAAGAAACGATATATTGAGTGTACATTTGTCAATGTCATCATCGTCTACGTTTAACGGTGAACATCTATTAAAGAGGAGCCACCTTGGTCGAGAAAAATAATTAAATTTACCAGATGTATTGCAGAGTGAAGCAGGGAGCGCCAACAATTAAAAAACGTTCGCTATCTGAACGCGAAAACAATTAAATTTTGGTAATGAAACATTTGGTTTACGAATAATAAAGCAAATCCAGGCGAAGATTCGATTCAAAAAAGTGTTTGGATAGAAGCAATTTACAAGTTTTCAGTTTAAATCAGGATGTCATTGTACGAGAGGATCTATAAATTACTAGTGTACGGGGGTGTTTTTATTTTACAGGTAGCGGAAGTGTGCGGTGAATTGGGGTAACAATATTCTAATTTTGGAATGATTGACTTTCAATCTAATACAAATTTATAAAGCGGACAGAAAGATGAGCGGTGTAAACGAGTAACGAGGGTAATTACGCAAAATTTTGATTTAGTTTAGTCAAAGGAACAGAGAAAGGGAATAAAAATAATAGATTCAGGAAAATAGACCTCGCTAGATAGTAACTCCATAGCTCTGCATGAAGACAGTAGTTGAAACATGGACCCTGACAAGGCAAGAAGTCGCAATGGACTGCGAAACGAATAAATATGTCCATTCTTCAGAAAGTCCGCACTAAAAGAGATGTTTTCCACATCCATACAAGAAAAAAATTCTTGCATCCTGAAGAAATTAATAATCACTGGGAATGTGCAAAAACGAATAGCTCCATCAAAATGGACCGACCTATACCGCATATGTTTTATAATACTTGATACATATTTTAAGTAGCAGTATTTTTTTATATACTTCTCACCTCCTTCTTGGTTAATATTGCTTATGATACGCTACTAACAATGCGCCCTATGCACGAGAACCTTTAAATCTCTGTGTCCCATCTTAGTCAACAGGGAAGAGATACTTAATGTTACAGTGATACCCCGTTAATCATATCTAATTGGTTCCACAAAATGTCGCCGATAAACGGATCGTCGATCAACGAACCGACATATGTAAGTACATATTAGCAAAATTTATTTATTTTAACTGGTTGAGTTGGTATTAAGTACACACATACAAATATATATGTTCCCGTAAATGCCTTCATGTGGTCAGATATAAAATACAAACACCACCACTAACCACTGATTGAGCGCACTGATGCTCTGGCATCGTAACTGGTCCGATGATGTTGTTCTTTTTCTGGGTAGATTTCCGACCGAAAAATGCGCACTAATTATTGAAATCTCTACCGTACGGTGTACTGGATGTAATTGTTCTTGCCGTTTTGCGCGCTCTTCAATCTCCGAAAAAGGCGGCAATATTCATACACATAAATGACAAATAGCAACAACAAGAAATCCCAGGTGCGCCAATCGAAGGAACAAAGGCGCGAAAACAATATAATATATACACAAATGTAAAAATAACGTTCTAGGTATAATTAACACAATTCTAAACCTCGTTTTGCTTTAGGGTTGGGTGTCGTCATATTAAGGTTGAAATTAACTCAATAGTAACATAAGTTAAGCCAGCACGCTCGTGTAACGCAGACTGAGTGCATAATCTCGAAAATAGTGTGCACCCAGATCGTATAGAATATCAAATGACGGGGTATGAATATCGAAGTATGACATAATATGAAAGCATTGATTGATTGAATCGTCAATTAAGAGAGTGTCGAATAACGAGGTATGACTGATTATGTCGCGTCATCTACCTCTAGCGCCAAGTGAGCAGCCGTATCATATATATATGCATATAACATATAACATTCATTAATATAAAAGTCATTAATATGACATTCTATGTTCTATGAATATCACCTATAACAAAAAACATATGTCAACCAAAAGAAGCAGGGAGAAGCAAAGGAAGGATATAGATATTGAGATAAAAATGAAGAAGAAAGCGAAGGTGATGATGACAAGTGATTTAGGCCTAGAACATTTTACCGGATCTACTATTCTAAAGGACGGACAAAGATACTACCGGTGGATTTGTTTACCGATCAATTCGATTTATGACCAGATCAGTGGAACGGAACCTCGTCATTAACCTTTACCATACCATGATATAAAATACCCGAACGCAACCATACTGTCAACTCGTGTTACCGTAAATAACAGTTAGAAAAAATATTTTTATTAGCTTAGATAGCTTTAATGTCACGAATTCATTCTAAATATTGAGCATTCAATTTTGAAAAAATGATTAATAACAAAATTTAAAGCATTCATTAAGTCCCATACAAAGTGTCCTTCCTTCTTATCTCTCTTCATTTAATTAGTGAGAAAGAGACAATTATATTCGTATGTTTGTTGTTCTTTTCACTGTGAAAATATTGTGTGATCTCTGTCTTTCATATTACAAATTGAATTTTTACTAACATATTAACTTTACAACGGATTGAATGGAAAAAATAATTGTTTTTAAAAAATAATTTTGTACGATTCCTTTTCCATAATTGGTTTTTCACTAGTCATTCCTAAGCGCTAATATTTTCTTTAGGATTAACTAAAATATTAATTTTATGTTGCATGTATTTACTGAAATATTACAAGTTTAATTATGATGGTAGATCTGTGTTACTGCATGGTTTGGGAAGGGTTAAATGAGGACTAGCTGTACTATATTACATTATGTTCTATTGAACACAATACGTAAAAAAAATACTGATACTTAAAAATATATCAAAACATGCACAAAATGCTAGAATAATTAAAAATAACCTATTCGTTAGTTACAACACATGATGTAGGAGGCTTTGATAACATGAACACATCGACAGAGGGAGAGATTACAAAATATATTGTTAAATGTTACATTACAAGCAAATTAAATAGAACTTCTGTAACATTTATTTCGGTAATCAACAATTTATAGTTTACTTCAACTAATTTAGATTAAGAAAATAATAGTTAATGTTGTGTACATAAAATGCAGAATATTTTTAGTTACTCTGTACAAAGCCCGCAGTGCGTAATGAGGAAATGATGTGTTTTAAGGAAACAGACAGGTAGAAAATAATTAGAGTAAATAACAAATAGGAAGTGTAATTAATTCAACAGTTACAAGACAATGTGTCGTTGAAGCGAAACTTGCCATATTATAGAACAATCATTATTTGTAGCTTTCATTTTCTGAACAATTTGCGGTATGGTGTATTGCATGCTGATGAGATTGGTGGACTTGTGGATTATTCCCATACGTTGTTTACCGAATAGGTTAGTATGTGGATTTGGATGCTATGCAAAAATGAATGGCGTAGCAGCGTATTACCCAAACCCCGGGCAAATGTGTATTTATATCGGGTTTCCTCCGCCCCTTTCAAGAAGACATCTTGTTTTACTTTTTAAATTTGTGCAAAGATTTTTGGTGAAACTTTGTGGAATTCCATGATTATTTTGTAAATTGAGTTAAAACTGTGTTTTATTCCACTATATTTTATTGTGTTAAACGTTAGAACATTTTCGGAAACATCTTCCCATTATCAATAATATAATTAAACTAAAATTATAAACCTCACCCTCACCCCCACCGCTGTTAACTTCAAACACACCATATATTAATGTCTGAAAGTGTTTTTAATTTTAGTTGAATTATATTATTGATAATGAGAAGATGTTCCCGAAAACGTTCTAACGTTTAACAAAATAAAATATAGTGGAATAAACTCAATTTACAAAATAATTGATTAATATGTTGTTTTTATTCTGTATATTTCAATTATGTAGGTACACATAAAAAAATTCATATTTACATTGGTTTACAGTTTAAAAACGATTCTATATGATTTAGCCATTTTCAACTTATTTTATAAATGGTGGATGTTGCCACTCAACCTATGATACGATTCTGAACACATAACGGTAAATGAATAGAGATGAAATAATGTGAACATATAGGAGAGGGGTTCGGAACATTATTTATGGAAACATAAATCCAATAGTTTATGGCACATTTATGCAACAGAAAAATTATTTACTCTTTAGAAATAAATTTTTGTGTAAACATGGCGTAATTTTACATTAATGCATATTATATTGTCAGCGTTTAAATTTTCGTTCCAATCGAGTCATATATTTAAAAAAAGTCGGGGAGCTATTTTATTGCGTAAGTGGTGCCAGGTCACAAGTAGAGTTGGCATATGATACACTCATACGTGTCTTGTTTTTTTCATCCCGAGATGAAGGTCCACAGTTTGCGCCAACCAGGAGAGAAAATTCCTTCTTGAATTTGATTTCAAATCACGGAAGCAATGTTAAGGAATGTATGACGCGTCGCTATGACTCAGTCGTGGATTTTCGAGTCGCACGAGACCGCTGAGAAACATGATGATTTCAACACAGGCAGACAAACGCAATGACAAAATCTATTCCGCCCATTTGTGGAAGGAAATGGAAAAATCAATTAATCCATCTTCTTGACGTTACGTTGTGACGGTGAATTTAATATTTTCGGTTATGTGTGACGAATTAGAATTTGATAATTGAAGTTTAAAATAATTTAGACAGGCGAATTAGTCACGGGTCTATGCAACCACCGGATCGTAAGCGTACAGAGGTAGATCAGGTAATGGGCGTTTCGAGCATTTTTGCAAACTTGTATGAGACTATTTACATCTAAATTGTTAATAGTTATAAAATCTTAGGTTTGGGCAGTCTATATAATTACATTATACCAAAAATGCGTGAAAAAAAACCATCAAATAAAGGGTTTTGTATGAGCGTGTAATACGAGCTGTCCCAAAAGACTTATTCATAATAAAAATTCTGTTTTCGCTGGCACTATTCTAAACGGGAGGCAAAATTTCTGAGAACTGCTCGGCACGTATTGATCGCTATCATTTTTTCCCGGATATTTTCTTTTAATTGGTCCAGAGAGTCTTTGATTTAAGGTTGCCTCATAGGAAAAAGTCCATTGGTCGGGGCTACGTGAAGGCCAGTTTATGTCAATTTGTCGGAATATCTGGTAATATACGAACAACTGGTAAGGACACGCTCCATAGCGACTGAATTCCCAAGGGCGTGGCTAGCGATCGTCACACCCCCCGCCCCTCTGCGGCTCGTTGCGTTGGTGCAGCGAATGAACCAAAATGAAAAAGACTCTAGGGACACACTGTATATGAAACGATGCATATAAGAAATTAGCAAGTGACTAGGCACGGTCAAGTCGGATCAAAATGTAGCCTGTGTCGTCTTTCAGCTGGGGGTGGCGACGTTTGGAATTGGCGATTTGATTGATTTGAAGACAATTCAAAAAGGGCTATTTAGTGAGAAAAAATACAATATCTACACTTTCTACATCTACAACGATTAATACTGTATACTGTGTTTTTTTAATAATAATTTCAAAATTAAAAAATTTTTACTACGGAAACACAAACACAGTGATTGACCCACAACTCCGATACGCAGCATGTTGGCCCCAATTGTCAAGTACGCTACTGGCATTTTACAATAATTGAGCCCACAATTTTAATTGAAGAAACACATTAAACTTGTGCATACAAAATGGAAGAATTTAAATGAAACTATTACTTTACATTAACATTTGAAAGCGGATTGTCAGGAGGCCCACACACACACACATGTATGCATAATTTTCAAATCACCGATAGAAAAAAATCACACTTTATATTAAACTTTTTTTTGTTAATTGGATGACTAAATTAAATACATTTTTTTCAATTAATGAATGATTGTGCGATCGAATGAAGTGGATTGAGAAATGTATATGCAAATGTTAATATTATCTTAAGAAGCTTTCAACTGCTAGAATACTTGTAGATTAAATGCAGAAATAAGAAGAAACCTACACATATTGATACGAGGTTATCAAGAGGGCTCAATGAAAGACAGTGAGAAATAGTAGCAAAATTTATTTAACAATTATCCTCGATGAAAATCCGCGGGGGGTTGAGCAAGTATATAACGTAGCAGTGTAGCTCGACGCCGCGGATGACGGAGGCTTGTGGGTGGCGAGGATGAAACGGGGGCGACGAAGGCTTGGGCTAGCGTAGCTGCTATGCAGTCCTGTAAATTGGCCTCGCGCAGTATGTCCGGCGGGAAAAGCAGCTTAGGTGGGCCACTGCGGTCAACGGTGATGGCAGCGAAGGGGGTAGCGGTTCGGCTTGATAGAAGCTCGGCTTGCCTGTCCGGGGTGGGCAGTGATCCTTTTAATCAGTCCTGTTATGGCGGCGGCAGTCTCATATATCCATACAGATGTCAGCGACACGAAGCTCCTGGGGTGGTGGCAGCGAGTCGCTGGATTCGGCTCGTCGCCAGCAGAACTGGAAGCCCCTTGTGTAGCGCCGGCGATCTTATTTATATCTGCTGCGTGCGGTCTGTTAGCCCGTCTTACGGCGGTGTAGTGTTTTCGGCGTTTCGATATTAGGTGTGCACCAAGCATGGACGGAAGGTTATGCTGCTAATATCGATGCTGTAAAAGCAATGAGTATTGTTACAAGAAGTTGTATTCAAGTGAAAGATCAATTCTTTAAAATGCACGTCTTTATGAAAGTAGACCAGCTTGATTTATTACCATGCCTAAAAAAAATTAATATTATTACATTATTCAAGTTATTATTAAGTGCAGGATTATTTTTTAATATAACATAATATCACGTGTTTGGGACATATATTTATGCTTGAACGAAGATAATGTACTGTGCCTTCCACCTCCCCCCCCTTCCTCACCTGCCGACGAGTCAGTCGATCAGCGACCCTGAACCGGTGCGGTTACAAAAAGATTTCGCAGTATAACAAACGAATGAGACGTGTATCTAAGTGATAATTCTGTGCAATCTGAAGGACTCATGACCCTGAACGGAGATAATGTCAAAAAACCTAAAGCTACAGTCCACCTTGGAGGTGCCAGAAGAACGGGACTGTGGTGAGTGGAACTTCCTTCCGAATATCCTGTTTCTTCCGGCATCTATGCTTTTACGCAATATTTGGTCCTTCGAGCCGGTAATTTGAAGTGTATCGGGATGCATACCAGGTATGTGAATATGAAACCGGAATTTGCCCATAGATGACCCGAGTTGTCAATGTAGTTACCGTCAAACCGCGTTATTGGCGCCATTTTCTTGTTTTGACATCTGACATTTGCAACTCATAACAATACAAGTTTCACACAACATCATAGTTTTTAATAGCATTGAACATGTCGAATTTTGTGTCTGCAAACTACGATTTGCGGACAGCATTGATTTTCTGTTACCATTTGAAGAAAACTGCTGCAGAATCGCATCGAATGCTTGTAGAAGCTTACGGTGAGTATGCTTTTCGTAAATCACAACGCTTCGAGGGTTTAAAAAATTCAAAAGTGCCGATTTTGACAATACTTTGTGTTTGGTGGGATCAAAAGGGTATGATCTCCTATGAGTTGCTAAAACCTAGCAAAACTGTTAATACTGAACGCTACCAACAACACATGATCGATTTATATCAAGCTTTGCATGAAAAACGATCAGAATATCAAAAAAGGTAACACAAAGTGATTTTGCTTCATGATAATGCACCATCAGACACAGCAAAACCGGTCAAGGAAACGATTGAGGCGTTTAGTTGGGAAATACTTTTGACTTGGCTCCGTCCGATTAATACTTATTTGCATCGATAGGACACGCACTTGCTGAGCAGCGCTTCACTTCTTACGAAAATGGCTCGATGATTGGTTTGCCTCAAAAGAGCAACATTTTTTTTGGCGTGGCATCCACAAATTCTCAGAGAGACGGGAAAAATGTATAGCTAACGATGGGCAATACTTCTAATAAAATATTTTGTTTCATTTTCATACAATAAACGTGTATTTTCTATACAAAAATTCCAGTTTTATATTTACATATCAAATACATTCAAGACCGCTTCAAATACACACTTGCGGCGTTTTGCAACACGTCTGTGCAAGCGAAGGCGTGTATTCAAAACACCGCGCGGCGCGAAAGTTGTATTTTCGAAAAAACATGCACAGATTCATTTTTAAATGCCTCCACTACATGGTTCTAGCTAACGCATTGACATGAGAACTTTATTACAGCTTTTTTGATTGTCTTCTTTAGAATTTGTCTTCGAATCAGCTCGTTTAATTAGATTGCTTTTCGAACTATTTCGCGTTCAGCTATTTGACAAAATTTATTATGACGTATTAACACGATATATTAATTTTAAAACAGTTTATTTTCTTATATAATAAAAAAATATAAGCTAAATATAATTAATTATTTAATTCAATACATTTATAATTTGTTAAAATTATTATAATTTGTTTAAATTATTGCATAATCCTGCTCGCGTTGTGATATTAAGATGTATCATATTCACAACAAATATTTATATCCACCGACATAAACAATATGTTGCATTGTAATTCGTTATAATGAAAAATACCAATTTATGCATGTAAACATATCTCAGAGTCGAAATTAATTACGATTTTGATTAATAAGTTTAATACACCATTGATTAGAAAATTATTACAACTTGCGGATTTCTCTATTAACACTTTAGTGAGGAAAGGAAAATTTGGCGGTTTATAGATCAAATTAAAGACCAAGGAGGCCACTCGTTCCGGAGTTTTCCCCCATCAATTCCATATCTCGATGTATGACAGACTTAATATGGTAAAAAAAACGTGCGATGGATGCACAATGGATGGATCTAAATAATCATAAGAGTAATCGGCTTAAAATAATTCAAATATCTATTTCCCGCACCCCCTGGTTCTCCAAAAGGAAAGTCTTCAAAAGAACAATATCAAATATCTCTAGAATGAGAATTGGGCATTGCCAGGTAGCTTCACATTTATTCAGATTGAACTTAATAGATTCCGGGACGTGTGTGTGTGGTGCCAAGGAGGAAACCCTTGATCATATCTTTTTTGCCAGTCCATTGCGGATCACAAGTTTTTTTTACAGTAATCTCGTCAATGGTAATGTTCAACTCACGGTTAACTTGTGTCATCTTCTTTCCCTTAACTCGCCACATTTAATCTATATAATACAATTTTTTTTAAACGACAATGGTCTTGACTTGTAATATAATATTTCCTTTTCTATAATATGATTGTACTTTTTTCTATAAAATAAAGTTTTAACTTGATTAATGGCACAAATCACTCTTGAAGGGTGGATTTCACAAGAAGAAGATCTAATTAAACTAAAAACTAGATTATTTAGTGGCAGCAAAATATCCCTAATCAAATTGGTCGACATTACGTTTGTTAAAATGTTCCTAATTCAACGTAATCTGAGCCTCTATGGGAGTATGTTTAAATAAAAAAAATCATGGTCCTTATCGGCATTATGAATGAATGCTTTGGTTGTTAATTCTGGTATTTAAAATTTTTAGTACGTGTACTCTATTTTTATGCGGGTAAGACTGCAAACTTCTCCGGACGCCAGAATCATTTGCGATGGCCTCGATTAAGCATCTTGCATAATTTGGAGTGACATGCTCATTATACTGGTTATATTTTACCAATAGAAAGTCAGGGTTAGTGGCTATCAAAGAAATTTTACAGCGACATATAAAATTACAAAAAACTAATCTAGTTGTTTATTTTAATGTTTCCGAATGATTGTGTGGTGAACCGCGCACCGCGGAAGAATGATTTACCTGGTAGTGTTGGATGATTGAATTGTGGCCATTCATTGCACATGTTGACGATGTTATAATGTCTGTAATGGGAATTTCATAAAATAGAATTGTACATTATGTATTACCATGAAGTTCATTTTAAAATATCACCTTTATAATATAAAGAACACGGTATGTAAGTTTCGAAATCGATTTAAGATTGTTAGAGGAAAAAGCAAGAGCGACGTTTAGAAATCGATTTATTTTATAAATAATGTATTACAAATATGATGTACGCGAATTAATTTATTATACTAGAATAGATTATAGGTTTTCACGAACGTTGCGCTATGCTAATTGAAATATTTAATAAATCTTTTTCCTTAGCCTTTTTACGTCCGTCACTGAAAACAGGATTCCCTCGTTCTCCACAATACCCGGGTCCGTGAGACGCTTCTGTAGAATTTCACCATTCCAACGTTCCATAATTAAGTTCATATATATAAAACTTTATTTTTTTATATTTTAAATTATGATACAACAATATTTAGGTAAAATATTTTTTTTTTCATACTTCGCTTCTCTTGAAAGCGTATGCTTGTATAGAAAAGTGTAGAGAATATTAATACAAATTATTGTTTATAAAAAGTGTTAAATGTTATATGTATAATAAAATAATAGCAATATTAGATATATAGGTATTGACTTTCACGCACCATCGAGGTTATCGAGACACAATTCATTGTTTTATTGCAGTGGTAATGTCAGAATTCATGCACTAGCTAACTCCGCAGTCCCCAGAATGCATTATTTGGGAAATTAATATGCGGAGGTAGTCGACATTTTTGCTTTTAATTTAATTCTTTATAGGACATTTACAATTTTTTGTGTCTCAACTCAATGGTGACGGGATAAATTGCTACTTCACATTTTATATTTATTTTTAATTTTGATTATGTAAAAACATGCTGACACTATGATTTTTTTTTCTATTGTGTATTGCACATCTGTTATTTTACAAATTCTACTAATGCCTGAACAGGGCGTGTATAATAATAAATAAATCAAATCCTAATGTTTTCAGGTATGGTATTAAAGAATTTTCTCCCTGGGTGCGTATAGTGGTATTGTACAAATGGTGTATTGATTTATGCAATTTGTACAGACCGGTTATGGATGGTCGAACTGTTAAGACGACCAATCATTTTCTCGGCTACAGGGTGCGTGCAGTCTTGCGTATCCATTTTTGCACCCATGAATCAAGAAACTGATTTCTTTTTTGTTCTCGCCACTCATAAACATTCCACGAGTTCACGTGAACAATTATTTTGTTTCAATATATCGTATGATATAACTTAAATTGACAATTGTACAAAGAAATTCTCCGTCAGCTTATACCAATTTATTTTTCGAAAATCAACTTTAAATATTTTATAATTAAAGCAATATTTTTCAGCAAATAAGTAGTATGTATTTATATTTCTTTGCATTCCTCCTTCCTCCCTCCTCTCGGTAGTTCCCTACTCAGAGTCAGTATATCGCCTAATATAACAAAATAATAAGAACTGCCAAAGGAACATATTTAGAAAAAAGGGGGGGGGGGTAAGTACACAAGTACTTTCCCCTCCTTTGATATTCTGTCTATTGCCTTAGTTTGTTTCCCTCTTTTCAATGCAGAATGTATTCTGTATCTCTCTATTTCATATGTAATTTGATATTCTGTCTCTTCCTTTATGTATATATAAGTACACTCTTTCCGTATTTATTGTTAGTTTTAAATATACCCTGTCGAAGCATGAGCTAAGCGATATCGGTTGGCGTTGAATTTAATAAAATTTGTGGTTTGATACAAAATGAATGTGTTTTATTTAATCTAATTTCAAACCACAAATATTTTTAACATTAGTGAATTTAATATTTTTATTATTCCATTAGTATACATTATTAAATTACTCCAAAAACAGAGAGTGCGCCGCTTACACTTAGCCAAAACACTATATAGCCAAGATACAAACCGCTTTATTTAACGAAGCTCCGAATATAACTAGTCGCGAGGCGCGTGTCACGTCATTTCCTAAACGGTATATTACGTATTTAAATCGTATAAAATGATTAATATGTATGGATCCCTCGAAGTTTTAACACTAGACCCAGCGATTATAATTCCAAAATAATTATTTTATTGTGTGTAAATTAATATTATAAACGCTATTAAATAACGTTCACGCAGTCACACTGTAGGCTATAAATTTAATAGACTAGCAATAAATATTACCGCTATACAAGTAGTGAAACAAAAAATAATCTCACAGATGTCTACAACGTTCCAGTATATAAATAATATGATTTAAAACATGTTTCATTAGGAGGTAAATTACCCAGCGCAGCGGGTCGAATCCTAAATTTTATAAAAAGTGATTTACCGATACGATAAATCGTCTAGTTGGGAGTGTAATTTCGAAAATAAAATACATCCCGCCGATATTGAAATCATCCGCTAGAAACTGCATGAATTGACTTATGAAGAGAGTTTTCTCAAATCTGAGTAGAGTATAGTTTTAATAGGATTTAGATATATAGAAACTTTGCTGGAACAAGTCGATAATTATGTCTACTTTCGCAACGCACGCTTGCGTATGGCTGCGAAATGCGGACTCTCAACAAAAAAGTTGGTCCGAAGAGTTGGGAGTAATGCAAGGAGTGGCATGGAAAGTGTGTGTGTGTGTCTAGACATAGGCAGGGAAAGAAACGCGTTAATAGACGGGGAGTAGTTGATATAATACAATACGCCGAGAAAATGAAATGACAATATGTAGGAAACACAGTTTGAAGAACGTACAATTGTTGGACAAACGTAGTTATTCAGTAGTACGCGCGAAGAATCAAAAGACCGATAAGCTATGGATTGATTATTTCAATGCTCTATAATAATAGTTTTACTATGCCTGTGTCGCTAGTAAACTCTGTCGAGACGGGCAAACTTTACAATTACGACTTAATTTGATGCAAGGACATAAAATATACAAATATATTTCTCTTTCTCTCGCTCTCTCTCTCTCTCATATACTCACATATTTTCTTGTTATATTTTTATATTCTAAACTTCTGGAACGGTTCCGGGAAAGGGTGGGTTAATGGTGTAAACATTGCCTATAGTTATGTAAATATCTCTGTAAATATACTAAATACAGAGTTCATAGTTTAGGTATTCCTCCGTAATATATTTATGTATTATAAAAAAATAATTACAATATATAAGTATTTACTATACGCAACAATAAAAAATGTTTTTTTCGAAGAACCTGACGTGAATTTGTCAATATGTGTATGTGTACGTACGGAAGGCACATGCGCGGGTTGCCGGATGCCAATCGTCACATTAGTGGCAGAACGTGCGCTGGCCGAGTTAGATGTGCGTCTTTATACTGTAATTCGTGATGATCAATATTTTTTCTCATTTTTAGCACTTTTACACAATAATTGATATATGTCAACTATTATTTTAATGATGAATGTAAATAATAAATGTAAAATATTCATTTTTAACCGACTTAAGAATCCCAATTCTATATGTACACTAGCGCGTTTTTATTTTAGCACCGTGAGAGAAAGGTTAAACAACAAAAAAAAAACAAAATGCCACCAACAAGTGTAAATAACAACTCGGTTATTTGGGCGGCGCAAAGTTTAGTTTATTAAAAAAAAAAAAATTAAATATTGCCGTCTATATTTGGGATGTCTTGAACCGCTAAGGAAACTTGATAACCTACTAAAACTCGATGAAATACCATAACAAGTTATAACCGTATCGTTTGTAAAATACCCGATTAAAACAACCCCCGGCGGTGGTGGATGCCGGTTTAATTACCGAGTCACGCCCGCGTACAAATCGCGATCAACGTAACAGAGGCATAAACAGATAACCAGATTTACTACAATTGTACAATATTTCCATTTTAGTGGTAGATATAAGTTATGTATAAGTCAACGAACAAAACTACATTTTTAATGATATCACTTTTATATAAAAACAATTTTATCGAAAAATAATGTTGTTGCGCTACCGGTATTCGAACCTGGATCTTTTTCCAATCCGGGGAAGGTGCATTATCCAACTATGCTACAGCGACAGTACTTTTGACGACACGATAGATGTATTAATTTAAAAAGTGTAACATATGGGTTCAAAAATTTGTCGTCAAAAATATTGTCGCTGTAGCGTAGTTAGATAATGCACCTTCCCCGAATTTTTCGATAAAATTGATTTTATATGTATATCTTTCTAATTAATATATTTAATTTGTATTAAAAACACTATAAAACTTTATTCTAAACATGCAACTTTACAACAAAAATGAGCTTTCCTTAAAAATTATTAATATTTGCCGTCGTCGCTACAACTGTAGATATTTAACGAAATTTTGTAATAAGCCTGTTCATCAAGGTCCAGTGATTTCTGTGAGCTGGACATCTGGCTCGGATGCAAGTCTTCACCATGTGCGTATCTGACATTCAGAGTTGACACTTCTTCTCAAATATTCGACAAAGCGAGGTCATCTGGAGTAGCTGATACTGAAATAACTGGTCCATACCTGAAACAAAACAGAAAAATCTTGTTAATGGCAATCGAATATATTATACACTTCTAAACGAATTAAATCTTTAAAAAAATACATAATCTGTTTACTGGTTTCTTAGCAAGTGTTCGGTATTTATGTCAGGACCAGATGCTCCATTAGGTTTACTATATCTATCTGCCCCCCCCCCCTTCTCTCCTCATTAACCCTTACCACAGAGCATGACTTTTTCTGTGTGTTACAGTTACTGTTGCTATTATGTGTTTCGGTTTTCTCGCCGAAACTACTATTGTGTGCATAGTGTTTCGTGTGAATCGGCGAAGTTGTTCCTAAAGTTCAGGAGAGCTGTGAGTACAGCGAAAAAATCCAGGTAAGTCGTGCTTCCTAGGTTGGTCGTTGAGCCCTTATTGTTCTGTTCTTATACCAAATTCCTATCACCTTTTTTACTCACTTGTGTAAACAGCGAGGTTACATCAGTAATTATAAATTAAGAGCAAGGTTCGCATTATGTACCTATAAATTGATAAGAGAATTTTGCAAAAATATTAAATTACATTTTAAGACAATCGCTTTGTTGATTATGATGATTCATAAAAATGACATTATTTTTATTTCATTTAACCTATAACATATCAGATCCAGAAGCTACCCAACTGTACCAATTTATACATTCAAATATGATGTGCATATAATTTCTGGAAATTAAATATTAATGTGATAATATTTTTACATCAATTAATTATTCAATCAATTATTAACAGTATAAAATCTCTGAGAGACAAAATGTCTGAAACTGATCTCAAAACATACTAAAGCCGTGTCCGGTCGATGCGTTGGATTTGAGCTATTACGAGCCCAATGAATGCATATTTTGCTAACTAAAAATGTGAAAACAGTCAATGTTAAGTGTGACAGAGAAAGTAAAGAGTGTGTGAGGAAAGAACACCAGGTCAAGGCGGACACAATAGATAAGATAGAGAAATCGAACCGTAGATAGATTGAATAGCGAAAAAACAAAACATATCTATTATATAAAACTTCTCGTGTCGCTCGAGACACTGAACGTTTCCAGTGTATTGTATGAGTATAATTACAGCGAAACACGTTTAATATTAAACCACGAGGAAAAATACATTTTTTCATGTTAAAAGAATTTCATATGAAATGGAGCATACAAAAAACTCACCAATGTTTGTGATGACGTAATAAAGATATGAAGTTTATAAAAGTTTTCACATTATTCATTAATCTGTTTAAAATAATTTGTGTAATGTGCGGCAAGTTGACCTAATCAATAGAAAATCCTAGTCACACAAAATACACAATTTGGTGTTGACGCGGTCGACGGGATGTAATAATCCGGGCAAGACTAATTATCAAATGTCGCCACATTTAATACAATGTTGAATCAATAGAAAGTCGTAAAATCACACAAAATAAACAATTTGGTGTTGACGCGGTCGACGGGATGTAATAATCCGGGTAAGGCTAATTATCAAATGTCGCCGCATTTAATACAAAGTTGAATCAATAGAAAGTCGTAAAATCACACAAAATAAACAATTTGGCGTTAACGCGGTGGACGGGATGTAATAATCCGGGTAAGGCTAATTATCAAATGTCGCCACATTTAATACAATGTTGAATCAATAGAAAGTCGTAAAATCACACAAAATAAACAATTTGGCGTTGACGCGGTCGACGGGATGTAATAATCCGGGTAAGACTAATTATCAAATGTCGCCACATTTAATACAAAGTTGAATCAATAGAAAGTCGTAAAATCACACAAAATAAACAATTTGGTGTTGACGCGGTCGACGGGATCAGACTCGGGTAATATTTAAAATGGCAAACAATCCGGGTGAGGCTAATCGTCAAATGTCGGCCCATTTAATACAAAGTTGAATCCGTAAAATCAAAAACTTTACGCAGTCTGGTTAATCAAATGGCGCGACCGACTGTTTAAAATGCCCATCTGTATAAAAGACAAAGGGATGTGCCCATCTATTTAAAATTATTTAAAGGTTTTATGGGAATAAGTCTGTATTGATTGTTTATCTTCTAATGTTACCGTTGTCAAGAGAAAGTCGAGTTATAAATTTGGTGTACTTGTGAATAAAAACATATACAGTTCGAAACTTAACGAAGGTTATAAACTGTAGAATTATTTAATAAACTTATAAAATTATATAGTATAGAATAAAGGTATTGGGTAATTGCTACAAATTGGTCGATTATTATTTATAATATACGGCGTCTCGTAGGTAAATTCATGTTTCACCATCGGGTTTTATTGGAGCTGATGGCGCCCGTGTCCGAACATTTTGCGGTTTCTTACGATTCTCCAGCAGTGAAAAAACCTCGAAATAATTGTCGTACCTGTGAGAAACATTACAGATGTTTCAACGTATTAAATAATTCCAGGTATGTGACGTATATCGTAAAATTATATAAAATAGATTATTTATTTTAAATATGAATTAAATATATTAATTATAAAGATATACATATAAAATCAATTTTATCGAAAAATATTGTTGTTGCGCTACCGGGATTCGAACCTGGATCTCTTCCCTAACCGGGAAAAAAAAAAAAAAAAGATTATTTATTGCATCAGTAAGTAGGTAGTAGTAGATAACTAGATACACATTCGTATAACTAGTGCATCAGCATTTTGTTTTTGGCTAACGAAGAAGAAATAAAGCTTTGAGAATAATACTCAGAAAAACAAGATATATATGTACTCGGATCTGTGCAATGCTGAAAGATCTGAATATGATAATCTTTAAACAGAAAATATATTTCAATGTATTTATTTAAAATTGTTAACTTTGTTTTATTAACCACTTAATGAATTAAAATACATCTACCAATTTCGAAAAATATCATTTTCTTCTTCAGAATTAGAATGTCAATAACTAATCTATATTATATATTTTTCTAAATGATTCATCTAATTTGTTTTAAAACATATGACAGAATCAGAAATACGAGATATTAGAAAATTGGAGAGTAATGGTAGGTAATCGAGTATTTATGTACGCAATTGAAATAAATTGACATTTCAATCATACAATGTGTCCGAGGCCTCGGGCACAGGAAATAAGATGCAAAGTGCACACGAGAGTGCATGTTACCACTTCAAACCAATGAACACAACTGGAAAATCGCGTAATTCAACTTGTTGGAAAGAGAAAGTGCTATTGCATCGCTTTCTTAAGATGGTAGAATGCACGCCGTAAAGTGGACGTAATAAATATTGCAATCAATATGGGGGTGTGTGTTCACATAAACAAACCTTTCGAGACGCGAGGTTTATTGAGAAAAGTCACATAATCTAAGTTCGTATTATTTTTTCTTGTAACTAACTTACTTACCATCACGCCAATTCTCCGCGGGGGCAAGCGGAGAGGACAGAGTGCCACACTCTTCTCGTTTCATCCACATTCATATAATTTCGTCTTCTACCATTCTTCAGTCTTATGTCGCATAACTTTCTTAGTATTCTCTCCCCATTCATCCGTTCCATATGACCAAACAATCTAAGCGATCAATTTTTAAACTTATTCACTATGCTAAGACCAGCCTTACATTGTCTCTTAATTTCTTAATTTTTTACATCTGTTACATATACGCCTCAGTGACGTCATTTCCACTGCATTCAGTCTACTTTCGTTGCTCTTCCACCAACTCCAACCCCCACTTCCATACATCAGTGTCGGTACCAGGACTGTGGTGCAAAACACTATTTGAATTCTTTAAACAAACTAAACTTTGTACTGCACACACCTTACATGCCGCGTCCTTCTTCATAGATAGTTCGTAACTCTGTATTTAATTTAGTTGTCAGTATAGTCAATATTTGACGAGCTTGTGGTCTAGTGGTTACAATACTCACCTACTGATCTAATTAGTGGTCGGAAGTTCGAGCCTCGTTCTAGGAGGCAATCAAGTTAGTTCTATTTTCATAGCAGAAGCGTTTAAGGGGAAATTTATAGGTTTTTTGTTAAGAATTGGTTCATCTGGGCCTGCGGTGGTATCCCATTCTTTCAACCATTGACCACATACACTTGAAATCAGATGAAATGTGTGAACTTAACTTAAATAAATAGTCATCCCTAAATTGACATGTTATAGATCGATAGTTTTTTTGACATGCATGATTTTAGCGTTTACAAAAACAAATTTATTGCTGGTTTAAATCATTTATTTTTAACTTCAAAAATATTCCATTTCAATTGAGGTTAAAATCAAATACCGCCCTGGTGCATTTTTATTTAGCACTACACCACTGCGTGTTCCGTGTACGCATCTCTATTTTTATTTTAAAAAGGTATATAAAAAGGTAAATAAAAATATAACTTTATTATTGATAGAATCGGTGTTAACTTCATGTAAAATTGCATCATAATGGATGGATATAAATGAAACAATGTTATAACTCTACTTGAGTTTATTAGCACTACTCGAATTTCGAAAGAAATAGAAACACTCATCGACAAGTAAAGTATTAAACGCAAATATAGAAGACAAGGCTTGTATGGTAGATACAAGTAATTAGGTACTGACGGATATAGGTAGAGGGGCGAAGTTACCGTGGAAGGTTGGAGGAGGGAGGGGGGGGGGGGGAAGGGATGGTTGATACGAGAATATTGAGAGAAGAGGAAATGAGTTAGAAAATGTAATATTGTTTAACAAATTAATACCCTCAATTTTTATTTTATTTCTAAACTTTTGAAATTACGTGTGACGGGATGGAGAAATTTAATGGTGCACGAATTATCCATGATGTGGTTCGAGAATTCGGTAAAGTTGTTACTAGTTAGACAACGACGATCGTCTTTTAATTTAATTTGAGATAACATTGTTTCATTTATATCCATCCAAAATATAATTCAGTTGTGTGTGTAGTACAAATTTTATTTCAAGGATACCACACTTCTTACTCTCAGTCCGTCAAAAGTACCTCCGATAGCGAAAGGTTTCAGTGTACAGTGAAAGTAGTTCTACTCCAATCATTTAAACGAAAGCCACCATTAATAGCCTTCACCCCTGTAGCTGGAAAATCGTGCAAAGCGGTAACTACTACACACCTACTAGCTTCTTATCTAATCTTTACTCATGGTAAGAATCAACCTTACGATATCGGGAATGTGGCGGATGACCTTGGAAGCGTTTACGGGATAAAGATTGGTACACAACACTTCTTGGAAGATGCATATTAACAGAACTATTTTAATTCAATCATTAACAATACAAACAGACAATGTTAAAATATCCATAGAAATGCGTTAAACCAACAGATTAAGTTGTAAATATAATACTCGAAGGCATTTGAGATTAGTCGAAATAAAAAATTTATGGCCTTCTGGAACGAGGCTCAAACCCTCCGACCACTAGATCAGTAGGCGAGTATCGTAACCACTAGACCACAAGCACATCAACTCCCGGGATTAAAATTTTGGATCAATTTTGCGGTACCAAAATTAGATCAAGCCTTAATGATGAAACACTCGATGCTTTGCTATTGCTTCGGGCATTGTAAGCGCAATAATAAAATTGTTATATAATGTCTATCTTGCATTATTATTTACGACACTTTTCGTTAAAAAAAACTCCTCGATCACGAATATCCTACATTTTAATTATTTATTTAAATGTTATACATTTTTTAAATTTAGTTATGTTTTAGTTTTACCATGCCTGTCTCGTTAGAAAACCGTGTTGAGACAGGCAAAGTTCACAATTAAGACTTAATTTGATGCAAATACATAAAACACAAATATTGTTCCGTACAGGAAACAAGAATGTAGACAAGGGTGGTTCGCCGATCTCAGCCTCTCTCAACCGGCGATGATGATGATGATTATGAGGTTGAAAGAATTTAATCACAAAAAATGTTCAATATCGGTACACTACGACGACACGACACAGTCGAGAATGGCTTCCCGCCTGCAGAATACCTTATTTTTATTCTGACACGCACAAAATACGTTCATATAAGCAAGTACCTACACAGCGACAGGCCGCCGCTATGACGTTTTACTAAGAATGATAGTCTTTGTTTTACCGAAATCTATCCCACGGGTTTTCTGGCGCCACGCCGATGATTACACCTTTAAATTACTGACACGTGTCTTGCCATATCAATTAATTGGCGCCGTTGCTGCGACCTCGCAATTCTGTGCGACACAAATATATTAAATAAAAACCGATGATTCGTCGATTACATTCTGACACGAATGTGCATATCATACATTGAATCATAATAGAACACCCTAAGATAATAAGTTAGCTGGCAAACGGCATTCCAGTTAACACTATGTTCGGATGAGTGTCCCAATAACAGGTCGACCCATCTCTCTAATTCAAATTTTAATCCTACTTTTTAGATTCTTCGGATATCTAAATTTCGACACAACTTCTATCATTTTATTGTACAATTTAGGGCATAGGTGTCTAAAATTTATTTGTCCATACAGTAGAACCTCGATTATCCGGACTAATTGGTAGATGAAGGTAGTCCGGATAATCGAAAAAAATCATAATTGACAGTGAAAGACATGTACATACAGTATGAATAATTTTTATTTGTCTAGATTTTCATATAACTTAAATATAAAAATATTTTTTATTAAGAAATTAAATTATTGATTTTTGCTTAAAGCTATCTATTGCGAAAATAATGAACCAGATATTGGCTGTCTAGATGATCGTCTTTGTATGAAACACATAAAAATACACTCTTCAACTTCTTCATTTCCTGATTTTTTCATAACTTGACGCTCTTCTGACATTAAATAATTATTAAACTTCATAAATTTTTTACTTTGTTTTTTTATACCTGAGATCGTTGACGTTCCAACACCATAATTATTAGACAAAGAACGTCCCGAGTCGCCGCGTTTCAAAGCAATGATTATATTCAATTTGTCTTTTAATGATAATACAACACGTTTTTTTTTTCGATGACATATCGGTAATATTAAAAATAAATCTTTAAATACTGCTCCAAATGGTTTGATTGATATCCATAACCAGCGGTTCGTGTAACAATGTGTATTGTATCACCACAGAATGTCCAGACAGATCAGTGCCATAGAAATATGTAATTTGAATATAAATTATTTATGAATATGTCAAATTATGTTTTTATTACGAAGCAAAATGTATTAAAAAGTATTATATTTTGAACAATCCGGATAATCGAGGTCCGTATAATCGAGGTTCCACTGTACGTCGTTCGCGCTCTTAGGACTTAAATCCTTTTTTTGAAGTGTGTTAGTTTATATTTGCGTATGTAAGCTAGAGCGGTTTGTCTCACATCGAAAACGTCTAATGTATTAAAATATATCATATGACCTTGTACTTATTGCGGTTACATAAATCGTATTTATTCTTTCTGACCTTATTAAACAAATGTTAAAATAATAAATAAAAAACAATAATCGGCAAAATTGATATTTTCAAATCCCGGGAATCAAAATCGAATTCCAGGGATTCAATTTTTGGCCGGGATTGGATTCACTAATCGCTCGTGCTCTCATTGAGTGTAACACGTAGATGAAGAATAATGAGGGCGTGGCAGCGCACGACTTCTCTTTAAATGTAAATTACATTTAAACCGGCATTATTTTCAAATGTTATCAATCACACGAATAGAAATAGTACAATATTAACAAATAGAATCAGTCCAAATAGAATGCCTCTTAATTTCCAATGAAACAACTCATTCGACGTAATGATCGGTTATATGGTGCAAAGTACGAGTATGATACAAATGTAACACGCCGTACAAGTCTAGCGGTCAAGTAGTGTGTAATTAATGGCTAATTATCCAAGTCTTTAGAAATAATCGATTCCGTAAAAGAGAGTAGAAAGCGACACACGATAATAAATTGCCGGCGCATTTAAAAGAAACGAAGGGTCCGGGATAAAAATGTGTAGACTTATTTTAACCTAAAATAACAATATTGCAACACCAATGCCAAACGGAACTAATTTTTCTACCTTTATTTCAATTCACACCTAAATGGACTAGACATTTTCAATACTCCAATTACCTCAATCAAATATAAATCCAATATACAGATAGCCCCCGTTCATCGCGACCCCGGCGAGTGCGAATTCGTTATATCGCGATCTTTTTTTATTTTTTTTATTCTTGGCTTTGACACATGTCAGGAATCATCACAATGAGTGGTCACACGTGCATGCTATCTTTCTTTCTCGCTCACTCACATCATACATATCCGTTAAGCTAAAGTTATGGGCGTGAGTGAGACAAAAGAACGCCGGTGCCTTGTACGGTTGAGTCAGTACATCATTTGGATGTGTTCTTCTTCTTCACACTTCAAGAGTGATTTAAGCCATTCATCAAGTTGAAATTTAATTTTATATAAAAAAGTATAATAATATTAAATATTATATTACAAGTTAATACCATTTTCGTTCAAAAAATTTACTATTATATAGATTAAATGTGGCGAGTTAAGGGAAAGAAGATGACACAAGTTAACCGGGAGTTGAAAATTACCATTAACGAGATTACTGTAAAAAAGCCTGTGATCCGCATTGGACAGTCAAAAATATATGGTCAAGGGTTTCCTCCTCCGTACCACACTCACACATTGGGGAATCTATTATGTTCAATCTGAATAAATGCGAGTCTACCTGGCAATGCCCAATGCTCATTCTAGAGATATTTGATATTGTTTTCTGGAGACTTTCCTTTTGGAGAACCAGGGAGAGCTGGGAATAAATCTTATAATTATTATTATTATTTTAAGCCGATTACCCTTATGATTCTTCATTTGAGTGTCAAACGCACGATAAACAAATTGACTATATATTTTTTATCCCTTCGTAATCTTTAAAATGTCAAAAAGACAATGTGAAAAATCGGTCGGCTGCAGGTAATGGACTGCCATACTATATCTCAAGAAAATGACGTCTCGGAACCTGTTTCCGTGCGAAAATGAAGTATCAAAATCATTGTGCAGGCTCTCTCTCTCTTCACAATCATTCCATGGAGTTGTAAGAAGAAAACGACGGAGATTACGAACGAGTGAGTGTTGTGAAGCGCGGTTGTAACAGATTATTTGACAGTTATCGGCTAATTTTGCATAATAAACGTAGAGAAGCCAAACAAGAGAATCAAGATTCTTTTTTTGCAACGCGGAACAAAATAAATAAATTATGTTATGTATGACATTTTTTTTTGTTATTAATGTTTATTATATTAATGAAGCGTTTTATTTAATTTTAAAATAATTATTAAGGAGAACACATTCTTATTGTGAAGTTGTAATTATTCAGAACAGACGGTCTGTGATATTTTAAATACTAACTAAATGTATTAATTAGAAAGATATACATATAAAATCAATTTTATCGAAAACTATTGTTGTTGCTACCGGGATTCGAACCTGGATCTCTTTTCAATCCGAGGAAGGTGCATTAACCAACTATGCTACAGGACACAGTACTTTTGACGACAAATGCACCTTTTCCGGATTGGAAGGAGATCCAGGTTCGAATCCCGTTAGCGCAACAACAATATTTTTCGATAAAATTGATTTTATATGTATATCTTTCTAATCAATACATTTAATTTGTATTTAAAATAGCACAGACCTGTGTTTTGAATAATTAGAATGTGTTCTCCTTAATAAACACATTTATGTTGTGAAGTTGCATTTTCAGAACGTAGTTTTGTGGTATTCTATACAAATGAAACGAATCAACTAGAAAGATGTACAGAAAAAAAAAAATTAAAAAATTAATTAGTCTACCAGGATAGCAATTTAATATTTTTTCAATAGATAGATTTAATTACACGATTACAATAGATTTAATTTGTTTTTAATTTTTTTTTTTTAAATCCCTACTTGATCGCGAAATTTCGCTTGTCGCGCCCATGTCCAGAACGTATCCCCCGCGATCAACGGGGGTTATCTGTACATACATACATTTTATTAAGCAATAGAGGTCGGGGTCCGGCGTTGGAGCAGCTGGAAGAAGCAGTACCTTAACTACCGCCTAGACTGCCCCCCGGGGACCCGACCCCCGCGATGACGATATTATGAAAGAATCGTTAAAAATGTGACATAATAATGTCGAGACAAATTTTGTTTTTTAAAAGTTGTTTAAAAAATTAATTAATGTGTACAAAGTATATTTAAAAACTTATTTATTTGTTATAGTGACTATCTGAGTAACACTGATACTGCATTGACATAGCATGGATATATACAATAATTTATTAATGCAATTTTAATGGTGGACTACATTTTTTAACGTAATATTTCAGCGGCTACGATAAAACCCATTTAAGAATTTTAGGGACGAATGATAGAAGAGGTAGATCTTAAATAAATATATTTAAATATAAAATAATTTTATTATCCAGTTAAATCAGTTTTAGGACATTGTAACAGATATTTTTACCTTACATCAATTATTTTTAATGTATGCGTGTACCTAACGGCCAAAATTTTAAAAATATATATTTTCCGTATTGTCGTATTTAATAAGTTAAAAATGAAAAGATTTATTTTCGTAGGGTCCGGAAAATTGTTGTCACGCCACTGGGTAGGAGAAGAGTGGGAGGAGCCCAATTCCACCAGGAAAATAGCAACAGACCATAGACCAGTAAATTAATAGATGTGAAATAAGGTGTACATATTAGGAGAGGGGTTTGGAACATTAATTACGGGACGATAGGCATTCTACACATATTCTTGGTGGAAACATAAATCTGATAGTTAGTGACACATTTATACATCAATAAAAGTATTTACTATTCGTAAATTAAATCTTTGTGTAAACAAGACGTATTTTTTGTTTTACATTAATGCATATTATATTCTCAGCGTTTAAATTTTCGTTCCAATCGAGTCATATATTTAAAAAAGTCGCGGAGCTATTTGATTGCGTCAGTGGTACCAAAATGATAACTGTTGTGACACCAAAATCAAAATATTGAAACAAGGAATTTGCGTAAGTTCATGTCTATATATTTAGTTGTCTGTGCGACACGTAGATTGCAATAAAGATGTAGTTTCTGCAATTGGAAGACTGTCACCGAGAGCCGAAAACAAGAGCATACGGAGGCAAAGGATTTAGGTAGCCAGGGCTTGATATATACTGTAGCGCAATAGAAGAAGAAAAATAATTTAAAAAATCACGTTTCAAAATGGCGGTGAATACGCTGTTGAATAACTACTTCCACGATTAAAAAGAAATGTTTTTTTCTAAATTAGTAAAAGCACACAATTAAAGTGTAAACTTGTTCGCGTTAGAAAACAACAGCAAGTTTTCATTTTATACTGAGAAAAGATTATTTAAAAGCGTCGAATTTTCTCTCTGATCAACAATTCCGCGATAGCGACATCTTTACGTAGCGAGTCGATACTCAGCGGTGAACGTATCAATAGTTTACACCCGTCGGCCGCTAGATGCTGTCTGTTACGAGTACATTTTGACTATTAAAACAATATAAATTTAATCAGTTGAAGTAGTGTTTATTTGATTTAATACGAATTAAAATAAAATGTAACATCATGACTTGAGGGATTTTACAGTTTTTTAGAGAAAATATATAGGTACGTAGAACGACGCTGTCGAGCTAATTAACTGCACTAATGTCTACACTAAAGAAAAACTAGTGTGAACTATTTCGAGAATAAAAACAATTTATCACAATGAATTAATGGCATGTTTAAGCAGTAGTAATTAGGGTGTATAAGTAAATCACTAGTCATAATTAGACAAAATACTTTGTTTAAACCACTATTTATTGATTATTCTACGTGTTTCGATACCTAAAGTATCATCTTCTTCAGATAACAATGAATACTGATATATTATATAGTTTTGTTTTTATCTATGCTTGTATTTTTAATTTCAGTATATACACATTGTTTCCTGAAGAACATACCATAGGTATCGAAACACGTAGAATAATTAATAAATATTGGTTTAAATAAAGTATTTTGTCTAATTATTTATATAAAATGAGGTTACAAAGTAATTTTGCAAATATTGAAGAAAAATAATATATATTTATTAAACATTTTATTTTAAAATCAATTAGAAAAAATCATCTATCGAAAAAATATTTCTTTACCCCCGGAATACGAGCCCTAACTTTTCCTTGTCGGGGGAACTGCTATACTAATTACGCTTTGTTAACCATTTATGAAACCGTAAAAATTGTGAAAATGATAGATGACACCAGGATAAATTAGTCAATTTAATTTTTAATTTGGAATGTCTTTGATACAACATATATTTATGTAATAAAAAACACCTTTTTATTTTGCAATTGTAATTTTAGAAAATAGTTCTGTTATATTTTAAAACAAATTAGATGTATCAATTAGAAAGATCTATCTATCGACAAAAATACTATTTAATTTAATCAGATATGTCATTTCAATAACCATCTCGCTTATAGCTTCTCTTCCATTTACCTTCATATCATATTTTCTACATATTTCCTTTTTCTGGTACCTTGTTGAATATTTTAATATTTAGTATATTTTATATATATCACTAAATATAACTTCCATTAAATGCGTTGACGCTTCACAATAAAAAAAAACTTTTATTTTCACAACAATCTGAAAATACATTACAGAGTGATAGTTGTTGACGATTAGTGCTTTACATGAACACGAAACATGTCAATTTAAAGTCAGCATGTAAATGTCATAATAAAAGAAACGTTAGGTAATATATTTGAACAAAAAACTGTCTCCCCACTTCTTTCTTGGCGCGCTTGAACGTGGAATAAAAGAGAAATGGCACATTTCAGTATGTGTGGTTTCAGTAAAAAATGTCGGTATTCAGGCTATTAGGCAATCTGAAAAATAATATCCTAATGTCACGTGTAGGGAAATTTTAACCCCTTCATACCTGATCCACATTACAATGTACACTTAGTTTGAGTGGAAGCTGTCATGTCACATTCATAGGTATGATCCACACAAGAAATCTGTTTTATTTTGATCTCCGATACTCATTGTAATGTATTTAAGTAGGAATGCGTGACGCGCGCATGTTGGCATGACTGACAGAGTGGAAGGGATAAGATCGCCGCGCGCAGACGCGCGCGGTCTCTCGCATCTGTGTCGTGGTTCTAAACGCATCTCTTACTTTATACTTAACTGTAAGCTTTGCACACGATAAGGACCACAAAAATACTACCCGGTTATATCACAAATCGGCGACGTTGACAATTTTTGATACAATTTTGGCCGTTTATTGAGTGAAATGTTAAACAAAACACGGCGACGTCAAAAGAAAATGGCGCGGGTTACTTAATTTTAATTTTATTGTATTTCAGTAATTAAGATCATTAATTATATATTACTTATGCAATATCCATTGTGAATTATTGTGTTACTGTATTATATCATTTCACCAACATATTGAGTAATCTGTTGATAAACTTTAACGTACATTGTAATGTGCATTCCGTTTCAATTACTGACAAAAATGATTACAGTAAAGATTACTTTCCATTTTTATAATATTGTATATATGTATGTTATTCTTCGTTCACATAACATAAAAAAAGTACAAAATGTACAAAAACTTATCATAAAAGTAATACCAAAAAACACCAAAAGATTATTCGACAAAATTACTTTTTGAAGAATTCAAAGTACCAACAATTTGTGATCTATTTAAAAGAAATTCCATTGTTCAAATATTAAAAGAAAAATATCATTTCATTACTGAAAGTCGTACCAGGTTTAAATTTGTATTTTCATACTAAAAAATCAACACATCATTTGCTCAACACCACTATACGCACATAGGAAAAAAATAATTTAACAGCTTACCCGAAAACATCAGGAAGGTTAAAGATAATAAAGAAATAATCAATGCTATCAAAAAAAAAAACTTCAAAGATAAAAATGTACCCCGAAACTCATTATATTTTTGCTATTAATTTATTACATTTTATTTTATTATAAGCTAGTTATTGTAAACAATAATTATTAATATGTAATCCTCTTCTCTGCATAAGTATACGCTTTTTAAAGAAATGTAGAACAAAAAAATTAATTGTATTGTATCATTGTACTTATAACAGATTAATAAAAATAATGTTAACATATTTTTATTTATTATCTTTGTTTTATTAACCACTACATTGAGTTTAAATACATCTACCGGTTTCGAAAAATACCATTTTCTTCTTCAAGATATCATAACTACATTTTTTTTTTTTAAATAGATTCTGGCAAAGAAACAATATATGTTTTAGTTAGTTATGACATCCCGAAGAAGAAAATGGTATTTTTCGAAACCGGTTTAATAAAACAAAGATAATAAATAAAAATATGAATAAAAGTATAATAATGTTAACGAATTTTATCGAAGAAAAACAATTATTTTTTGGATTCCCCTTCTTTTCCTTTCAATTTATTGCGATAAATGCAACGTGCATCTATGTTTTACTTTCATAAGTAATAGTTTTGTTAAATTTCATAGGAACATGTAAAAAGTTTTATAATACACATGTTTTTATTTTTTATTTACGGTATTTTTTTCTAAATAAAAATTATTATACTTATAATTTGTGCTTTTCTAAATTCGCTATGTAACTCTTAAGCACGTATTTGCAAAATGTTTTTGAGTTTTTATTAAAATCCAATAGTATAAAGATACCTCGATAATCAAAATGTTCACGCTCTGTTTGGTACATCTCAATGTAACTTTTATAAAATAACAGCAAAAATATTTTTAATGCTCCCTAATTAATTAATTCAGGTTTGAATGGGTTAAGAAAATTGATATAATGTATTAGAGTAAAGTGTCAATAATACGAATTAGGTAGATTATCATAATCAATGGAATAATAGTCTTAAATAAAATTATCATGAAATATATGACACGCCGAACATTTAGAGGGCGTCAAATAGATGGCTCGGATCATACTTGTAGGTGGATCCATTACTAGACTGAATCATAAGTTGTTTTAGAGTATAGACATGACCCCCCCTGCTGTTGTTTCCCATTACTATGACATTCGTAGGTACTAGGCAAGTATGACTGTGTAGTCGTGGCGTGTCGGTCCATGTGAATTGCTTCGTGAGATAAATTAATTTTGAACTTGTTAAAATTATTATTAATAATAATAATAATATTGGATAATTTAATAGGGCCATTTTCGTAAAAACTTTCACCTCAAGGGCGCTTTACACATAAACTGTTTATAGTTACATTATCTCAATTTTTTTAAAACTTATTTTAACTCATGGAAATGATTTATTGAAAAGGTGCGTTTTTAGTTTCTTCTTAAATAAAGTCTCTGACGCACTGTTTCATATGACGGAGGGCAAAAAGTTGCACGCTTTTGGGCCTGCCACTGCAAACGCCCTTTCACTAAATTTAGACATCTGGCATTTGGCAAATTGTCTGGGATGCCATGTTACGTGTCGCCTTGTACATCAACCAGTAGAATTTAAATTTAACTCTTTCAGGGAATCGGAGCCAATGTAGCTGATGTAAAAGGGATGTTATATGAGAGAATTTGTAAAATCCATGTATTACTGAAACAATGGCGGGCCAACATAGATGACGTTACAATAGTCCAAATAATGCATTTATAAATAGACGGGCTGCCTCAAGAGGACAATGTCTCCGAATACTTTTAATCTGTCTCAGTTGATGTCAGCATGCACTGACAGTTTTGCTGATTTGTGTATTCATTGAAAGATCTGAATCAATGTGCACGCCCAACAACTTAACTGCAGATTTAGCATTCGCAGACATTGATTGTGTATTAGGTGTTGCTGTCTGTTGTGTAGTAGTTCTGTTTTGGATGGATTCAATGTAAGTCTATTTTGTGCCATCCACTCGCCTATTTTCTCTACGCATCTTGCAATGTTTTGTTTAGTCTGTTATGTTACAAGTGTTAATTTTCGTAGTTATCTGTAGCTAATTGTGAACGTACTAACATAGATTAGTCATTATATCATTTCACCATGTTAACCATCTGGATGACTCCTTGTGTAAATTTCACTGTGATGCTAAAATATATAGATAGTATTTTAGTTTCTCCTGCTTAAGTAATATATGCATTATAATAAATTTCCGAGACCACACTAGTACCGGGACATTTTCCAGCATCCGGGAAATCATCGACACTGACAACGTCGGAAGCCCAACGCGAACGCGAGTCTAATTCGTCCGCGTTCCGCTCATCACGAGGATAGTTCTTGACTCTGAAGCTGGTAAATGAATATTGGACGTGTCCAAGCTCGGATTTTTCGCGGACGCCCTCTGTTCGTACTGCCTTCAAAATTCGCCCCACATATCTTTACTATTCCCGCATCTTTTTATAGTCATTATAATTAATATAAAATTCATTACATTAAATAATTAGTGTCGAAAAAAACTGCTCTTTTGCTTAGCGCGTTAGTCTTAGGGGGAACTTTACGTGGGAGAACGTGATTTATCGGCGATAAAACTACTTACCGAGCAAAACGATCCAGTATTTTCTTAAAAATGCTATACCCACTCAGATGTGTATTCAAGTGTGAATTTTATGTCATCCGACCATATTTCGATTAAGATAAGAACTAAACAAGCCTCTATTGTTAATTGTGTGTTATTTAGTATTATAATTTTAGTCGAATGACAAAGTTTTGATAATATTTCGACTACTTTGTGTAGATGATGCAGTGTTATTACCCAATAATAATTATATTTCGCGTTAAAAATTATTACCGGAAAATTGCTCGCCCACAGTTGCTCGCCAGGAAAAATGCTCGCCAACAATTGCACGCCTACAGTTGCTCGCCAGGAAAATTACTCGCTACAGAATTGCTCGCCACAGAATTAGTCGCCAGGAAAGTTTCACGCCAACAATTGTTTTTTGCCTTTTCTGACCTAACCTAACATAACCTACAATTATATATATATACAAAAAGCAATTGTTGGCGAGCAACTTTCCTGGCGACTAATTCTGTGGCGAGCAATTGTGTGGCGAGCAACTGTGGGCGAGCAATTGTTGGCGAGCAATTTTCCGGTAATCATTTTTAACGCGAAATATAATTAATATTGGGTAATAACACTGCATCATATATATATATATATATACAATATATAAGCGGCTGTGATCTTAATATGTCAAGAAAAAAATATTGTGACTGTGCGAAAAGGATAGAAATAATTGTTAACGATTATCCAAATAGAACATTGAATTTCTGCGTGGCATAGCTCAAAATTATAATTTTTTAATATTTATTTATACATATTTCTCTCGTATATGAGTTATTGTCATCCAACGAATATAATATTTTTGTTATTTAATTTTTTTTATTAATATTGTTTTATTTTCTTTTTGGATGATTAGTGTTGCAATAAATTTATATTATTAATAAAAATATTCGTTGTTTTAGGAACCGTAGGATTTAAATCATATTCTTAATCTTAACAAGCCTTTATAAATACTTTTAGTTGACGACAATAATTTGTAAATAATAATTGAAAATATATGTGTATGTTTTTCAACAAAGGTGTTTCTTAATATATATTATCTATATTCATGTAAAAAAGAACTAAAAAATCCTGTCACGCAATTGGCGAACAATTGCGGACGAGCAACTGTGGGTGAGCAATTGTTGGCGAACAATTTTCCGCACACCATTAAAAAAATATTTAATAAAATACCGCCCGCAGTCGCGCATCGGCCTCCATAAGCCGCGGAGCTGGCATTACCTAGTTTACATGAATATCATAATAATACCAGAAAAGATAAAACTAGCATTATAGTTTATTTTTGTTTTTATACCTGTGCACGACTTAGTATGTTTTC
This sequence comes from Eubasilissa splendida, assembly GCA_031772225.1. Taxonomy (NCBI): domain Eukaryota; kingdom Metazoa; phylum Arthropoda; class Insecta; order Trichoptera; family Phryganeidae; genus Eubasilissa; species Eubasilissa splendida. The sequence goes on from CM062868.1 coordinate 17,541,877, forward strand.
CCCTTCTTTTTTAATTCAGTCAATGTTCAAACACCATACCCGTTGTCTCTGGCTATATGTCGTTGCATAATTTGAATTCACTGCAGATGAGTCGCGATTACCCTACTTTTGTTCTAGACAGATTGATGCGCTAGTTTTGTATCGCGTTGGTGGTTTTAATATGTTTAGTGTAATTCAATGTCCTTGGCTTTTTTAGCCAGCCATTAGTAATCTTGTGAATAAGATTAAGCGTTTCAAGCATTGTTGTGATATTAATTTGGTTTGACGTTTGATACTCTGTCTCATTTGATGTAAGGCAGTTCAAGTTATAAAATTAATTTCATTCAAAATAAAAATGTCCATTTAATTTTACGTCCGTTTGTTTTATTTCATTTTACACAACATTTTGAGACAATATATTTCATTTTGTTGTTTTTGAAGTATGTTTCTTCACTTTTTTCGGCATCCTGCAGATGTGAGGACTGTCACCAGAGAAGTGTCTTTTGTTTTTTTTTACTTGTTTCCACCCAATGTAAATAAAATGATATACCTGTCCCCCCCCCCCCGCGCCCCCGCATTATAGTTCTAAATACTAATTGTTGAGTTAAATATGCGTCTAAAATAAATTAAACGAGTAGAATAAAACAAAAAGTGTTTTTTTAAAATATATGTGGAAACGTGTCTCCAACAACATATCTCAAACGTATTAGTCCGTTTCCTCTTTCTTGCTGTCAGAGTCCACTATTCTACTTTACACTAGTGATGTTTAAAAAGGCGTTATTTGAACCGTTATTGTGTATGTGATTGTGTTTGATTATATCGATGATTATTCGTAATTCTTCGAGCAATCACTGGTAACACTAGAAACTAAACCCAAACGAAGTTAATGAATTATTTAGATTAGCGATATTTGAATATGTCCAAGAACACACAATTACTGGATTTTTACCTACAAAGGCATTGTTGTTAAATAAATATCAGATATATTACAGATACGAAGCTATTTTTATTATATTTAATGGAAGAAGCCAGTCGAAGACAGGTCGTAAGCCCTGTAATTACCCTGTACTTCTATATATTTTCCATTAAACATAATAAAAATAACTTCGTCTCTATGAGATATCTAATATTTATTTAATAACAGTGTCTTTGTAGATAAAAATCTAGTAATTGTGTGTTCTTGGACGTATTCAAATATTGCTAACACATATACTTTAATACTTGGCCCTGAATAATTATTGTATAAAAGAATGTTGCTTTAAATAATTATCAAAAAAATCAGATTCTCATTGAGTTGACATATATGCTGTTAAAAATTAATGATCAAATTTGGTCTATAGATGGCGATGGTGTAGTGGTACCCGAAGCTAGTCCACATATTAACACATATATACAACCTTCAAGAATTTGGTAGATGTGGAGATTGATTAATGGATGAGAATGGTGAACATTATATTTATATAAAGTGATCATTACTTAACCCAGCCGAAGATAGGTCGTGAGGCCTGTAATTACCCCATACTTCCATATATTTCTATTAAATATATTTAAAATAGCTTCGTCTCTATGAGATATCTGATATTTATTTAATTATTTATTATGTAAATAAATTACCGCAACGTGTTTGCGTTAGATATTAAAAATCACTAAACCTCCAACAGTTAAATCTCATTTACCAACCATCGTTACGATCGAACACAATAACGGTTTAGCGTCACTATTCTACACCTAGTGATGAGTTAAACCGTTATTTTAACTGTTATTGTGAAATTTGTGTTCGATCGTAACGATGATTAGTAATTCGTAATTCGGCGAGCAATCGCCGATATACTAGAAACTAAATATCGGTTACCAATCATCGTTATAAAAGAAATACCAAAAGCACAATCACAATCACGTTTAGCTCATCACTATCTACACTGAACATAAATGTTAAATGCATTTTACATCTTGTCAAGTCTGGACAGATCCATTCACCGCACCCGTGCGTCGTTTGATTTTTTTTTTTTTTTCCAATTCCTTAGAGTCTACGATACTCTGAGTACTCTACATGCGGCTAGACCGCCAAGTCTACTACTACAAGTGCATCAGCGCTAATCACTTTGACACTTTTACTAACTACCTTATTATAATAAACATCATATGTGTTTTATATTAATACATGAATTGGAAGGGTAAAAAATTACTGATAAAAAACCCTCTAAACAATTTACTGGAAGTTAAGTATTTCAAATTAATTAGGCGCGACACTTTATGTACAGTGCCGCCTTATTCTAGCATAATCCTTATATATTTAAACTAAAATAAATACTACTAAACTTAAGAATATATTGTTTTATTGTTTTTACATATCATAAATTGGAGAGTTCTCTCGACGCTGTCCGCTTCTGTGTGCATCTCAGTCCGGAGGATCGAGCGCGTTACTTCGCCGCAGGAAATAGTGCCTGGGCAATCTATGTTTGTATCTGAAAGGCATTAAGCTGATGTTGTGCTCGTACGAGCCGAGGTTCCGGATGAGAGGATTATCTTGAGAAGGATGGGAGCAAGATTTGTGGAAGTTCGTCGTTTGATTTCTGGACCATTCTGCGGGCAGTTCGTAAATTTGTGCTCCCCCCCCCGCTGGCCCAACCGCCCGCGCGACTCGACGTTCGTCTCGCGCGCCTGCCGGCCGGAGGAGAGCTTTTACATTAAAATTTGACTATTTAAAAATAAACATCAAATGAGCGACAAACCGTCCGGCAAAAGGGTCGAAACGCGGACACGGATCGGGAGGCGTTACCGCGGAACGTGTCGCGTGACTTTTCACTCGCCGGCGAGATTTGCCAAATAAATTTCCCACCGAACGAGGAGCGATCGCGGGCCGTCACGTGTGTGCTGCTCTCGCCCCTCTCCGCGCTGTCCGGCTCGGATACTGCGAAAACGAAAGTTATCACGGCCGGGCCAGGCGATAGTAGCGCGCGAACCACCGCGGGTAAAAGCACAACACCGTCTGTATTGTAATTATTATTAAGAGTGCTATTAAAAAAATTTGAAATTTATTCAAATCCTCCCGCGCAATCTTACGTCAACGGTAGCGAGATTACGCCGCGCGGTCGGATCGGATTTTTATTAACGTGCACACTGACGCCGCCGACGGACGTCGGGTAATCCATTAGAAAAAAATTGTGTTCGCTGTTTAAAAAAAAAAAAACAAACCGATATTTAAAAATAAAATAAAAAAGTACTTATATAATAAACCCACGCATCAAAATTACGTGTATTTTTGTGAATAATAAAAAAAAATAGAATTGTATACAAATATCGATAATAGCAGTGATCTCTGAGGTATTTAAATCTCGCGGTAGAGAAGTATCCAGCTTCCGGATACGATCCGGAAGTGAGTGATCTTTTTTTTTTCAAGTTTTAAACAAGTATACAATCAATATGGAATTAATTTGGATACGAAGCAAAGGTAAATATGTGTACATTACTAATAAAACATAAAAATATTTAATAATTAATATTTTGATACTGATATGATGCTTAAAAGTAAAAATAAAAAATAATAGATATAATGATATTATATGGTGTATAGATAGAAGGCAAATTTAATAGAAAATAAGAAAGCACTCAAGAATACGATTACAATAATAATTATTAGCAATATTTGTACATGTCCAAGAACACACAGATACTGGAGAGACTGGACCTACAAAGGCACTGTTATTGAACAAATATCAGATATCTCATAGAGACAAAGCTATTTTGTATTATATTTAATGGAAAATATATGGAAGTATGGGGTAATTACAAGGCTTACGACTTGTCTTCGGGTGGCTTAAGTTATCACTTTATATTCATATATATATAACGTTCACCCTCACCTCAATCTCCACATTTATCAATTTTTTTAGAGTTGTATATATATGTTAGTATGTGGACTCGCTTCGAGTACCACTACACCATCGTCATCTATAGATCAAATTTTTCATTAATTTATCATTTATTTAAACAGCATATATGTCATCACAATGAGAATCTGATTTTTTTGAAATTATTTTAAAGCAATATTCTTTATCTGTAAAATGTTTTTTAACATACTATACTAGAATATGCTTGTACTTCTCAAAACATCTTCTCAAACGGACTTCTTATACTGCGTGTACAACATAGATGAGTATAAAATCTATTTACAAAAATTTATCGGTAAAAGTATGTATGCAAGAGTTGGGGTCACTCGAAAAAAAATTACACCAGGCAATAAAACATAGCTTACACGGCGCTCAATTATGTACTGACATTTATGCTACTTTAAATACAGCGTGTACGTGACATTGCAGTGTCTATGCGCCGGCACAGATCACCATACATTCAAGCGTTGTATTTGAATTTTAAATTGAGAAAAGATCAAACCAGCCGGCAAGAATGGACCTTTATCGCTTCTCGCTTATCTAAATGACCCGTTGACACGCACCTTTGAATAGATTTATAAATAGTATTGCGAGTCGGGATATGAGCAATCAGGATCACCAGGGGTGCAAAGATTGAAGGATTACAAACTCGGTGATAGGTCCGGAACTCGCCAAATAAAACGTTTGACTTGACGAAAAAAATTGTTAACTGTCTAGAACGGGTACAAGTTATTTATGTACGTGAACACGAGTCTCGGAGATTTGCGATCGTGTGCGTTGATATCTCTTTTCGGCATTGCTAATAATATAGATTCAGGAAATTTTACATATCGATGAAAGTGATAGTAATATTTTTTTACAAGACTTGTAAATCAATTCAGAATCATATTTTTTTATATACAGTACATGGCACCGCATATTTGGTGGTATTCAGGCAAACGAGTAATTATTCAATCAACACAATAAATCAAACACGATTTTTTTGGTTCTATATTTAAATTTTCCAAATAATTGAACGATCGTTTCGGCTGTCTAGACCATTATCAACTGATAGAACATAGTTTTTTTTTTCAATTCCTTAGAGTCTACGATACTCTGAGTACTCTACATGCGGCTAGACCGCCTAATCTACTACTACAAGTGCATCAGCGCTAATCACTTTGACACTTTTACAAACTACCTTATTATTATAAACATCATATGTGTTTTATATTAATACATGAATTGGAAGGGTAAAAAATTACTGATAAAAAACCCTCTAACGATAGAACATAGAACAGTGTGGTGAGCTTATATACTTTGTAACAAAATTAGTATACAAGCTCACCACACCGGTCTATGTTTTATCAGTCGATAATGGCCTAGACAGCCGAAACGATCGTCCAATTATTTGGAAAATTTAAATATAGAACCAAAAAAATCGTGTTTGATTTATTGTGTTGATCAACAATGGAGTTCTATAAAATGAATATCGTCTGTATTTAAAAAATAAAAGAAAGAGTAATTCTTTATCATATTTACAGTAGATAATGCACCAAAATGTTTTTAGACCATTAATTTAATAGCTCCTCCGGAAATTATATATTTTAGAGTCACTACAAAAAAAAAAAAAAGATAACTAATTCTTTTGATCGTTTTGTAAAAATATGTACATTAATAAAACAACCACGAATGATATGAAATGGGTGGCACCTTCATGATACGTGTCAAAGATCAGTTGATCAGTCCATTATGAGTATAAAATACAAATATCGTAGAATACGCCACGAATGACAGCTCGCTCTGCACTAACTCTGCACTTTCTTTTACGCGAGTTTCTAGACAAAAGTTTCGTCACTGTATATGCATCCTTATAATTCATTGCTTACACTAATATAATTGAATGTCATGGGGTCGAAATAGAAAACGCAACACTCTTACATACATATATCCTCATATTATGTAACTCATCTTGGACTATTGACCGCATGCGTATATAAGCTATGCTCTAAAAAAAATAATACATACATACTAAGACGTGCACAGATGTAAAGAGTGTTGTAACAAAAGGACTACTATTAAAATGAAAGGTCTTAGGGCGATACGTTTTACGAGGATGTACTTTAATAAACTCAACAACATGCTCTTACAATATGTAATGTAAACTTTATTATTTATAATCCTCCCGGATTTATGTTTTTTAAATAAATTTTAATAAACTATACATACTTACGTCTGTGTAATATGTTAATGTTAATGTATGATTTAGATTGCGCCGTACGGCCCCCAGTGCTGTGGCCACATTTTGAAATGTACAAGTCCAATGTGAGAGTCGGCACCTACTGCGATGTGACGCGCACCGAAAGTAATTACGGTCCCGGCGCTTGTATTGTGCGACAAATGCACGGGAATTTTTGAAATATTTCAATAACCGGTGAAAGTTATCGTGAGAGAATTAACTGCCAAACCATTGAAGGAATTTTCCACCAAAAATGAACACGCCTGAAATGAAATGTTAAAAGATACTGACACTAACACATGCGTTATGTGGTAGTGTCATTGATGCCATCTGACGTCGGAACAATTCATTGATGTGTAGTGTCCGACCGAAAGTCAGTTTTTGGCCGAAGCCGAAGGTTTAATCATACTTAAAGTATACATAACAATGCAAATTCTACACTGTTACTTCGTTTTCTGCGCTATGGTGTTTATAATAATTGTAAATACGCCATACATTAAATGAACTGAATTTTATTTCATTCGTAATAGTTCGTGCGTTTTCGGCACTTTTCTGCGGTTAAATACAAAGCTTCGTCTTCGGCCAAACCTTCGGCGGAGTTTAGCCGAAGCCTAATGTGCAGCCGAAGGTGTATTTTTTGACCGAAGGTGGCCGAAGCCGAAGCCGAAGCTTCGGTCGTACTTTAGTGATGTGTCGCCCAACAACTGTGTTTTGAAAATTAGTTACGTTATTATTATTGTTTATGTTATGTTAGTGTTAGTTTTAGCACTTTTATTTTAAAGCATGTCGGTATAATTGTATTGGTTCGAAAAAATACAAATTTATCAAAAATAAGCACTATTTGTTAACTAAACTTAATAATACTTTTACCGTATTTTAATCGACATAAATTGGACGTTTCACAACTGTTAAATTGACAGTTTAGAGCGGTATATAATTTCACTACCGCTTATCTTCCGGTGAAAATGTATTCGAACATGATTTCACTGAAACCCCATAGAAAATATAATTTCACTATAACACGTGTATCCATGGGCGTGGGTCAACGTGCACCGAGGCCAAGAAAATTAACAAAAAACTTTCGTTCCTCCTGGAACATCACACTTTTAAATCTGTCTATTTATTTCAGTTAGTGTACCCCGTTCAAGTTCACGGTCCACGAACAGGTGACGCGTTGTTTTCACTGACAGATGGGCGCATCTTCTTTCATTCCGCCGGTCGTCCCATAAAACATGACGTCAATAAAACCGTTGACATTTTGAAGGGACATGCACATTAATTGGTACTTAATTTTATCCGGTATACCGAATGTTGAAACGGTCGGTAGACGTATATAATGTAGAAACACTCTTGCACCATATAAAGTAAACGTATGTATATGCCGTAATTTGGTTTAAGATAAAATAAAAATTCCACTTTTTAAATATACAAATATAATAAACGAACTAATGATGCAATAAACGTACCCTCCTGCCAAAATTAATGTAGACTCAGAAAGTCAACGGTCATTATTTATAATTTCGTTTAAAAAAATCTTTAATTCGTTATCATGTTTTGCCATGTACCTATCGATATATATTCCTCTTATTTTGTTGATACTAATATATTTTTTTGTATTGATTGAATTATTATTATTAAATATTTCTTTCACAGAGAATGTTTGAAATGCATACTTGATAGTCAGCAATTTCACTTAGATTATAGTATTGATAGAATAATGGATGGATATAAATAAAACAATGTTATAACACTACTTGGTTTTATTAGCACAACTCGAGTTTCGAGAGAAACAGTAACTATAATATACAAATATAGGAGACAGTAGTTAGTTTAATACTTCATCTGTTGATGAGAGTTACAGTTTCTCTCGAAACTTGAGTTGTGCTAATAAACTCAAGTAGAGTTATAACATTGTTTTATTTATATCCATCAACTTATATTAGCCACTGCATCGAATTTAATGTGCTGTACAAACGATTAATAACATGCTGAAGAAGAAACCGATAGACGTATTTGATTCATTACATAGTTAATACAATGTAATAATAATGGATTTTAACTACAAAGTTGATTTTGTTAATCTTGAAGATATTTAAAAAAAAAATTGCGCAAAACATTTTTTTACTGCTCACTCTCCTAATTTACTGTGATGATACACAGTTTTAAAAACTTTCTACATAAATATTTTAAAAGGCTGTCAAAAACCGCATCAAAATTGTTCCAGCCGTTCTCGTGATATTTTAGATATACATAGAGGAAATTTCATAAAAATTATCAATAAAATAAAATTTATTTACACAATAAGCGTTTTAAAACCTCGGTAACCAACTACTAATACGTTCAGGATGAACATGCAAAAATGTATAATAAATAGAGTATACGCGAAATCCTGTCCGACTACGTCCACAGGATGTGATTTAATAGGTCAGCAAATAAAAATCTGTTATTGAAAGTTGGCGTCTTACATTTAACAAAATTTCGTTTATATTATCAAGCTCCTGACAAGAATGCGGTTTTTAATAAAGTATAATTTTTGTTTTAAAAGATTATTTAATTTATAATAGAGAACAATAGACAAAAGGTATTTGTGCATAATAAAAATACGTAGGTTTTATGTTACATTATACATATACACTTAAATACTTTATTGGACCATTTGCCTCCAAATACATTTAAAAAAAAAAAGTTATTTAATTGACTGTAGAAATTTACGATTAATATTGCTTAATAACACAATAATCTATCTGCAAAAGATGCATTTTCAAATTGCGGATTTATTTAGAATAAACGATTCTCTATGCGTAATACAAAACAATAATTTTTCAACAAATATAGAAAGTGAAATAATCTATAACGTATTCATGATTCCAAGTTAAAAAATTAACACAATAACGTACCGCCTTATAATTAAAAATTGCACCACCAACAGATACAAATAGACGCGTACAAATACCTTACGCTATTTAATAATTAAGCTTGTCACAAAGTTTACCAGATGCAACTATTTTTGAATATAATTCAATATTAGTATTTAAATTAGACCTAATGATTGTATAAATAAGAAAGTATTGTGTCAAAATATAAATCAATGCATTAAATTCAACAAAAAATCCACTGTATATGGTTGTATGACAATATGACACCGCAGTCTAATAAGGCAATACTAAAATGGCTAAAATCTTAGCATGTGAGAAATAGCGACGTCGATACTCAATGTCTCTAAAATATGTTTGAATTCAATAAGTTCTAGAGGAGGCTCTTGGTGAAAACAAAACACAAGAGTATGCAAAGATGTTAGGTACCTAATTTTCTAACGCAACGCAGTTTTAGAGACAATTTTATATTAAATTTTTTGTTAAAATCATCAACCAAATAATGTGTATTAACATAAATAAAAATTAAAAAGTAAGTAAAAAGATAGAAAATTTGATAACTGTTCAAAGGTTTTTGATGAAACTTTGAGGAATTCCAAGATTATTTTGTAAATTGAATTAAAACTAGTGATGAGCTAAACCGTTATTTTAAAAGTTATTGTAACTGTGATTGTGAAATTTGTGTTCGTTTATAACAATGATTATAGTAACTGATTATTCATAATTCGGCGAGCAATCACTGATATATTGAAAACAAAACCTCTAACAGTTAAATATCAGTTATCGATAATCGTTTTAAAAGAAATACCAAACGCACAATCACAATTATAATAACGTTTAGTTCATCACTAGTTAAAACATTGTTTTATTCTACTATATTTTTTATTGTGTTAAACGTTAGAACGTTTTCGGGAACAGTTTTTAGTTGAATTATAATATTGATAATGGGAAAATGTTCCCGAAAACGTTCTAACGTTAAAAATAAAAAATATAGTTGAATAAAACCGTGCTTTAACTCAATTTACAAAATAGAAAATTTGAAATTATATTCTCATTATTGAATGCTTCTTTTTACAATTTCTAGAGATGAGCTACTTTGCACGATATTTCTCACAAAACGTACATTGCAATGTCTAGATGCAAATACGCAAATAAAAATAAGCGAGTTGTCTCATTCGATTTTGATCCCTGCGCAACCGTTGCAGAAGCAACACTCTTCCAGACAGATTCATCTGGTACTTGCGCTCTTCACCCGCAGATGAGAAGAGGCAAAGTGGTCCGTTGCAAGAGAGTTCACACGCTTTTTCTATTGTTCGACAGCGAAAAATTAACGCCGTTCATTGGATGAAAGAGATATTTTCGAAGATTAGTAAGTAGGTTATGAGAGGTTAACCGATTTTAAAATAAGCAGAGTTAAAACAAAATGTAATAACATTATTTTCGGTAGTTTTATATCAGTGAGTCTGGGTGTTGTTTTCTTTTAAAAAAAATTAACAGTTAACAACCAATTGTATAATTGTACAATTGTATCTGTCACATTTATGTGTTGCAGTCGCAGAACTCGGTCTCAGTCCAGCAGAAATTCACCCGGCCTCGTCCATCCCAGGAACTCCCAGCGAGAAACCCACACCCTAATAAATTCGCGGAAATGTTCGAGATTCTTTTCATTTCTTAATAGGTCATCGTTCCGGGAAATCCGACAACCTATTCCTTCTAAGACATTAGAAAGAACTAATTCAGCCCATTTCTTGTGTACACACATCGTTCCGGTGCTACTATTCCCGCATATTATGTACAACCCACAATTATTCTGCTATGAATTCTCACAACATTCAATTGATGTAATTTTCATGTTTCATGAATATTATATTTTTTGTTGGTAACATAACAATTCTGTTTTGTGAAGGTAAATGCAGTTCCCAGTCAATAAAACACAATCAGAAATAGATACCAACGCTTAATAAAATGCATGCGTACAAATTGAATACACTATGAATACACGCGGTAATGCACACGGCAGCCCCAAGTGTGCAGGCAAATCTCGGTTTACGAATGAGTTTCGTTCAATGACGCTGTTCGTTATACGTTTCGTTCGTTGTGTGTGGCTGGCATTCCTATATTTGTATTTGTATTACAGAAATTTGTATTCCATTCTTATTGTAAAGTTGTAAATATTCAGAACATAGGTCTTTGATATTTTAAATACTAATTAAATGTATTAATTAGAAAGATATACATATAGAATCAATTTTATCGAAAAATATTGTTGTTGTGCTACCGGAATTAGAACCTGGATCTCTTTCCAAACCGGGAAAGGTGCATTATCCAACTATGCTACAGCGACAGTACTTTTTGACGACAAATTTTCGAACCCATATGTTACACTTTTCAAATTAATACATCTATCTAATTTTTATTTGAAAAGGTTTTTTAAAAAGAGATAATTAATATGTAGGGGGTAAAATGGGGTATTTAAAGTTTACAAGCGCTTAATTTGTCAAAATATTGTTATGTTACTGCCTTATTGGTTTAACTTGGCCACTCAATATATTACAAATGAAGTAATTAATTTAATTTTCCCACTTCTAGATCAGGCAGGAAAAACAAAATAATGCTGAGAGTTAGTTAACCCACTTTCCCGTGTGGTGGAGCAAAGTGGGACAATATAATGGGATACTTTTAAGACTATCCAACAAAGTCAGTATCGGTAAATTTAGTATACATACATATATTTATTGAAAAATAATTTTAATATAAGTTTGACAACTCTGTATGTACTGATAAAACGGTGCTTTATTACCATTATTTTATATCAAATAAGTGCAGCCCCCCACCATGCCTCGCTACCCCACTAAGCGCCCTTTTTACTATACGTACAAATATACCTTTTTTAACTCTTCAATATATTTTCTTCTTCAATATTAGTAAAATTGTATACTTTGTAGAGTTTCATCATAATGGATGAATATAAATGAAACTCTATTTATTACTCTACTTGAGTTCATTAGCACTACTCGAGTTTCGAGAGAACAGTAACTCTCATCGACAGGTGAAGTATTAAATTATGGATGGATGGATATATCCATTATCAAAATTACTTTGTAGCCACATACTATATAAATAATAAGACCGCTATTTATTGATTAATCAACATGCTTCGACACCTACGGTAACTTCTACATGAAACAATGTATACTAAAATCATAAATACAAGCATAGATAAAAACAAAACTATAAAGTGGTGGGTAACTAAGTAGGAACTAAGATGAAAACAAATTTTAAAAAGTGACTAATTACAAAGAGGATTTGGTTATTTAAAATATTTGGCTTGCTATCACGACTTTTTCTTATACATTATTTAATATACATTATAGTGATTTAAACAAAGTGTTTTTGTCTTATTATTTATACACGAATATATTCATTAGAAATATGTTATATTCGTAAATAGAACGTTGTTCACGTTGAAGAAGCGTAGGGGAATATTAACGTTTTTACATGTATTTTGGTTGACACGGTTTCATCCGTTTCCATCCATATTTTCTTCAATATCGCTATTACATAATTAGCCACAGTATTTCGTATTATGTTAACAGCTTTGCGTTCTCCCTTGATTAAAATCAGATTACCTGTATATATATTTAATTATTAAATAAATCGCTTACAACAGCAACCTTCCGAAATGGGACACAAACGGTATCAAATATTTCGTAAGCCGTGGCCTTTATTCCTAATTGTTTAAGACTAGCCCCTACAATCAAATAAAATAAATAAATAATGTTGTAATCCATCACAATTATGTACACATTACATAAGCATAACTAATCAATACGATCCAAGTAAACTTTGAAAGGGACCGAGGTTGTGTTGGTTCTGTCAAGTTCTTGAGAATTCTTAACGTCAACAATCTAAATTTGCTCATATGTGTCAAAGTTAACATAACATTCCAATTTCGGCCTTGTTGTTTGACCATATTGTTTCTTATACTGGAATAAGGCCGACTAAAGATCAAGTACTGGAGTAAAGCAGACGGGATCAAGTGAGAATACTGGATAAATAAATATATAAACAAATAATAAATATCTCATAGAGACGAAGCTATTTTTTTATTAAGTGATCACTTTATAGAAATATAACGTTCACCATTCTCACCCATTAATCAATCTCCATGTCTATCAAATTTTTGGTACTTGTATATTTCCATTAAATATAATAAAAAATAACTTCGTCTATATGAGATATCCATTATTTGTTTAATATCAGTGCCTTTGTAGGTGAAAATCCAGTAATTATGTGTTCTTGGACATATTCAAATATTGCTAATAAATATGTTATTTCATCCGTTACTCATTCCGAGTTCCGATAATATTTATTATGCTCAGTTTAAAACAGAAATCGTGTTATACTTGTGTGTGTTCAAGCATATAGCCGTTTCATTACAACAAGATCACGAAACGTTGTTGTGAACACCGCGCACTGTCACGTGTTTTCATATCATTGACCTTGGAAATCATGTGCCTTGCGTGCAATAATTATATTTAAGATGTTTTCAACACAGCTTTGACATATTATCTTTGTACGACTATCTACAAGGGATTATTAAGGTACCCGTTTCATTAAAATAAAATACAGTCAGTAATCAAAAAAATCCGCATATACCTATGCGGTTTCGTATATATACATATATATTTTTTATTAATATTAAAAATATAATACAATTTCAATAATCAGTGGATATATATATTTTAACATTTGTTTCTTCTCTATGAGGGTAAGACTCGTGTATAGAGAAGGAGTATATTCGAGTTAATTTATGTTTCAGTTAGTCTGTGTACATATTTTTTTAACTTCAGTTACAAATTAATGATAGTCCGTAATTTTTCTAATTGTGATGGGGAGATTGTTAAAAAATTTGATACCTTGATAAATATATTGATTTTAAGTTGCGGTATATTTTAGTTTACGGATATCAATTTTATCTCTATATCTTGTAGATCGGAATTCGCTTCTAAAATTTAATCGATTTTTAATTTTGAATTATTGAATTTTTGGTACTTTAAAATCTATGAAAAGTTGTATACTTGGATAGGCTTTTTTTTTTTAGAATAATTTTTATTATCATTTTTTGAGTGATTTCTAATTGTGACATTGAAGTTTCATATGCACCTCCCCCATCCAATAATACCGTATTGCGTAAATGTGACTGTACAAACGCGTAATATATTATTTTCAAATATGTAGGTGATAAGATGTTTCCGAGTCTAAAAAATATGTAGGCAATTTTACTTATTTTGTTTCGTGACATTAGTGATATGTTCTTTCCATTTGAGATTGTTATCTATTATGATTCCAAGGTACTTGTGATACAGTATTTTTCTTCAATTGATGAACATTGGTCACAGGTGTTTTCTTTCTCTATATATATATATATATATATATTGATGTACGAATAGATCCTAGTAGGGAAGCGCCCAGGAAATACAGTCAATAGGTGCAATTGCTTAACGATATTACGTCAACATTTACGCAATAAATAATATATTGTACGGACATCCGATTTTTTTCCATAACCATAAATAGTACGAACAAGAACGACGAGAAAAACCTGAGACCGCTCGAACATAATACGACTCGGACAATGCGACAATAACTCAGACGAGTTTATCGTTATCGGTGTGTTGTGCGACCAAACATTTTAATAAATTTAAAAACATTAATAATCATAGAAACCAGTACTGCAATCACGTAATATAATATTATATATCACTTTGCATTATCGTCTTCAATTTTCAATGACAATGTTAATATATTATTTTTTACCGATAATGATATGAATCCACAATGACATGGTCCACCTTCGCTGTTTACATTTTTTAATTTCGGTTCTTGGTATCGCTTTTATTTGATATTAATTAAGAGGGTCCAGGTAGTCATATTTGTCTACAATCGCACAATTCACGGCCTGTCTTTTATTGTTGAATCTGGAAATTATCATCATTTTGGTTATATCTATGTAAAAAACATTATTGGTATGATGCAAATGTTTTTATGTATTTTTATTATACAAACATTTTTATTTGCTGTAATTGACGTATGCCATCTGTTTTAAAACTGTTCTATTAAAATTCTTTTTTCACACTTTTTTTCAATTGAACAGTGAGGAGCCCTTGAATTTTTTTATATGGCGGTGGGTAGAGAATATTTACGTTATTGTTTATCGTTAAGACAATGGCGTGACTATGGCAACCAAAAATATTAATTACGTGAATGGTAACCCAGCACAAATTGATTGAAAATTGGGATGTAAGGTAGCACCGTCCGTATTCTCCTTGCCTTGTGCCATTCGACTCAAACATACTCAGGAGGTTAAAATATTTTTCAATGATAAAAATTCGTTAAAACAACTTGATTCATTTTTTGCATCGAAGTCTATCCATTTTGAAACCCTTTCTACCCCGAATTATTACATTTTAGTACATAACGACTGTATTTTTTTTGTAGTATTCTTCAAACATATAAAACAAATTGTGATGGAAAATTAAAAAAATAATAATAATTATAATTTGTGGTACTTACAGTCAGACATTACATGACATGACACAAAAGATAAAAAAATAAAGCACAGTACATAACATATGAAAGAAATATACTAAAACGTTACAAAATGTTAAAAATTTAAGAAAAAAATAATTCAGGTCAAAATAACAATTAATAATCAAAAGTAATAAAAGCGCGTCAAACCTAACCTTGTAACAATGCGCAACCGACATTTCACCTGCCGCAGTGTTGACATAACAGAAAAATTACTAATGTTAATAGTCTAAATAAATCAAGTAGACTATTTTTTACGTAGAGTTAGTAGTATCGTCAGAGAATCGACACCGCAACAAGATATGACAAGATAAAGTAGTTGATGGTACATTAAAGTACCGTCAGGGTAGAGAGGGTTAATAAAAATTGTATAAATTTGCGTAAACTATAATATCAAATGAGGGAAATTAAATATAGCTTTGAAAGAAAAATTTCAATAAGTACTATATCAAAACTGTTCCGAGGCTGTACGAGAAATATTACAAGAAAGCGGCCGGCCAATCAGTGATGTTGCTCGCGTCTTGTAGAAGTATATTATTAAAAAACTTGTTTTTGCAGAATAATCGTAAACCCAATGCGGAAAAGTGAGAGGTAACGCCTGAGATAAAATAGCGGAGATCTGGCGATTTCAATGTGGAACATAATTAACATTTAACACTGATAATGACGCAATATTTAAAATATAATAATTACGAAATTCGCCATTCTTTAATAGCATCAATTATGTATTCACTAACTTACGATTTCACTTCAATATTTTCATTTACCTAATTTCGCTTTAATTCAATGACGCTTTAAGACGTTACGGAATGACTGCGTTTTTGGCGTCAGTTTATCGTTTAAATTGCTCGAATCCCAAATCTTCTGAATCTGGCATCTCATCATGATTCCTTGCCCGAGATGAATCATTCAGAACTCTAAAACTCGGGAGAGATTTAAATACAGACAGTAAAGTTTCATACTTATTCAATATCTTATACATGGTCCCCTTCGAAATAGTCCTTTCCTAAAGCTCTTGGTTCAACGTGTTAAAGTTTATATTCAAAATCTATTAGAGCACGCGTCGTAATCCGTTCCACCCCCGCTCGTGACACCAAATGATGAGTCAACTCTTTACCATGTTATAATTAACTAACATATAATTACGCATTATTCCCGTACAAATTTGTCGACAGGATAGAACGCTACACTCTCTTGACTTTACATGTCAGTATGTATTAGTGCACCTGTAATATCGCACACCTAGATCAAAACTGAGACAACTCAAAAAGTCATTTTTCAGTAGACAAAAAATAAAAACATTTTTTTCCATTTTTTGTTACTCAAGTAATGAAACTAAATAACATTTTAGGTCATGTATCTGAAAATGGCACAATTCGAGAATTGGCGCTAAGTTAGTTACGTACATGACATAATAATAACTAAAATTCTTGGTTTTTTGAGTTGTCTTAGTTTTGATCTAGGTGTGCGATATATTTTATGGACGACAGACGTTCCTCTTGCCTCCAGCCTCCCTATTCTTATCTAATAAAATAATAAAGTTACGTATTAAATAATATATATATATATATATAATCTTCATTTTACATGCCCAAATAATCACATCTTTATATTTATTCAGGAAAGTTTAAATACTAATTGAATTCGAGACCTGTCACAATTGACAGGTCTTAAAATCATGAATATGAATATTAAGAAACTGCATAGATGTAACCCGTCAATGATGACGAAAAATTAATAAAAACAACATACATATTTCATCATCTTTCATTTAAATGTTCAAATTGAAAATTCTACTACTTATCATAATGCCGTAGACAGAGAGGATGGAATGCCATAATATTATGTCCTGATATACCGCTCATATCTTGAAATAAATATTATATTACACTCGGGAATACTCGATAACATTTTAAAATATGTAAACCAACTCATAGTATCATATATATTATTAAATTGTAACATTATTGATATATGAGGCGCATTTTTTAAGCATCGGATTTTTTTTTAAAGAAATACAACATCCTTTTTACAACACTTTACTTTTTTCGGACGCTATACACCAAATAAACTACTTCTCAACATAGTCGCCACTATTATTAAGCCACTTGTCATATCGGCGCACCAATTTTTGTATACATTCGTCATAAAACGACGCCGCCTGGGATGAAAACCACGTATGTACTCCGTCGGACCGTATATCACAGTTGGCTGGCTGATCTATTGTCTTGAACATTTCAACCACTCACTACAAAATGGTCACACTGTGTGAATGTATCACACGTTGCATGTGGTGAGTCAACAGACGAAGGAAACCATTGCGCATGTGCAACATAGCAACCGCAGCGCTACACTTAAAAAACGCGCCGAAGACGAAATTGAAATATCTGAATTTTGAGTTAATGATGCAGAAAATTCAAAAATCATTCTATTATTTTGCTTCGAGACCAACTCGAAATGTACAATTCCGAATTTGAGAAGCACTGGTATAGTCTGGAAATGTAAGGAATTGCGTAAAATACTGGTTAAAGAGAATACTATTTTATTTTTCAATTAACATATTTCATATCTCTACATATTGACAAAAGACAATGAATAGAAATTAAGCGCAGCGCAGACGTTAATTTCTTATAATTGCATCAAAACTTTTAAGTTGTTTGTCACATAACAACATTTTCTTAGAAGTGCGATTCATTCGGTGTGTTGTAAATTTTTTTTTAAATTTGCGCTTTATCATACACGTATTGAAATATCACTTTGAACTTTCGATTTTTTGGCAGCTACTACGTACATAATTTTTTATTTCAAAATAAATAAATTAACATCACGTCATGTTAGGCGGCTCTGCCGTACTCTGTGTGAGCGCGCCCAGTTTCAATCGCGGAACATTAGTAAAAAACGATTCGGTACAATTTACGACTAATTCGGTAGAAAATACTTTCGAAAATGTCTTCTGGGGAAAACACAATTTTGTTGCGCAACACATATATTACGTACCCATATTTGATGGCTTATTTGCATTTTAATGCAAGCACATTAAGTTTTCCGCACTGACATTGCGAAAAATATGTAAACACGGCATTAATTTTTTAATAAAATATTTAATGTTAGATTTTAACACATTCATTTTTATTAATTGTATGCCAACTTGGACGGCCTGATGTAAAATGCAAATAACATTTGTAATTTTAATATTATTAAAAAAATATATTATTATACGAAAGTGTACTTTGTTAACTTTTTTTAAATCTATGTGTGAAAAATAACACCACTTAAATGACCTCCAAAGTATTTTCCATTACATTACGCAACGTTTCTGTCTCCAAATTTGTTATTTCTGCGCGAATATTTTGTTTAAGCTCCTGAATTGTTGTCGGTTTGTTCATGTAAACTCGGCCTTTCAAATAGCCCCACAAAAAAAAATCAGGCGCCGTCAAATCTGGGGAACGGGGAGGCCAAGCAAACTCGGCATTTTTTGAAATTAGCCGGTCACCGAAAATAGATCGTCGCGAAACACAATAAAATTTAATAATTTGAACGCACTCTTGCACTGGGTATGTAGGCATTATAAACTTTCATAAATTCTTTATTATCTGCAAAAAAAATATAATTAAAAATAAACCCCATCAAAGTTATAAATTTTTAAAAACAGTCAGCCCGAGTTGGCCCACCCTTTACTAAAATGTTGAAATGTACGTAGCATAAGTGCATTAGTTATAATAAAATATAAAATGATAGAAATGTAAGAATCACGACAATTAGGGCATGTAAAATTAATTCCGAGAAAGAGCATTACCGATAACAAGTGATGAGAAAAAATACTACTCTCGACTCACTGGTGTGTTTGTGATTGGTATTCAATAATATCAGTGACTGTGATCACAGTTTCATTACGAATACACGGAATAAAAAAGCATAATTATGAGCGAATTTATTTATATTATTAAAGCTTCATTTGCGTAAAAAACATATTCTAGCATAAATAATTAATATAAATCTAATTTAAAATCATCATAAAGAGAATTAAAATACATAATAAATAAATAAAAATTTGTTTGGGTCAAATTCTCAGAAAATCAGGCCTATTCTCAAAATTGCAATATTGAAATGAAGGTGATTGTTACACCAACCCTCAAAAATAGACAGATAGTTTTGACAGATTATGGTACGTTTATCTCCCTCACTCCCTCACTCTCTCTCCCTCTCTCTCATTCATAACACTATTTTTGAGGGTTGGTGTAACAATCACCTTCATTTCAATATTGCAATTTTGAGAATAGGCCTGATTATGTGAATCTACTAGATGGCACAAATCAAATTACAAAAAATCTGGTAGATGGCGCTGTTTCAAGTGAGAATAGATTTAAAAAACAGAAAATCAATAGAATTTTTAATAAAAATAAAATTGAATCACGATATTCCCAGATATTCAATCACTGACAGTGAGTGTGACTCTAAAACATCAATGATTGACTCACGGTTCGTGATTTTGAGCTCATCATGAATTACTTGCTCGGATGGACGTTTATGTCGATCGTAAAATGGACGTAGCCGCACAGTAAGTGTCGCGATTTTCGAAATAAACTTGCACAATTTGCAAGCGTTGTTCTAGCAAGAGTATATTCATGGTGAAATGGCAAACCAAACTTAGCACAAATCAGCTGTCAGCTGTCAAATTGGCTGTCGCTGGAAAAAGTGTTGCCAAACCACATCCTTTATTATAGTGAACAGTGAATTCCATCCGTTCCTAATTTTGCACACATATCTATAGAATTCTGCGTAAAGCATTCCCCCCCCCACACAAACCACCATTTTAAATTATAATTATATAAATCTGAATCCTGGGCATCGCCGGGTAGGAACCGCCAGTATGTAATATATATAATAAAATTTCTCGAATGCGTGTCCAAGAATGTATTTTTTTTTTTTTTTGGTATATTACGTTCTTCAACAGACAACACATAAAAAGCAAATGTGGTTATTACACTGTGACCATTCTGTACGGTCTACAGAATAACAGGAATGTCACGTAGACAGGCCCGAGACAAAACAAGACGAAAGTATAGAAACCGCATGACACACAAAGGGTTTAGAGCAATGAAAGAGTTCCAATAAGGTCATTGTGCGTGTACGTTACGTGGAAAGTTGTACTTGTAGTTGTTAATGTTTCGCATGAGATTCATAGAGGATTGCCCAAGATCAAGATTAGGGTCCATCCGCTCGAATCATCTTCATATGGAAAACACCCTATTTGAACATCGCGCCGTGAACGACGACATTTTACAAATAACCCCAAAAAACTTTGATATTCATCAAGCAGCGAATCTCACCCCATGAATTTGGTTAATTATAATGTTGTAAAATCTGTTTCTAATTTTATTTATATTTCCTTGAGAATAGCTGTCGGAAGCAGGTGGGAGGCAGAATAGCCAATTCTGTTCATAGTACCTACAAGTCTCATGTTCTATCTTGGGTGAAACTGGTGGACGCGCTGACGGTGCACATCACATTTTGGCTAACGCTCTCTTTTTGTAGACAAATTTAAATAGAAACTGGTACATTACATCGGAGAAAAAATCAATATTAACGATTACGTTAATTTTTTTTCTAAAGGTATATTTTTCAAATAGAACAAATGACTCAAAATTTGTGTATAATCGTGTGAGAACTGTTAACTAAAATGTATTTTTATTTTTTATCTTTGTTTAATTAACCACTAAAATGAGTTTAAATACATCTACCGGTTTCGAAAAATACCATGTTCTTCTTCAGGATGCATGATGTTTTAGTTAGTTATGACATCCTGAAGAAGAAAATGGTATTTTTCGAAACCGGTAGATGTATTTAAACTCATTTTAGTGGTTAATTAAACAAAGATAAAAAATAAAAATATGAATCTTAACCACAAAGATAACATTGCTGATTTTAAAAGTATAAAATGTATTTATTTTTAAAAAGTAATTTTCTAAAATTTTAGATACATACACATTGTAAATGATCAGTTTTAGATGCAATACTAAGTGAAACTCTTTTTTTCTGATACTTATCTTTTCCAATTTATTTAATTTTAATCAAATCTTTTCATCATTAAATGTGGAACCTTAACCTGCAGATTTAATCTTCCTCTTCTGCTGATCTGCGTTCAGTATTAAAATTCTTGCATTATTCATAAAATACATTTCTATTTCACGATGAAAATTTATTTAATTTATTTTTATAATCTAAAATATAAAATGTATAAGTGCACAAAAACTATACTGCTGAACAACACGAGATATAATAACGCGGGCCAATACAGGCTGTTTAAAAAAAATCGCATTGTTATGCCACCGAACCATTTTTATGGCGTGATTCAACAATTACTTTTACCGGATTCGCGAAGACTCTCGCTTTTGACATAATAAAAAAGTAAAGTCTTTTGGTTCCGCACTAGAGAACTAATTTGACTGTTAATAATAATTTTGTTACGTTACCTTTATTTCAACTAAAATTCGTGTAACGCGATATCTAAATATTAGAGGTTTTTTAAATTTCTTCCCACGACCAGTTGAGTCGATTGGACTCTGCTTTGTGCCAAGTGATTAGATGAGATACGGTCTGGGTAAGGAAATCGGATAGAGAACAAAAGACTTTTACGAGGTTTCAATTTAGATCTTTTGTCTATGACTCACTGGACTATATTGGACTCAGACTGTAGTGTCATTGCCAGTTGACTTCTTTTCTTATCTATGCTGTCTTCTCTCTTATCTATTGGTCATGTCGGTACGCATAGAACCCGTGAATAATTGTTAATATGATAATGAAAAGAAAACGTACATCCCGCGCCGATAGAATCTACCGTAATGAAATTGCGCGATTCTTGAGTCGCGCGTCCCGCGGATTGGATTACAACGATTCCGGTCGTAAATCGGAATCGCCGAAGGGGGGGTGGTAAAGGAAGGAAGGAAATAAGGGACTTGGATTAACGGGGATTTGGATCGATGATGGGAGGGAGTCCAGTCGAAGGAGCAGTGGATCTCGGGGAATCGGGAATCAGAAGGACTGCTCGCCTTACCTCGTGTATGACGCCTCCGTTACTCCCGAAGTCGCAGCCGAGATCACACAAACAGACGGGCAGATATCCGCTTTCAAATGAAGACGGCGATATCACTCACATCACCCGCGGCTCACACAATAATCACTGTGCACAAATCACAGGATCACAATACACTAATGCATTCGCGGTGTCGCAACCGAACAAGTATCGCGTCGCGTTAACGTCTGCTGTCACTAAAAACAAGCAGTAGGGAAAAAGGATGGGTGGGAATTTGAACGTGGAAAGGTATCAATAATATAGGTCGCGACCGATTCTCAAGAAGCGCCAAAAATGTGTTCGATGAATACGGAACAGATAACATAATTTTTGGTTATGTTTGCGACACAATATTTTTCTAAATCTGCGAGGGTATAATTGAGCATAACCAAAAAATTTCATGTGTTCTTAAAATTAACTTAAATTTAAGGTGTTAAAACCATAATGCACATTATACTGATAAAATAGCATTATTGTCTATCCGCGATTCTTAACATCACCATCTAGATATCATTTTTGTTCGTTTTGTGGAATAATTTTAATTACATCGATATTTTATTTACGTGTGGATTGTTTTGGGGAAAGCGCGATTAGGGTTTTCATAAAAAACTATTTTTGTAACGTAGTAATTTTTTTTTCATATTGGCAACAAATGCAAAGTACACAATAGATTGCTTATCTGCTAGTACATGTGTAACGTTTCATGTAATCAGTTTGCGGTTAGACATTTTAAATATAAAACTAAAAAAAAATTGTATCTAACTGATTAGTTTTATACCGCCATGAAAAAGGAGAGATTCGCTTCAAAACTGATATCGAAAGAAGAAAAAATCAGTGATTTTTTGTTTATCTGAGAAATTCATACAAAACAATGAGATTGGGCAGTTAAATAATCTGGCAAATTTTACAAAGAAAAACTACAAAAACATTTTTTAGTATGAGCATTAACAGCTCAATGACACAATACACAAAAAAGTATGGTATATATATATATATATATATAGTATAATTCAAATTATAGTGCGGCTGCCCACCGCAGCCTGTAGTGTAGATACTACAATGGGTATGAACCCTGCATATATATATCTAAACAAATTAACATTAAAAATATACGAAACAATAAAATAATACATAAGATAATTACATACAGAAACTTTAATATAATTATAGGTATATACAAATATGTTCTTATGAAAAAGTGGCAAGTAAAAGTTTTTTATAGCTTAACAATGAATTGGAGAATATGTCTAACTCATTTACTATATTAATTTCATTATACATGCGTGAAATCGGATTAAATAACGCAATATTACTGTGGTAGGAATCTAGTCTGAATGTTTCATGCTTCCTTAAAGATCTGGTACTAGTGTGCTGAAATATCTGATTGCGATGGTATTTATTTGTAAAATACACACTAAGAAAATATCGGCATAATTTATAAGATAAATTGATGCAAATTAACATGAACACGAACATCAAGAGAACAAGAAGAGGAAAACAGACCGAGTCTGCCATTCAGGAAGAAGGCTAAATCTCAGAAATCGATAATGTACAGTGCGATGAAGATTTTTAATGAAATGACAGGAGACACA
Organism: Eubasilissa splendida; assembly: GCA_031772225.1. Taxonomy (NCBI): domain Eukaryota; kingdom Metazoa; phylum Arthropoda; class Insecta; order Trichoptera; family Phryganeidae; genus Eubasilissa; species Eubasilissa splendida. The sequence continues at coordinate 17,566,092 of CM062868.1, forward strand.
CAGAAGGGGGAGAAACTACATTTTTCAAAATGAAACTAAACAAATATGTGAAAGATAAATTGTAATAAAATAATAAAAAGGAACGATTTTGTTTTTATTAAGGAGAGCACATACTTATTGTGAAGTTGTAATTATTCAGAATATAGGTCTATGATATTTTTTTATATACTCGAGGGTATTTAAGATTCAGTAAAAATAAAGAAGATGGCTTTCAAATAATCGAACGATACGAGTATCAATTTGAAAAGTGTAACATATAGGTTCGAAAATTTATCGTCAATGTACTGTGTTGCCGTAGCATAATCGGATAATCCAATTTTCATGGATAGAAAGAGGTTCGAATTCCGGTAGCAATAACAATATTTATTGATAAAATAGATTTTATATGTATATCTTTCTAATTAATACATTTAATTTGGATTTTGAAAATAAATAATTTAATTAACAATCTTGTACAGAAACATAGGAGCAGCAATATTCCATCTCACGTTGAGAAATCTGCTAATACCCGATTTATCTACAAGCTCAAGGATTTCACAGCACCATAAAATGACAGGTATACAATGTGTACAGGTATTCGATCGTAAACTGATACGTTCTGGCAATACTTTAGCGCAGAAATTGCAACAGACACAATTTGACCCAAATTCGCAAGTGGTGTGATGAAGTGGCTATCGTTATGGCCGCAGGTTCACTGACACGCAACTTTGCCTACATTCGAGGCACATCGAGCATTGTAACATTGTGACCGAGTATTTCGGCCAGTTTACAAGTCACTTTAGTGCAGTGTGACTCGATTATGGCGCACTTCCGTCGTACAACAGGGGCTACAAACTGGGTCGGACCAAGGAATGCATCACTGCGACGCTGAGAAAATGTTTCTCGATTGCAGGACACAAATATGTAATATATCTGTTATGTTTCCGTTAGAAATACTCTCCATTGCGAAATGCAATACTTCACGTCGACCCCGAACTGAAGATTACTGGAAGAACTGGTATTACTCCACGGTACACGTCACAATTGTAAGATCGACAGTTTTTGTTGAAACTGAAAGTTGTTATCCGACTACGTATCGGCGAAATTGAGTAGCGGATTCTGTTACGAATTGAAACGCTCGGATGTCAGCAAGACCGATTGGATTAAACATGCAAAAAATATTTTAAAACTGGAATCATCAAAGACATAGGAGGGAATGAATCAAGACATGAACAATGCAATGAAATAGATTTAGCAAAATCGATATTAATGGTTTAGAAACTAGCTAGGAGCATTACTTTTGTACGATTTAAATTGGAACAGCCCATTGTTGGCAGACAATTTGCAGTATCTAGAGCATCGGCGGAATGAAGACATACGGGATCATTTCTACCTGCATATCTATGTAAAGTGAGAAATTAGCATCACTGATTTCTCCTGCTCCGGTGAATGGTAGGAAACACGAAGAGCATAGTCGATAACATCAGCCGCATCAGATGAGTGCGAACGCTCAATTTTGAAACGACATTTATGTTTCCACTTCCGTACAATCCGAATTTTTTTAGATTAGGAAATAAATAACGATACACGTCCCATTCAACAGGGTGTGATGGTAAACATGTCCGTATAGATGTAGGTTATGTTGTTACCAATTATATTATACAATCACATATAATATATGTACTACAATATATGTTGTACATAGGATTATGAAGTTTCGTTTAACCAACGTCTTTAGTATGTATTTATTTGTAATTTATTAATAGTGTTTTTAAAGTTTAAGTTTTATAGTAAAATAATACCTTCTTACCCACATAAAAATCAATATAAAAAATGTATGGACGTTTTTATGAACACTTTTTATGACTGAACATGATATTTTTATTGTTTGAAAATCCTTCACGTAATAACTAAACGAAATAATTATTTTTATTATTGGTTAACATAGGAAATAGTTCTACTAATTCTTTTTTGTTTTTCTCAAATCAAAAACAAATTCATGCACTTCAAACGCAAAGAACGGCCATGAAATCAACACGTTAAAAATAGTAAGATAGTAAAATTCGCGAATTAGTAAAAGAGGAAGTAGACACTTCAATGATTTGCACGTTTTTCAATGTTATTCTGTTAAAAAACCAGCATAGGTAACGATTCCATACAAAACGGATAAACCGAAAAGAATTTTCAATTCAGTAAATAGCCAATTATATGACTTGAGTAATTCACTAGCTTAAAGATAGAACACAGTAATATGAATAGCTCAATGCGACGAATACACAAGAGCGCGATGGGTACAACGGTGAGTTGTCGTGGTAGTTTTTAGAACCAAGCAATTAAAGTCTCTACTGGTACACAGATGGCGCTAATTGTAAAATAATGTTTTCATTTATGTTAATCCAATTATTTAATCTATATTTGTTTCCCAGAATTTTTAGTAATGCACAACTTTTTTTCTAGTATGCACTGCACACCCCTGATAATAACAGTGCCAGTATCAAATGCCTGCATAAAACAGTAGGGGTGATACGAACGAAGGTGATCAGATAACTGCACACATGACAAATGCACATACAGACAACAAAGTAATATATAACACGATACCATACATTCCATTGTGATGGGGTCACGTTAAGTTTCATTAAATTCATTCATATTAAGTCACGGTAATATAATAATACGCTAACTGTGTGAAGTTGTTTATAAGTGCAAATTTCTGCGGTCACCTGTTCCGTGCAACAAACAAAATCAGGCCTAATAAACATAGAAACAGCCGAATAGAATCAGTAAACTTCCATACTGTCTGTCCGGCTATACGTGCGCTCTTGAACAGCGTTCAGCACGACATTACGTACACGGAGTTAGCCGATTTTGATTATGTATTATTTCACAGAGCCCGATACGATTCGCTCACGTTCCACCCATACCTGCGATAGAAAGTGAAAGAGATCAAATTGGCGAGGCGCGCGAGGTGCGCCTGGCGGTCGGACGTAAAGGTCAACCAACACTGGAAGATGAGAGAATCGACGATGGTGGAAGAGAATCAAATTTTTATGGAGAATCATAAAAGATGTTTGATACGAGTATCGCGGGAGCTCAGCATTCGAAACAAATTGAAAAGCGTAATCGTAAAAAGTGTGGCATTACCGGCTGTGTGTATAATTAAAGACCCCATAAAGTAGTGATGAGCTCAAAATCACGAACCGTGAGTAAATCACTAATATCTTTGAGTCACACTCACCATCAGTGATTGAATATCTGGAAATATCGTGATTCGTGATTCATTTTTTAATTTAATTTATATTTGGTTGTAAACCGTGCTTCGCCACATGTGCATATGCAACGAAAATATTAATGAATAAATGATCTTATAATTTGTGATAAGCGCCATCTAGTAGATTCTTCCAAAACGTTTTACGCATTTGATCCGAAATGCTGAGAATTTGACCCGCAAAATAAACTCACATTTTTAAAGGGTTTTCATTCGATTTGTGATGATGTAAAATTAGAAATATATATTAATTATATACGCTAGAATGCTTTTAAGACAAATACAGTTTGAATAATATAAGTAAATACGCTCAAAATTATGTTTTTTTTTTTTTTAAATCAAAAATAAATGACTACACTACCTCATTACCATGAAGACATAGGTACTGCGGATCCGTAATTGGGGGCTCCCAGAAGTTTTCGTTCAGAGAAAGTAGACTATCCATAAATTCGCGTCCCGGTCCATCTTTGGCTGTATAGCTCATTATTTATATATGTAAACCATTTGAATATGACAGTTTTAGATTTCACTATCAGACAATAAAACACAACAATAATATTATGGTCCCATACGAACATCCGCCATTTTGACTGTACCGTTCCACTTTGCTCAGCATCTCATCCCACAGACCCACCAGAGAAACTGCCTGTTGCTTTTTCAAATTGGTCAGTTAAATGAGTGCAAGGATCTCCCTCTTCCTCCTATTCTCCGTCCGACGTGATCCACTACGACAAGCTTCTCCAAGCTAATCTGCCCATTATAAATGCTCATTAATTTGTTCATTATTAATCATTTATAAGGTACACAGTTGAAAAGTTTTAGTCTATGACTATCGAAAGAATGATTTGTTTCAATTATGTGGTTAGAAAATCCGAGAAGTTGTTATTTTTAGGCAGTGCCGATGTTCTTTTATTCTCGTATTTAGATTTCTCGCAGTTTGAATTAAATATTAATTATCGCAATCTCCCACATTAGAAAAAAAGCGGAATATATTAAATAATGTGTGTGCTAATTTAGATTCGTAGAAAACAGTAATTAACAACATAAAATTCCCTAACACTTCGTCTTTACTGTCCATATTTACGTTGACGGTATTCTCAAGCCCCGCCCTATTGCTAGAATATATAATAGAAAACACTTAAATTGTATAATCATGTTACACCAGGCAACCGCCAAGTCAATTAATGACATCAAAAATCGGTTACAACCACAGATAGTAAATGAATAGACATGATATGAAATGTATACATAAAAGAGGGGTCCGGAACATTATTTGCGGGACGAGGGGCATTCTACACACATTCATGGTGGTAACATAAATCCGAAAAATCATGGCACATTTATGCAACAGTAAAAGTATTTACTATTCGAAAATTAAATCATTGTGTATTTTTGTGTAAAAATGTATTTTTTATATTAATGCATTCAGTGTTTAAATCTTCATTATAATCGATATATGTTTTTTTTAAAGTTACAGAGCTCTATTATTGCGCGAGTGGCACCAAAGTGATCACGCGGGTGCCACAAAAATGAACATTCGGGACATGGAATTTGCGTTAGTTCAGTTAAGAGACGTTAAATGACCAAAACAAATAATGGTTACAGTTTGGATCAATATCAAACTCTGACACAATCGAGTCCGTGCGATTTCTCCCGACGTGCAAATGGATCCATCACGCGGCTACCTGGCTAGGCCCTCCGGGTCTAAGATTTCGGCCGCCGAACGCTCGCCCCCTGGCCGGCTGGCACCAGCGGAGAAATTACGCTGGCGTCCATCGCAAACTGCTTTCACTGCCGTGCGCATCGGACAACTCTCCTATGACACGACGCCGCGATGGCTGCTAATTTGTATTACGCGCAAGAATAATAAGCGCTTCGAGCCCGGCCTTGTTTCGCAATACATAAAATGTACACAATGACCGATCAATTTGTGTGAATATTGGGTTATTCTGGAAAATATCGTCCGATTTCAACATTCAAATTCAATTAAATACAACCGTAGAGTAAACAAACTTTACTAATGAAAGTAAAGTTATTCGACATGGCTCCATACCAGAATAGTTCAACAATACAATATTTAGATCAGTTTTGATTAAACGTGATGATGAGAAGGATCGCTCCTTTCGAAACTATAGTAGAGACCAAATCTAGACCAGATCCATATATCGAGTAATAATAATAATATTGGATAATTTGTATAGCGCCATTTTAGTAAAAACTTTCACCTCAAGGGCGCTTTACGCATAAACTGTTTGTTACCAATAAATAAATTGTTCTACAATTATCCTTGTTTATTAAAATTAAAAATTGTTATTTTCACTTATGGAAATGACTTTTTGAAAAGGTGCGTTTTTAGATTCTTCTTAAATGATGTCTCTGATGCACTGTTTCTTATGACGGAGGGCAAATAGTTCCATCTGCCACCGCAAACGCTCGTTCACTAAATTTAGACTTCTGGCAACGGTTGGTCGATTCTACAACCCTTCCTGAAGTAGAGGCTGACCTGAGAGTTTGACGTCTACCATTCAAATTGTCTGGGATACAAAGTTCTTAAAGATACAGAGGCGCCATGTTGTATGTCGCCTTGTACATCAACAATTTAAATTCAACTCTTTCAGGGAATCGGAGCCAATGTAGCTGATGTAAAAGGGATGTTATATGAGAGAATTTGGAAACTCCATATATTATCCGTGCAGCCGCATTTAGAATAGATTGTAATCTATCCAGCTGAAACATTGGCAGGAAAGCATAGATGCTATCCTAGTATCCTTCTTCGCATCGTCTTTTCTCATCTAGTATCCGTCATGGAATATCTTATTTGGGATCCTGCATCCGTTGTAGGTGTCCCGACCATCTCATTCGGAGGATGTAATGCTCGTCATTGTACTAGGTTATCCACCCTCCTCCAAGTTGTCCAACAGCTCAGCATTCTTCACCGTTATAATACACTGTCCAGTTTGCATTTCCATAAGATATCATTGTACGGATAACCTGTACATTTCTGACCTTAGGTTTGGTAGAAACGGGGATTCAAATTGTTTGTTTTACAAACATTATATTGATGCGGCACCCACTTGCCTTCAGAGGGAGCCGAAATTCTGACTGACCATTCACTTTCACTGATGGAGAGCCGCGTCACTCGCGATGACCCCACAAAGACAATTATTCACTTAGGCCTGCGGGCAACAATTGTTAGTTGATGAGCGTGTCTTCGTTTCACCATCAATTGACAGCTAATCAAAATCCATTTAGCATGACAACAATGAAAAACTACGCTACAGCGACGATATTTTTAGCGACAAATTTTCGAACCTATATGTTAAATTTAAAATATCACAGACCTGTGTTCTGAATAATTACAACTCCACAATAAGAATGTGTTTTCCTAATAATGAATATGTTTTCATTGTATAGGAAACTAAATAATATATAAAGACGTTTAGAAATGCTGGTAACATTTGTTACAGCGCCAATAGAACGTAAATTCATCCGGAATTTTAACAAAGCTTACATCATGCCCGCTGACTTCACATTTCAAGCCAGTACCAACGTTTCTCGTCATTTTTCATCTCTGTCCCATCATTTTATTACATGTCGTCCGTGTAGAAATAGCTAATCAAACTTTCTGTTTGTATTTAACCATTCAAGTTTAAGTTATTATTATTACAACCTTAGTTATTTCCAAACCTCTCTATCATTACTTTGTATGGCCAACTGTCACTTAAGAGTACTTAAAATTGGAGAGGACTTGTACCAAACACCATTATCCATAGCATTAGAAAATTCCTCTGTAATTATTTTCGGTAATCAGATTTACTTAACCTTTCATAGCTGTCATGGGCGCAGTCAGTAGCGGCCGATGACATAAATAGTGTGTCATAAAAAAAGTTGGATTATTTTATCATATTATTTTGCTTGAGGAGAAAATTTAATTTTATAATCCTTGGGTATGATACATCATTAAGACTAAAAAAATAATAATTATTCTTTTTTTTCATACTTAACGTGGACAGGAATTTTGTCTGCCTCTACAAAATAATGAGTACTTAGTACTTATAGTTAGTTATTTAAATGGCTGAACATTAACAATGCAGTCAAAGCTGAGAGCACTCATTAAACTTTCCTCTCCGATGATGTAAACTGAGTTGACATCGCCTCTAATTATCTCTGTAAATATACTTCTTTCGTAATATGTTCATGTATTGAATAAAATAACTACAATATACAAGTATTTACCATACGCAACAACAAAAATAAGTTTTTTCAATGAACCTGAGATGAATATGTCAATACGTGTATGCGTACGTGCGGAGCGGTGCGGAAGGTGCAGTATGCGAGGCGCGGGGTGCCGCTTGCCGATCGACACTTTAGTGGCTGAGTATGCACTGGCCGAGTTAGACGTGTCTTATGCGTTTTTATGCTATCGTTTGTGATGATCAATGTAATGACCCTGATAGATAGTACGTGTTGATGACATTAAGGTATAATGTAAAAAAAAATAAAGTCAATTAAGGGAATAATTACAGAATACCCTTTTCATGGTTGGAAACATTAAATTATATTACAAAACGAGTGCATAAGTACAGAAGTGCGTGGATTCCAAGGTCAACGACGTCTAATAACGAAACACGCGACAGTGCTCGGAGTTTTAAAGCGAATAGTGTTAATTTGACTTTGATCGACTATTAACCGTACATAATAACTGTTTTAACCCTTTGCACTCCAGACTATTTTTGGTTTGACATACCAGCAACTTCAGAGCATTTAATGCAAATTCAAGCAAAAATTTTAGATACTAATTTAATGTATTAATTATAAATATATACATATAAAATCAATTTTGTCGAAAAATATTGTTTTTGCGCTACCGGGATCTCTATTTCCAATCTGGGGAAGTACACTACCAATCGTGTTATAGCGCCAGTATTTTTCATGTCAAATTTTCGAACCTATATGTTACACTTTTTCAAATTAGTACATCTGTCGTTCCATTATTTGAAAGCCATCTACATTGTTGTTACGGAATCACAAATACCTTTGAGTAAACCGACTGCAGACGCCAGAATTATTAATTCATTTTTATTAAATTTTGGACACATTCATACAACTTATATTATTAAGGAGAACACATTCTTATTGTTAATCCCGGTAGCGCAAAAACAATATTTTTCGACAAAATTGATTTTATATGTATATATTTATAATTAATACATTAAATTAGTATTTAAAACATCACAGACCTATGTTCCGAATAATTACAACTTCACAATAAGAATGTGTTCTCCTTAATAATTTTTTTAGATTGTATTAAAATAAAAATGTTCTTAGATTTTCACAACCGCTCAGAATCTTCTGTGTATAGTTAGTTTTCTGAGCTAATCTCCCGTGTATATCTGACCTTTCTGGCCGACGTTTCGTATCCCATTGCAGGATAAACTTTAACTATATTATTGAATATAATTATAAGATTATTAAAAATAATGTAAAGATAGCAAATAAATTAACATTCAAATGATAAATATTTGATAATATATGCGTCCAAATAACAGCAGTAACAGTGTAGAACTAATGGAATGTGTTTATATCTGCGTTAATAGGTACTAAAATAAATAATAATAAAATAAAAAACATGTATTGTTTGCGGCGACCTATTTCCGCCAACAGAGTGCAAACGGTTACATCATGTCAAAAATATGGGAAATAGACGGACGAGATCAACACTCAACGCGTAACATACAAATGTTCATTAATCTCATAAGAACCAGAACAGAATGTTTTGTTGCACTGATTCATTGCATCCATTGCTTCTCTTAAATATCCTTAATTGAAAACGGTCCAACTGAATAGTAATTAAAATTGTGCTGCACACGATCGCGCCCCGGAGCCGCCCCTGGGCGCGGTTCGAATCCGGTTGAAGTTATAATCAGCTTCGACAGAAATCTGCCGTGCATCTCGGAGATGATGAGAATAAATTATGGACCGACAAAGAGGAGACGGCACGTGTCCCACGTGGTCACTTACGAAATCATCCTCTCGCGCCGCGCGGTACGGTGAGCGGTCAAACAATCGATGACTGTGTGAAAGAGGAATGCCTGCGAACGAGACGAAGAGAAAAATCGTTACAACCAATTCAAGTAACAAGGAAGTCGGTACATGAGCGTGGCTCCGTCATGGACACAACAACTGATGAAGATGGGTGATTTCTTTGAACGATCATAAACCACACCAAATGACCAACATCCCAACAACCCAAAATTTAATACGTAAAGGTGTTTTTTTTTCAGGGATATAGAACTTTAAAATGAAATAAAACACATAAAAATCGTGGTAATGACCGTGTTATTGATTTAATTGGAAAGATACTTTTATGTCATTAGTGTTTAAATATGATTTAGAGCATATGGGCGCCGCGGCTGGCTCGAATAAAGCTCAATCTGGAAGTCCAATTCTCGACCACTTTTTGGAGCAGCTGAGGACATATATCGGTAATAACGCGCCAAATTTTGACTTCTAAGTCGTCTATCGTCTCTGGTTTATCGGCGTAGACTAGTGACCTCTCATATCCCCACAGAAAATAATCCAAAGGTGTTTAATCACACGATCTTGGAGGCCAATCACAGGTCCATTACGCGAAATTATGCGCTCATCGAATGTTTCCTTCAATGAATTGATTGTGGCACGCGCTGTGCGGCATGTTGCGACGTCTTGTTGAAACCATATGTCTTTCACATAAATACCATTTAATTAGGGAACAAAAAAGTCAGTAATCATTGATCTATAGCGCTCTCCATTGACTGTAACGTTCTGGCCGGCATCATTTTTGAAGAAACAGCTTCTTCGGTGCGCACTGTACGACGCCTCTGCGGATGCGTATTATCAATTAAAGTATGCGTGGTGCAAAAACGATTCATGGTTATTCGAATTACTTGCTCGTATGAACGATTATGTCAGCGTTTCGCGAACTGAACCACAATTTTCCAATTAAATTTGCACAATTTGCAAGCGTTGTTCTGGCGTACATCTATTCATGGTGAAATGGCAAACCAAACTGAGCACAAATCAGCTATCAGCTGTCAAATTGACTGCCGCTGGAAAAAGCGTTGCCAATTCGAAAAACAAACCTCTAAAAAAAAACCATCCTATATTAGTGCGATTAAGTACTCGTAGTAAGATGTGTTCTATGCTCCGATGGTAAACCAAGTATCAACATATATACAAATAATTCATCATACTGATGATCACCCCTTTCTCTCTAAACCTTCCACCATTTCAGATGAGACCAATTTTTTCAGGCTACATCCTTTCAGAATAATTAAAGGAAAATTGGGACCATCTTAATTCCCTTATGTGTTCTAAAATGGAGGCATTAGTAGATATTACTGCCTAAATAAAATATAATACGCATTAAACTACTCAATTAGAAATATGTATAGAAAATATCTATCGAAAAAATATTTAGTTATTACCGAGATTCGAACCTGGACCTTTTCCTATCTGGGGAAAAAACGCATTGATTTAATTCTAGCGTCACCATGTATTACTCAAAGGTACTTGGGATACATCGCAATATAAATTTGATTGTTTTTAAAAATAAAATAATAGTTGTATCAATTGGAAAGAATACAAAATATAAGTTGATATAGCGAAAATGGTTATGAAAATGTCCAGGTTCGAATCCCGATATAGCGACCAATAAATATTCTTTCGATTAATAGATTTTTACTAATTGATAATTTAATTTGTGTTAAAAATTCTACAATAACTACGTTATGAAATAAAATATATTTTAAAAATTTCTATGTTAGATAAATGCGACATCATTGTATAAATAAATAAACAAGACATTTAGCAGGAATAATTAAATGGTGACCGCGACGCGCTAACTGTCAGTACGCTATAAATTGAGCAAACAATCCGGAAGAATTCGAGTGTGTAGACTTTCACCGCTAGTGTTACCGCCTGACTTAGATGCTGTCGCTTTTTATTCACCGTACGGTGTATCCTAAATAAGAGGTGCTTGTTTAGATATGTACGTACGCGGAAGCAGTGAAAAAACGCGTGGGTGTTCGTCACGTATCAACATTGGGCTCGCATCTCACACCGCTACCGGGTTTAGAAATGTACAGGATTCCATTTAAGCAATCTTTCATCGGGTACAAATAAATTAACTTCATGTTATTGTAAGCTTACACGATTTTTTTATTGAACATTACCTTTAAAATATGTCCTTGAAATTCAATAGAATACATAAGTTAGTCATGCCGCTATTATGGCAAGCTTACTTTATTGAACACAATCCTTCAAATATGTTCTTGAAATTCAATAGAATACATAAGTTAGTCATGCCGCTATTATGGCAAGCTTACTTTATTGAACACAATCCTTCAAATATGTTCTTGAAATTCAATAGAATACATAAGTTAGTCATGCCGCTATTATGGCAAGCTTACTTTATTGAACACAATCCTTCAAATATGTTCTTGAAATTCAATAGAATACATAAGTTAGTCATGCCGCTATTATGGCAAGCTTACTTTATTGAACACAATCATTCAAATATGTTCTTGAAATTCAATAGAATACATAAGTTAGTCATGCCGCTATTATGGCAAGCTTACTTTATTGAACACAATCCTTCAAATATGTTCTTGAAATTCAATAGAATACATAAGTTAGTCATGCCGCTATTATGGCAAGCTTACTTTATTGAACACAATCCTTCAAATATGTTCTTGAAATTAAATAGAATACATAAGTTAGTCATGCCGCTATTATGGCTAGCTTACTTTATTGAACACAATCCTTCAAATATGTTCTTGAAATTCAATAGAATACATAAGTTAGTCATGCCGCTATTATGGCAAGCTTACTTTATTGAACACAATCCTTCAAATATGTTCTTGAAATTCAATAGAATACATAAGTTAGTCATGCCGCTATTATGGCTAGCTTACTTTATGGAACACGATTCCTCAAATATGTTAATTAAATTTAATATTATTTAATAATAATAAACTTACAATATAATATATTTATAATAATATTTTATATATTCATTTTTCTGTTTTGCATTGTGTTTCAATTATGGAATAGCGAGAGTATTTGAATTATTTATTACGTAATTAGAATTCTTTATAACCCCGTTTTCTTCATTCCTAATATTTTTAGTTTAGATAAAAAAAGTTTTCATATTTGTATGATAGACAATGGATGAACCTGTCTCCTTTAGTACAGACTTCGGTCTAGATAAGGAAACAGTGAACATCTCTTACATTATGAAGCTTGTTCGCCTTTTTTATATATTTATAAGAATGTTTATAATGTATAACATGTACGTATATTAAGAACATGAACAGAATAAAATAAAATAATAAAAAATAGAATAATGAGGTTGGTTATGTAGCTATTACAAGTTCACTTTAATGAACACGATACATGAAATGGAATAGAACGAAAAGGTTAATTATACCGCTATTGTGGGAAGCTTGCTTTCTTTATTGAACATGACATCTAAAATATTCTTAAAATTCAGTAAAATAAAAAGGTTAGTTCACCATCAGACGTGCTTGTGGTTTAGTGGTTACGATTATCGCCTAGTGATCTAGTCGGTCGGGGATTTGAGCCGCATTCAAGTCAGTCCTATCTTCGTACAACAAGCATTTAACTTAGTTTGAAAATAATAAGAATATCGGTGTGACACGTATTCCGTGTAAAAAAAATTAAGAAACTAATAGAAATAACTAAAAAATAACGGGAAATCATTCGATAATTAATTATTTTTATAAATTTAATGTAGCAACTAAAATATTGTGCCCTAAATACATATAAAAATAATTAAAATAGTGATGTGTAGCACGTGACATTGTGCTAAAAACAACATTGGCGCGTATTTGATGACAACAGACCATGTTACGTTAAGCAAACTACAACAGCTGATGACACCAGACCGTGCATAATATGACGCAAACAAAACAAGATGTTTTCTTGTGTGCGACACGAGACAAAACATTTGCAACTGTAATTTATGAATTTAAATAATGACCTCACGGCATGGTCATTATTCAAGCAAAGTTATTTGAACAAATTTGTCTAACATCTACATCCGATGACGCGGATACTTATTTTAAGACATGCACATCTTTTACGGTCAAAAAATGCAACTAGGGAGACAGAATCGAGACGACGAAATAGAGCATCGTTTGGAAAGGTAAAGCATACCTTCAAAGACAAAATACCAATTAACATCTAAATAAACTAAAGCCTACAACCAATACTTTTGAGGCCGAGACCTAGACCCTCATCTACATTTATGTTGTGACGTACCAAAAGTAAGGTCACGAATTTATTTTGAATGCGTGCCACATTAACATTCGCGTTAACCAATCTTGACCTTGCATAATTCAAAATAGCGGTTTGATGTTTCCGTAATGCGGACCAGTGTCCGAAATTTAGTCCGAATCATCCAACATTACAAAGGGGTAAATAAATAAAAGTATAAATTCTGTTGCACCTATATGGAAAATTAACACGCCTAATTTGCATTGCGTAACTCTTATACTAGGAGCAAGCAGTTATAACCGTTAAGAGCTTTTAAAATCTTAACAATGAAGATTAACATGCTGCCGTCCTATGGAGTCTCTCATGATTATGATGGAGATTATTGTGGAAAGGGAAGGTATTGTATGAAAAAATATTCTTTGGATTCGTCATTCATGTCACGATGGCATGGTATCACAAATCGTAAATATTACTGATGAAATCCTGAGCCACGCATGCTACTGTAATCCTAAATATCAGCCACAAATGAGAATAGAGACAGACTTCGTAATCTTAGGGAAGTAATTTATCTTATTAGGAGAACACATTAGGAGAATAAAGTTGTATCAATGTGTCCAAAATTTAATAAAAATGAATTGATAATTCTGGCGTCTGCTATCAGTTTACTCAAAGGTATTTGAGATTCTGTAAAAATAAGGTAGATGGCTCTTTCAAATAATGGAACGATTAAATGTATTAATATCAAAAAGGCAACATATAGGTTCGAAAATTGTCGCTGTAGCATAGTTGGATAATGCACCTTCCCCGGTTAGGAAAGAGATCCAGGTTCGAATCCCGGTGGCGCATCAATAATATTTTTCGATAAAATTGATTTTATATGTATATCTTTCTAATTAATATATTTAATTTATATTTTAATTTATCTTACACTGAAGCTTTATGCTAATTAATAGTTGCCTAAATAACAATGGAAAATATTACATTTGGAATATTTCTTAGTTCGAGTAGCAAACCAGAGCGGTACATTTCGAATTCGTCTCTTTCACGCTTGTCGAACGAAAGTTTTTGCTGCATACATGAAAATTGAAAAGACAAGAGTGTTAACCAACATCATTTTAATTGCTTGCTTGATGTCACTGCCTTTCGGTATTCTTTACAGTTGCTTCTTCAAATTTCTTGTCCACTGTCACCAATATTCGTGACATAGTAAATTGCCTAATGCACGATTCATTTAGCAAAAATCAGACGGTGAAGACAATAAATATCAAAGAATACAAACTAGTCAGAATATCTTGACCTTAATTAGCCAGTATTTTGTTTTCGGATTTAGGAGCAGAAAGAGTATAAGCGGAAACAAACACGAACAGAAATCGGCATTGACCGTTTTACCGGTTCAGAATGATACCAAGTCAACTGCAAAAAGAATAGCGTCTGTGTGATATATTTATATCAATTCATATAAATGTACTGATATAAATGTGAGCCCAGGGGCGTGCACTTTATACAATCAAAAAAAAGCTGTGCATAAATTAAATATTTATTTGATATATTAAGTATGTATATCTACGCGAAAATAATTAAGTTCTCATGTTAACGTGTTAAGTAAATCTGTATAACTAGCGGAAGAATTTAAAATTGACAAATAAAGCTGCGCATACGTTTTTTTTGCAAAATCTGTCCCAGACGTATACGAACTAAACGCAACTCTCACATCGCACGGTGTTCTGAATACACGTCTTCGCTTTAACAGACGTGTTGCAAAACGCCGCGAGTGTGACTTCCAATACACTTTAAAAGTGGGATTATTGTAAAACTTCCCTAGAATACACACTCACATAGGTATACTGACACAAAAACATGCTTCTGAAAGAGTGAATGATGAATACAACCTCTAATGATAATACCCATCGATATTAGCAGCATAACCTAAGTCCATGCATAGCGCACGCCGCTGACTATTCCAATGCATAATATTACAATTATATCGTCACCATCATTAGCTTCATCAGCAGCAGATAATCCTCGACTTCAGGCGGAAATAACAAGAAAAACAAAACTAAGTTGGAGTATTCATGGAAAATTGACTATCTTTACACGTGGTACAAGACATTATGACGAAGCATGGAAAGAAGTATGTATATGAGATGTGTTAGAGCGCAGACCAAAGTTGAAGGATTGTCATTGGCACTGCTGAAAATGTAAAAGGCAATAGGCGGGCAATATTTCAAGACGTAGAGATAAGCTTTGAATATTTTTAAACGGTACATACAGGATTGGTAGTGTACTTCCCCGGAGTGGAAATAGAGATCCAGGTTCGAATCCCGGTAGCGCAAAAACAATATTTTTCGACAAAATTGATTTTATATGTATATATTTATAATTAATACATTAAATTAGTTTTTAAATCATTCAAATTCATAAATGTGCCAACACCTCGAAAACTAACGATTTTTTACTAAAGTCATATTTTGATATTCTGGTCAGTCATGAGTATCAAGCTCTTCAAGGGATGATGGTCGACTTATGGGACTTATAAAGCCTTAGAGAATGCCCAAAGTCTCGATATTAAATTATCGGAACAGTGAGAGTGACATGACAAAGATTGGCGGAGGCCTTGATCCAGTAGTGAATCAAAAATGGCTGATAAAGAGTTTGAATGGTGTAAATTGATTATGCATCTATGAACCTACATCTAGATGGAAGCTTTGAAGGTCTAGCTGATATGGTCTTGTTAAAAAAAAAAGAGATATAATAGGATTAATTAAGAATAGTTGAATATAAAATGTGAAAACTACTTAAAATAATAGCGATTTGAGTTTATAAATACATTTAACATGATACAATCGAATTTAAAAAAATATTTGTACAATTTATCAATGTTGCTTCTTGATACACGAGTATGTAGGTCCAATAACTTATTTATGTTATATATATATAAAGCGTTCATTTCTTTTAATCCACTTCTTTTCAATTTACTTTCTCTACTTCACAGCATAGTACGTGATAACTAACGGGCGTATCGGGTTAAAACAGGTTCCCGTCGAATAATGCCGTAAGATACATCATAAAGTAGAACATCATAAATGAGTTATGTTACAAATAAGTGTATAAATAACAGGCGGAAGGCCATATTATTAGACTTTTATAGACCTCAATTTTGTACAGCGATTACGACGCAGTTGAATATAATTTTTGATTAATTTTACCCATTTACAAGTAGTAACATTAATTAACCGGCGCGCGTTTAACACGAGTGCGAATGAATTATCCGTTATCACTTCGACCAGTCGATAGATTATTTTAAATATGAATTAAATATATTAATTATAAAGATATACATATAAAATCAATTTTATCGAAAAATATTGTTATTGCACCACCGGGATTCGAACCTGGATCTCTTTCCTAACCGGGGAAGGTGCATTATCCAACTAAGCTACAGCGACAATATTTTTAGCGACAATTTTCGACCCTATATGTTACCTTTTTGATATTAATACATTTAATCGTTCCATCATTTGACAGCCATCTACCTTATTTTTACAGAATCTCAAATACCTTTGAGTAAACTGATAGCAGACGCCAGAATTATCAATTCATTTTTCAATTGTTCTCCTAGATAGATTATTTATTTACTATATTTGGTGAATGTAAATCTTAAGAAATAGGCGAATAGAGAATTAGTATAGCCAAATCTGCCATGTCAAAATTCAATAAAATTTGGATGAACTGCGATGTTGTAGTTAAATACTTGAAATGTTTCTACATGGTAACATATATACGGGTGTAATATTAAAAAAATTGATATACGTAGAGATTGATTGTCAATTGGTGAACGATGCATTGTGTAAAGTGATCACTTAAGCCAGCCGAAGACAGGTCGTAAGCTCTATAATACCCATATTTTCCATATAATATAAATAGATTTGTCTCTATGAGATATGTATAATTTGTCTTATGAACTGTTCTATCTCACGAGTCCTCCATAGCTCTGTAGAAACATGAACCATGTGAAGTAAATAAAGGAACGTGCTCCGCATATCATGTAATAAACGAGATCCGAGATCGCGAAGAGTGGAAGCAACCAGTTCACGCTGTGCAAGCAGAATACACGACCGCGATGCTCAGTCATAAGTAGGATTCAGTATTCTCGACTTTTTTCAATTTCCGGGATTCAAGAGTCAACTTTTTCAAGTCCCGGAAATTTCCGGGAATCGAGACCAAGACTTTTATATAATTAAAAAGAAAATATATTTTAATAAATATTCATATGTATGATGTATGTAAATCGAATAAAAATTGTTTGATAAACAAAAACATTTTTTTATAAATATGCAAAAAAAAAAAATTGATATTGAAACAAACACATCGATCGGAAGATAATAGCATATATATTTGGTCAAAATTAATGACAAACTGAAGTCTCCTAATAAACCTTTATCAAATAATTTATTAAACAAACCGACAAAACTATTCCCTTCAGAATCTTTATATTATGGCTGTCCATATATTTCGATTTGTTAGTTATTTAGAAGCTACAAGAATTGACACACGTGCACTGCTCGCCGCTAGGTCGCTACCTGTTGTACCGTAATGGTCAGCAACTAAAATATTTTTTCGATAAATAGATATACTTCTTTCTAGTTTCTTCTTTTAATTTAAATAACTTAACTTAAAATGAATAATATCAAGAAAAATCAGTCCCGAATCTCGGGAAAAAACCATGGGATTCCCGGGTCGTCTCAACACAGAATCCCTAGTCATGAGCATATTGATCGACAGAGAGAGAGAGGTGAACATACAAATGATACCAAGATGAAATGAAAAAAGAAAAATCACTTAATATTTACCTTGAGTTTCAACATGAAACTCATGGATGTGCCGGGTTTGTGAACTTCCTACTCTTTCAGTATAGAAATGATTATTGAAATTTAATCAAGTACCTGGATTTCGGGGCAAAAACATTTCTCACGAAGATAGTTTGTGGTAGTAAGATTGCTCATTATGGAGTACTATTTCTGGTCGTAACTGGCTAGAATACTTGTATTCACGAGACGGAATCCCTACGTAAGATGTTTTATGTTAGAAATGTCTGAGACGTGATGAAGTTTTGTGATTCTGATCCACATCGGTGCATAAAAGGCGAACCTCATGGTTTTGTTTTGCAAAATACGGGGCTGCGTAGGTGTGCCTTATACGAGTTTGATATTTTTTCCCATCATAGAATACATTGCAGATAGTGCACACAACGTATGTATTAGCGCCACGTAAGTTTTGAATCCATGGTAAAAATTCAACATTTACTTACATGTTCCCATAACAATTCTCAAAACGATCTGTAATGAACAAATTTTCACCAAGTAACTAAAGAATGACATTAATATTGTCTGCACATTAATAATAATATATATATTTTTTTAAATTCATATTTTTATAATTACTACACTAGTATTTTACTATATTATAGCAGACAGTATTTTACCGGTATAGTAGTAGACAAAGTGTAATGTTCAATGACCAAAAATATATATATAAAGAGTAAAACAAGATGCAATTAGATAAAATATAAATATAACGTAAAACTTGAAAAAAAAACGCAATGTTCAGTGTGTCAAAAATAAAAAAGAGTAAATAAGTAAATAATATACAAAAATGAAGTAAGAGTGTGTAAAATAAGCAAATAACATACAAATGTGAAGTGAACTTATGTAAAATTGTAATGTTCAATATAAAAAGATTTAAAAAAGTTCAGTTAAATAATATACTAACACAACGCATATAGAGGAATGTAGAAAATGCAATATTTAATATATTGGTACTGTTGTAGCACTTTTAATCTCAAGTTTGGACTTTGAAAAGTTCTTGGGCGTAATTTCTCCCCATTTCGTGGAGCCAGAACTGCACTTTTCTTGAAAAATATGTAAGACTGTGGTTGCAATTTTTCATGTCTGAATTTAGACTATTGTATATTTATGGTGCTAGAAACAAATGAAATCTTTGTGCAATAGTTTTGTTTAATTTTGGCACGAGATAGCGGAGGAGGGGTTTCTTATCAATAACTCTCAAACCATTTTTTGCGCCTTACTTATGGAAGTCTAAAATACTACTAGCTGCACCACCCCAACTGACAATCGCGTAGTTAAGTAGCGAATGACACGATGCAAAGTATACAATTCTTTTCAGGGATGTTTCAAATACTTCTCTGACTTCTCTAAAAAATAGACAAGCTTTCTTATTCGGCTCCTGAGATACTGGATACGTGTTATTGGAACATCGATGTTACTCAGTAACTGTACGGATTTGTATGAATTAAATCGAATACTAAGCCAATGTTTATGTTAGAACCCTCGTATGAGAAGCCAATGGTGTAAATCTCAGAACAAAGAAATTGAAGGGTCGTATTCCCCCACCCCTGTTTGAAGCATCTGAAATGATGTAAATATATACTTTGAAAGTCTCCTAGTGAGATTTCAGTAGATTTCACAAATTATAGGATATAAATTAATGACTTGTACCATTATTAGTCAACGTTATTCGATATCTGACGATGCGCAGTGAATTTGCATTTAAACGCTTAATATTCACGTTTTTTTAGAGGAATGCATTAGTCGCTCATATAACTTCACAATCATTATAATTATTAAAGGCATAAAAGAATAAGAATGCATTTTTAAAACCTGCCAGAACATCTGATTCGTAATGTTTCTATCGTAAACATAACGTGATCAATGAAAAAAAGATCATCGAAAAAAAAGTGTTTAATACTCTAATTATTCTAAAATAAATAATTGTGATTGAAAAAAACCCAATTAAGTAATTAGTTTTATTGTATCCGAAAACATCTTATTTTATTTATTTTTTATTTTTAATATAGATTATTTAACTTTGTTTTTAACCACTATTTAGAGATGTAGTTATTTTAACACACTAACCGGTTTCGTAAAACACCATTTTCTTCATCAGGATGTCCAATTAAGTAATATTTTCCGAAACCGGTTGATGTATTAAAATAACTCATTAAGTGGTCAAAAACAAAGTTAAATAATTTATATTAAAAGAAAACACATTAATTTAATACTGTAAACTGTGTGTTTAATTATTAACTATTATGATCTCACTCTGTTATCGAAAACGCAAACGTACTAATGATAATAATTATCGCCGCCGGGGCGGCGAGACACTCCGAAATTATAGCCTGTCGCCAGGTGGAACGTACCGCGGAAATTTTAATTCACGTAAATAAAAATATATCTAAATTAATATTTGTTGATTACGTTAATTATTAATATAGACTTTATTTTTTAGATACTTTTGTTTTATCATTTTAGGTATACAAATTGATTCTCGGCCCCTAAATAAAATCACTTATTTAAGTTGACCTTTATTGCCGACGTGTCAAATGCATCCAGAGCTTGTACGAGCAATATCTGTTCGCTCACAAATACTGAAGAAAATTCAGAAAAAAGTTGGGTTTGTCGCGCGCTGTATCCCGACAACGCTACGTCTACCTAATAAATTATATTTAGAAAAATTGAATAACAAGAACTGTAATGAAGAAGTCTATTTTTTTTTTTTTTGTTTTACATATTGTAATTTATTTGATCATTATTCATCATCAGCGGTGTGCTTTTGAATTCAGCGCCACCATCGTCGATCGTGAGTCTCCAATGCACTTTGTATTCCCCGCCACACGGAGCGCAACAAGTAGCAAAGGTAATTGGAAAGTTCAGTTTTGAAACGAGCCATCTTCAACATTAAAAGTATTATTTCGATCACGTTCACAAGAGCTTTTGAAGAACAGACTTTCGGATAAAGTGCACGATTGCGATTAGAATATTAATGATATTTTCACACGCAATGCTTTCATTGATTTTTTCAATACACAGTAGACTCTCGATTATTCGATGTTGTAGGAAAATTAAACCGGATAGAAAACATCGGCCAATTTGACGTGTTGCGCCCGCCAAAAGTAAATACTGAATCTAAACGCACCCAAACAATAATTTTTGGAAAAGTCGTTTTATTTTCTCTTACAAATTACCAATTTAGCCAGTTTCATTTTCTAGTACATTCTATGTAGTCGCTATTGAAACGTATTTTAAAAATGGTGATTCTAGCTTAGGGGTCTGGCAGAAAAAACTCCAAATTGAAAGGTTAATAAAATAAACATTATAACAAAATTATTTAATATTTCTGAAAAAAGAAAGAGGGTTTGCCATTTATTTTCCCATCACACTTTTGTTATAATGTCTATTTTATTAACCTTTCAAATCGGTGAGTTATTTTTGCCGGACCCTAAACTAGAATCACCATTTATAAAATTAGCGAATGCGCGATGCTCACCACTCCACGCCATCATGGCAACTAAAATGGCAAGACATTGGCTACAAAATGGCGTGCCGAAGCTAGGCTCTGTACTAATTACTAGCGCTCTATCAGTTGCGGTGGGAAATCGGGGAGTTATTTCTACCGGACCCTGTATTATTATGTACTTATATTATTGCATCAGAAAGGTTATAAAAAATAAACAAACCGGACCATACTTCCGATATCAAATTCGCCGCACGCAATGTATCGTAACACGTAAACCGAGAAAACTTCAGTACCTTCTGCGCACGCGCGTTGCGGACCGCACGTAGCGCCGCGGGCGGGGAGAAATGGCATCGCGCGAGGCGAATTGAAATTTTCCCGAGCGTTTCGTCACGCCGCGCACAGAAGTCGATCGGGACACTTGAGCGCGACAAAACGGTTAAGGAAAAAAACATTGCTTACCTATACATATAAAGATGGAACAAAACTAGACATATCAGAAACGATAATCAGTTGTTATTAAAATCGTGAATTATGCATTTACCTATAAACAAACGAATACATGATACGTTTCTTGTGAACCGCATTTAACGGGTAAATAGAACTACTGTAAGCTTTACTTGCGACTAATCCGTATGTATATTATAACGGCCTATTTATATGTCACGTCCGCCACATAAAGTACACGAGTAAATAGCACGTAAACCTATATAGAACGCCAGTAAATATTTTGTAACTTGATCCAACGTAAAACAACTTGAGTTTTTATTGACGGAGTACATCTCCAAATCATAATACACAACGTTCACGCATGTCGGTTAAAATATCCAGAAGATTGAAAAAACCAGTATCCGAAAAATAATAAAAAAACAAGGAAATAGTATTTGTTCTGTACATAATAGCGATAATTTTTAGAGCTGTCACAGCGTTACGAATATAACCAATACAAGTAGGAACTTTACTACTTAATTCTAAATTCTTAAAATAAGGGATGCATCGATGGCTAGAAATACATAAATAAAAAATAAATGTTACATTATAATATATTAAATATCTATTGCTATATAATAATACACCTTATCTCAACTAATATTTGGAGGTAACTGTTAGTTCATTCTTATATTTGCACACTTGTAACTAATTACCTTATACAACTGCTTGTAAACTATGCCTGTCTCAACACATATTTCTCTAGTGAGACAGGCACAGTGTAATCTCAATTGTATAAATATCATATATATATACATATATATATATGTTCCAGACATATTGCATTGCAAAATAAATCCGATTATCCGACACAGTTTTTTGGGCTAATCTGCCGTGTATATATAACCTTTCTAAACTTAGTGAACATTAATAGGGATGACGGCCTAAAATTAAAAACCTTGTAGTATCCGGCGCACCCACGCTGATAAGCCCCTAAATCTTTCCCAACGTGACACCCAAACCCTAACAAACACCCGAAAGAGTTCGAGGTATTGCAAACCAGTACTTAATCACAACACCAACAGTCACACATCACATCAGCCCTGATGATGGACCCTGCAACAGATTAGCCCAGAAAACTGTACATAAAAGATTCTGAACAATTGTGAAAGACTAAGAACATTTTTAACTGATAAAAAAAATTGAATTTAGCCCGGTTGATATATACGAAATCAGGTAATGTAAATAAAACAACGTATGCATATAATGTTGAATAATGTAGTTCCACACAATTGTTATATTTTGTACGAAAGTAAAATGGATGTATTGTCGAGCTGGCGAGCCGCGGCGGACGTCTGTGCGGCGCAGCGACGCGCGGCCGCTTTCGACGGAGGCGGAAGGTGAAAGCTCCGCGGGAAGGGCAAGGGCAGCCCCGCTCGATCCGTTTACAATCACGAGCAAGGCCACGCCTAGTGCGCCCCGGAATATATAAAAATAATGGTCCAGATAATCACTCACTGTATTCTTCCTTTCCAACATAATGACCAAATTCTGGTATCTCTATCGATACTGGCGCCATCGTGAAGTGTACAAATTGCGGTTGTTGCAACAACGGCGATACAACCATTTTGTATATATATATATATATTTTTATCAAATGA
Organism: Eubasilissa splendida; assembly: GCA_031772225.1. Classification (NCBI taxonomy): domain Eukaryota; kingdom Metazoa; phylum Arthropoda; class Insecta; order Trichoptera; family Phryganeidae; genus Eubasilissa; species Eubasilissa splendida. Next base: position 17,590,017 of record CM062868.1, read on the forward strand.
AAATCTCACTAACGCTTGCATCATTCTGTCAGGGTCGAGGCAAGATGGCAACACACAAAAAAAGTAAAGATATTCTCTCAGTCCAGGTTTTTTGTTGCGACTAATAATTCTTAATTTTTACCACGAATTGTGAGGAACATTCTTTTTATTGGTACTTTTGTCTAAGTCTTTCTCTCATCTGTCATCTTTCTTTAAGAACCTGTTTTCTTATTTTCAATACATTTTTCTGATTCGTTTATGATTACTTTACATGCTTTTTTCATTTTCATTAGCAATGTTCTAGCCTCTATTTTTTTTTTTGCTTTTTATGCAGTTAAATTTTAAATAATTTTTGTTTAAATCATTATTCATTGATAAATCAGTACGTTTCGATACCTAGGGTATCTTCTTTAAGAAATAATGTATACTATATTTAAAAATACAACCATAGATAAAAACAAAACTATAAAGTGGTGGGTAACTAAGTAGGAACTACTATGAAAAAAAAATTAAAATGTGACTATTTGCAAAGAGGATTTGGTTATTTATAATAATCAGCTTGCTATTAACACTTTTTCTTAAATTTCAAATTCATCTAAATGTAAGCCCCTAGTTTCCAAAAGGTGATTGGCGAATTCAGAATAGTTGGTATTTAGGCATCTCAAGTGCTTCTTAATTCTAATATTAAAGATTTATCAATATAAAAATAATTGCTATCATTGCAAATTAATTTGTGGACCCCAAAAAACAAAGTGTTGTGTCTTACTATTTATATAATAATACGTGGCCACAAAGTAATTTTGCCAATATTGAAGAAGTTAAATATTTTCCTTTCAGCTTGGCGATAAAATAAACATAAACAAAAAAAAAACTATTCTTCCCTCCTTCATGTCAGTATTGACATATAGTAGTATCAATCAGATGACACTCGGTTCGTAATTGACCTCCACAAATCTCGGGCCCTGTGTCGTTCTCGCAGCTGACTCCAAGTTCTCTCCAGCTGGATGTAACGCATCTATCTACCGCTGTGGCACTCTTCCAGGTCTTCTTCGGTCCAAAGCTGGGGGCCAAGATAATATCCATTTCTAGGTTATGGAACTAACCCCTAATTTTTTTAAATGAAGTAGCAAAAGCGTCACGCCACACAATGATATATGTATCAATCATTACGATCTAGGATCGAGACAGGAACAATTCATTTGTTCCTTGTGAACCATCATAAATCTTTAGAAGAAATTTGAGATGTTAATTTATATTGTACTTGCTCTTACTTCAATGGCTCAGAAATGGGTCGTCAGAGTTCATGAAGCCATTTAGACATAACTCTGAAGAACTCTTTAAATCCTTTCATGTTTTGGATATAAGACCAGATCACCAGATTCACCAGATCCTAAAACATTTTTTTAAAAATTTACTTTAAATCCATGATCCGATCTAAAGGAAACTAGGAGCAAAACTTTACGATACATTTCAGTGCCAAAAATTAATACCAATTTTGGTCAACGAATTTTCTCGTTTTGTGCACCGCGCATATTTAATAAATTGCTACTAGACCTTAAAGGATCTAAAGTGATTAACGATTTCAAACCAAAAATAACAAAATGGTTGCTTAATGTGGGTAGAAAGTCAAATGAAACTAATTTGTCATTTGTGCTAACCTAACTAAACTACCTACACGTATCGTCTCCAACTATATTACAGACAAAAATCTTTTTATAACTTTTTATATATAACATTTTATAACTTCCGATTGTATCTTAACAATTACAACTTTTAAAAACTGTACAGGTAATTAATTTAGTACAGACCACGTCTAGTAAAGTACCCTTATTTTCATATGTATTATTTTATGCTACAAATATATATATTTTTTAAATTGTAAGAATGATGCGTGCAGAATTCCGTGTTAAGACATTTCATATGCCGCATTATTTTTCTATAGAAACAATGCTGTATATATTTCTTAGTTTGTATTTCTCTCCGTTATTCTCCAGTGGACCATCTCAAATGCTTTCAGTTTATATTTTCCTGTTGGTTTTTGGTCCACGGGGCACGCTATATTCAAGATGACCACTGAAGCGTTTTTATAGGTTTTTTGATTATATTTGAGTTTAGAACATATTTTCTTTTGTTAAACGCTCGGTTGGCGCTTCTAATCTGGCTTTTATTTCTGCAGTACTTACAAGACTTCTGAAATGTATTTGTAAATACACGGCTACAAATAAGTGTCAGTCATTACAGAAAATTTTATTATAAAACCCAAAGGTTAATTTCTTTTCTAAGAAATATATAAAAAAAACAAATACCTGTTCTTGAGATATTATTTACCTAAGATATGTATCAGAATTATATAATATAAGTCTAACTTTAATTCTTCAAAAATGATGCCAGCAAGAACGTTACAAGTCAATGGAGATCGCTATAGATCCATGATTACTGACTTTTTGACCAATTGAATGGCATTAATGCGTAAGAGCTGTGGTTTCAACAAGACAGCGCAACATGCCACACAGCGCGCGCCACAATCTATTTATTGAAGGAAACATTCAATGAGCGCATAATTTGACGTGATGGTCCAGTGAATTGGCCTCCAAGATCGTGTGATTTAACACCTTTGGATTATTTTCTGTGGGGATATGTGAGGTGGCTAATGTACGCTTATAAACCAGAAACGATAGACGACACGGAAGCCAACATTCGTCGCGTTATTGCCGTTTTACGGCCCCAGTTTTCTTTTTGTACAAGAAAATTCAATCCGCACATTTCTGCGATAAGTAGAATTGCTTGAAATTTTAATTATTGTTTCAAGTTTTAAAATTGTATCTTCAATATTCCACATATAGTCCAACTTCTCAGAGTTTCTTACTTGACATTTTTGATAAACAATCTTGATAGTTGATGCTAAACCATTTCGCGAAACAACACGAAGAGTAACATCACCACCACAATTCTTGCACTCTACCGTGGAATTCAGAGTTTTACTGAGCTATTCAACATCGACCAAATCAAAGTGGAACATTTTAGTTTTTCGGCTCTTCTGAAAAGTTTACTTTTTTGTACATTAGTCCCATTATTTTGAAAACCATAAAAGATATTGAGGTATTTTTTTTATGTCCACGGTATCACTGACTGCATTCCTGACTAAGGAAATGTCAAACGAATCAGCTGTTCAATTACCGCCTTTTTTCAAACAGAGGAAAAATGTATCAAAATTTGAAAGCTGCTACAACTTTTATTTTAATTAATTTTTTTAAACCCTTAGTCACATTAACTTATTTAATACTAACTTAGATGTGTGCAAAAATTCATTTAAATCAGATTAGTGGTTGCTGAGAAAATGGGTCTTTCTTTTCAACGTAAATGGTCCTCGGTAGTGACCCCTTTACAGGATGTGACATTCTAGCTTGATTCTAGTTGACAAGTTTAATTTGATTATGTTTATGAATTTGATAATTTAATTCTATATTTATCTTACTTCTACACCTACCATTACATTGTTTTAATACTTAAATACTTCGCAATTAAAACATGCGAATTGATTTTTGTTAAGTTGGGTATTTTTGTGTAAAAAAAAAGATTAATTATGTTATGTGTATATACAATATATGATAAGTGTAAAATAAATTTAAATAAAAATATATATATATATATTGTTGGTGAAAATAATATAAATTCATTCTATATCTCTGTCAAAGGTTTTGGAAATTCGAGATACTGGATTAATAAAATAACTTATTAATGTATTAGTTTCCATGACTTTGGCATTTGACAAAGATATCAGAATATGATTTTTTTGTACTACATGAGAAATAAAATATTTTTAACGAGAACACATTTTTGTTGTGAAGTTGCATTTTCAGAACATAGTTCTGTGGTATTTTAATACCATTACACTACAGCGACCGATTACAATACCCCTGTAGCAGCAAAATACTTTTTCGATAAATAGGTTTTTTTTCTGAATATAATTAAAAACAATTCACTTTCCTGTTCCACCGTTCCTTCTTCAGGGAGTACAAGATACTAACTTAGTCAGGTGTTAAAGTTGAGGGTAAAGATTATTTCTGTATATTTTTCTAGTTCAGCCGTTCTTAACCTGCGGTACGCGTACCAGTGGGGGGTGCGTAGTGGACCGGCTAGGGGTACGCGAAAATAATATTGATAATGGCGAGAAAAAGGAGAGCCTATAAATGTCAATAGGTTAATTTGATTATTTAACTAATTGATTATTATTAAAACTCGAGGTGGTTCTTCGAAAGATCCCATGATTGAGTTTGAGATTGAAAGGAAGGGGGGGGGGGGAATATTATTGCACAAGAGCGCTGGGTGGGTGTAATGAAGAGAGTGAGTAATCCGTAAATAAAAAATCTAATCAAGGGGTACGAGAGAAAAAAATTAGAGAACCGCTGTTTTAGTTGATTCATTTAATATGAATTAAAAATAATTATATTCAATGTTATGAAAGTTGATTTTCTTTCTTTTTAGTTTTGTTGAGCAATGCCCCCTAAAGCTAGTTACCCAGGCGGTTAACTACGCCACTGGTCTCGAGCATTGGGCCACTTTCTGAGATGATCAAGATAATCTCATTCCACCTACGTCTACGATGCCTTCTAGCCTTCTATGTTCCCCCGCGTAATGAAACGTAAAATATTATATTTCTCGTTGCATTGAATGTGTTCGAAGAGCACAGCTTTCTTTTATTTGACAGTTGTTATTAATTATGTTGATTTATTCATGCGTCTTAGTACTTGTACATTTTTATACCTGACAGTGTGTTTAGTCTAATTTGATGACGTCATATATCATTGTTATATATTTGAAAATTCTCAAACTGTTAAATTTTATGTTGATGTTGGAAATTATTGGTCATTAGAAGAGTTGTACACGCGATGATTTTTATAAGGATAGAAGAACTTTAAGTGATTTATTATTTTAATTTAAAATAGTAAATGTCATGCTAGACCCCCTTAATTTAACTGAACTGATTGTGAAAAGAAAGCGTTATTCCTGCGCCGATAGGATCTACCGAATGAATTGCGCGATCTCAGGGTCGCGCGTCCCGCGAATTGGATTACGAAAATCGGAAGGGGAACCTGGAATATAAGGGTCGATGATGGGTAGGGATTCCAGTCGAAGAACCAGTGATCTCGGGGAATCGGGAACCTGAAGGACTACTCGCATTACCTCGCGTGACGCCGTCTCACCCCGCAGTCGCAGCCGAGATCACACAAACGGCACGCGGATGGTAGTCTCCGCTTCCAATTGAAGACGGCGATATCAATCACTTCACCCGCGGCAAAAATGAACAAATTCTACGTCATCACCAAAACACAAGATCACGTGTACACATTAAATGGGCCGCTTGGTCCATGTCACATTTCATACATAATTGTAATAGACCAAATAATCGATATTAAAAATGTGTCTCATTTTCTAGCTATTCAAACATAATATTCACTTGTACAATTGTCCGTGTGAATTGTATTGTTTAAACATATTGAATAATCATTACCCACTGTGTACAAAATAATCGTATCATAAATACGATTCCAATTTTCAAATTTCTGACAATAAAGATGTACAATAAGTTTCATCACATTTTTCAAAGATAACAAACAAAGATTTAGCGCACATTGTAACCACAGAGAATGTACAACAACCAGGAGAAACACGACATCAAGAACAAAGGAACATTCAACGTGCACTGATCATTACTTAAACCGCAAAATCAATGTTTTCAGACGTCGCGTCGACTGTCGGAAACTGGCCACACGAATAAATTTGATAGGATTGTATAGAATGTAAAAGTAGACAAACAAAAAAACACTTTCACTAGTCAGACTCTGCTCATTATCTGAAAAGGGTCGAGTGGTTATCGGCACGGCCTAAGCAAGACAAACGATGGTATTAGCAGGCGGTAGTGGCACAGCATGCGTGGACTTAATTATATAAATAATGCATTTTCGTGAGTGTCACATATCTACGAAGAATTTTATGAATATTAAGAATGCTATTATTTCGTCATATTGTATTACATTTTATCATCTATTGCGACATACTATAATACACATAAAATTAAAGTCATGGGCCGGACGTGTGATGTTGTAAAAAAAACGAGAATCGACAGTTGAAAATGCCGGACTTTTCACAGCTGTTCCAAAATGATGAGAGTTCCCCAGATCACGATCTTGTTGTTTAATATACATTTGCACATAATACGAACAAATTTCACCACCAAAGTGACAGGTTTCGAACGCCTAGGCGAAAAAATCCATAGATAATGCATAAAATAAAGCATATTTCATGATTATTTGTCGCGCCTATCCATCTATGTTTTTACCGTAGTAAATTTGATGTATCAACAACCCGCAAAGGATTTTTACTACGGGCGTTAGTAAAAAGTTACAACAGTGATAAAAATGTGCTTTATATTAAATATCATTCGTTTCAAATTTTGCTGAGTAGAACCCCGAAGAAAATATAGTCTCCCCATCGCACCGCCCCGGACAAACTACCCTCCATGACATACATTACATACGTCGTTATTCTGTAGCAAAACAAAGGCACCCCCTCGCCCCCCATCACTGGCACGAACCGCTAGTCACACCATCTCTAGAAAAATATATTTACGATAAATATAATAATAATAAAAATATTAATATGAATTCGCCAATCATCTTTTGGAAATAAACTATTCTTTTCACATAAACAAGGGTTTAGAAATTTTATATACAATACTAGTGTTTTTCTTATTATATATGTGCAAATTCTACACTGTTACAAAAACTTTATTATATGAAATTTTTACACAATCTCATTTATTTCTATATATATATATATATTCTACGTATTTAGAAATAAATATTTGCGAAATTTATCCATTATTAATCTATATCTTTGCTTCAGGCCTTAAATCATCAAATAAAAAATAACCTAACCGCCGGAAATTCGATGACCTATAATTTTTTCTATTCAATATATAATTTAAAATTAATAAAATATTTAAATTAATCGAAATAATCGCATAATTACGTTTTTTTTTAAATGCCTATATCATTGAACATTTTCGACTGGTAATTCAGTCAGGTATCCACTCATATATTGTGGACTAGGTCTGTTATATAATATGTTGCCACAGAGCAATTTTTAAAATATTGAAGAAGAAAATATAATTAATTCACCTAACATTCACGGGCATCTGATTGTAACCCCCCATCCTGGATTTTTTTTTATAGATAGTTACATTTTAGACCTGCGTAAAACAAAGGTGTCATCCATTAATGCCCTCTATGAATCCCATGTACGAACCTTTAACAAGTATTATATTGAATGCCATCCAATCCAAATTTTGCTCAGTTTCACTCTAGATTCCTGAGGAAAATATAGACACTCCACCTCACTCTCCCCCAGCCTGGACAAAATTTTGCATACATCGATCATCTATTCTAGGCCTGCTCAAAACATGGGCACCTTCCTCCATCGCGGACCAATAGTATTGTATAACAAATAAATCATGTGAATGTCTTCAAATTTCAGACTAGAGGAAAGCGGTCACAGCCCCGCGCCCCCACTCTGCCATGGGACAGGAGCAATCCGCACCGTGCGAACTGCGCCAGCACTCACACAGCAGGCATTCGGGCTACGGCAGCAACGGCGACTATAGCAGTGCTGAAGACGGCTACAGCCGCAAGACCAAGAGCCACTACAGCCACAAGAGCGGCAGCGGCACGGACGGCTGCGGCACGGGCGGCAGCGACTATAGCCGACACCCGGACCCCGGGCCCAAGCGGACCAAGGGCCGCACTTCTTCCATATCCAGGACGAACTCTGACGCTTCGAGCGAAAGTCGGAATCGTTTGCCCTTATACACAAACGTTCATTACAGGTACTTAAAAAAATATATATATATAAATAACACATAAAGTCGCAACTGGAATATTTCACCTCTAGTATTATTATCTGGTAACACTACTCTAAAAGATTACTCTTACAATGGACTAAGTCATTGTAATGTATGTTTATTATAAATAAATACGTACAAAAAAATTCAATCTAATTTACATTAGTATTCTTAAATTGTCTTCATTTGAATTGCTATTATTTCCAAATATATTACATATAACATATACAGATGACTTTATATTTATGACCATAAATTTATAGCAAAAAAATTTGATGAAGAAAAATGATTTTTACAAAACCGGTTGGATTAAATAAATTCATGTAGTTGAATATAAAGTTAATTCTATGATTTTATTGAAATATGTCTAACATACACTTTTACAATATTTTTGCAATATATTATTTTATTTAACAGATTAATATGGTATTTATAATATATTAAGTCTACGAGTATCACTACAATTTTAAAGCAAGGCAAGATCTAATAAATATCTGTAATCTATAACGAATAGAGTAAACACTATCAACTATTATAAATCTACACAAAAAAACTCCCAAAATGTATAAAATAATCCGGAACGATGACTTACATACAAAATATATAGAAACCTTCGCCAAGAAGGCGAAAGGCTTAATACTGTCAAGAATAGTGATAGTAAAATCGTTATTTAAACCGTTATTTTGACTGTTATTGTGACTTTGATTGTAACGATGCTTGATAACTGATTAACGTAATTCTTTGAGCAATGACTCTTACACTAGAAAGTAAGGCTCCGACAGTTAAATCTTGGTAATCGATCATCGTTAAATCTCAGTTACTAATCATCGACATAATCACAGTCACGTAACGGTTTACCATCACTAGTTAAGAATGTTTTACAAATGTGCGTTTTTATCATTTTATTTTTATTTTAATATTAGAAAATATAATATATTATAAAAATAATTAGTAGGATATATATATCATTTTTTTTATGAGAGTAAGACTCATGTACAGAGAAAGAGAGAGGGGAGAGAGAATGAAAATTTATGTTTCAGTTATCTGTGTACATATTTTTTTTACTTCAGGAAATACAAATTGATAGTAGTTTGTAATTTTTCTAATTGTGATGGGGAGATTGTTAAAAAAAATTTATGCCTTGATAAATATAGTAATTTTGGGTTGCGGTATATTTTAGTTTTGGAATATTAATTTGGTCTCTAAATTTTGTAGATCGGAATTCGCTTCTAATATTTAATAGATTTTTAATTTTCAAAATTTGGATTATTGAATTTTTTTATATTTGGTACTTTGAAATTTGTGAAAGTTGTTTTTTTTTAGAAAAATTTTTATTATCATTTTTTCAGTGATTTCTAATTGTGATATTAAAGTTTTATAACACCGTCCAATAATACCGTATTGCAAATGTGACTGTACAAAGGCGTAATATATCATTTTCATATTTGTAACCGATAAGATGTCATGAATTGAATCAACACCAAACATTTTCAAATAATCATTTCCATAAGTTCAATTAACAATTTTTAATTAAAAATACAAATACAATGTAGGACTTGTAACATATGCAATAACAAAATTTAAAACATTTTTAAAAACAATGCACAATGGCCTCATTATACTTTGGTAGGGTAATAAGGCCCATAGCTGTAACAAATATAAACATTCGAATTAAAAATTATATTTTTTACTTAAGATCAAAAATAAAATTATTATTATTATTTCACAGTGAAATCTTTCAAAAATACGACAATTTGTCTAGCTCTACAACCGTCAGGACGCACTCCTCGTGATACAGTTTGCCGCGTCTGGTGCATATGTCTCATCGGCAATCCTATCCTTTTCACAACCATGACAACACCATCGCGCTTTCATCAGCAAAGAATCAGCATTCTTTCTAGTATCAGATGTTGCACTTTTTTTTTAAAAAATATTCATATGCCTTAATGCTCGCAGGCACGAAAATTAAAAAATATCTTAAAAGATAAAAAATTTGACTGTAACATCTGACTAATGCAACTAGAATCATAAAATGCATGACGTACTGAAGACAGAGTATAAATTTCCATAGTTTACTGTAATATTTTCAAAATTAATTACGATTGTTTCTGGCGGATTTTTATTATTTAACTGGCGCGCACTCTTCTTAAAAAAACTGACACGATACTGGCAACGGGCAGCGGGATACCAGGAGGCCGCGATTGTTTAAACCTAATGTATATTCGTAAGTAGTGTTTGTGTCCATTTTAAATATGATTTTTGCATCTTAGGCTTTATTATCCGACAGGCCTTATTACCTGCATGTACGTTACATATAATTATAATTAACAATAAATTTCAATTATCGTATTACGTCACTACGCTAATTTAAATTTCCTAATATGTGGCAAAGATACACTTTTAAATCGTACATTTTGGGGTATGATTTAATAACTTTTATACAACAACAAAAAAAAAACAATTACTGCTTCGTAACTGACGAACATCCAAGAATTATTATCCCCCCGTAGCTATATTATATGCGCCATACAACATCAACACGATGGACGCACACAAAGAGGTTAATTTACAACATTTTTATTTTACAGAGACGTCAACAACAACATCTACAAGCCGCTAAAGATAGGCAAGAACAAGATACACCGCTTAAAAATACTCGACGCGGACAAAGACACGGCCATATACCTGGAGAAGCATCTCTCGATCAAATCCTACCTGGGCAGCGAAGAGGTGAAGAAGATAAAGGAAGGACCTCAATTACCAGAGCCGGTGCTCAAAAAATCGGGCATACGAAACTACACTCCAAAAATACTCAGCGAGAAGAATATGCAAAAAGACCTGGAGCACTGGATATGATCAAGACTAACTAGATTAACATGAGACGAAGTGATATATTAACCGAGTTACCGTAATATAAACAACTAAAATAAGTGTATATATAATTAAAAGCAAATTAAGTGAAAAAGACTTGAGATATCTGACTTAACGAATATTCTAAAGTAATAAATTAAAAACAATTAAATTTAAAAAAAATCAAAATAATAAAGGTAATGGATTGATTGTAAGCACAAATTTATAATTAAACAAAAGAGTGTTAAAGAGTTATATAAGCCTACATGTAAATTCAACTTGATTACTGAAGACTTTCATGTAATATATTTCTTCAATTTCATCAATTTTCAATCTTGGCATACATTGGCTACGTATATCCGAAATTAATAAATACATGTGATTAAAAACTTTTGAAAGTTACTAACAATAAAATTGTGAGAAACCCGACGTCGACAGAGAACGAGAGAAAAAAGAAATTAGCCGACACTTGAGACAGCAGACGATAAATCGAACAATGCCAATACTGGGATCCTTGATTCTGGGGGGGCTGGCACCCTCCCCAATCACCATGATAGGTTTGATTCCTCTTCTGGCAGTCGGCATCACTTTCTTCCGGTACCAGACGGCCGATCCGGAGTCGCACCCATTAAACACAGCTAATGTAAGTGAGAAAAAAATTGATTTAAAGGTCTGATATTTTAGGATCGCCCATGTTATTTCATTTCATTTTTAAATAATATACCTTTTGTATTCTACATAGAGTAGACTCTCGATTATCCGAGGTGGTTGGGACTGAATCTCTGAAGCAACCAATGAATATCAGGGGCGTGCAGTGTATACAAGCTAAAAAGCTGTGCATAACTAAAAATTCTGGGAAACAAATATAAATTAAAAATTTGGATTAACATAAACATTATTTTACAATTAGCGCCATCTGTGTATCAGTAGAGACTTTAATTGCTTAGTTCTAAAAACTAGCACGAACTCTCACTACTGTACTCATGGCGCTCTTTTTTATTCGCCGCATTGTGCTATTTACATTACTTAGTTCTGTCTTTAAGCTAGTGAATTATTCAAGTCATATAAATGTCTATTTACTGAATTGAAAATTCCTTTCGATTGATCCGTTTTGTATTTTTTAACAGAATAACATTAGAAAAGGTTACAACTGCGTGCAAATCATTGAAGTGTCTACTTCCTCTTTTACTAATTCGCGAATTTTACTACCTTACTGTTTTTAACTTGTTGATTTCAAGTTTGTTCTTTAAATTTGGTGCATAAATTGGTTTTTGATTTGAGAAAAACAAAAAGCAATTGGCAGAACTATTTCCTACGTTAACCTTTAATAAAAATAATTGTTTCCTTAGTTATTACGTGAATGAATTTCAAACAATAAATAAATCATGTTTAGTCATAGAAAGTGTTCTTTAAAACGTCCACAATTTTTTTTATGGGTAAGAAAGTATTATTTTACGATAAAACTTAAACTTTGAAAACACTATTAATAGTATTCTAAAATTATAAATAAATACATGATAGGGTTGTATAAACGACGGATTTATGTTGTCTAATAAAATTAAAATATATTTTTTCTTTTTTAGATTTAACTTTGTTCAAATAAAAAACCTTTTAACTGCCAACCGTATTTGAAAGTATCTATCAAAAACTATATATATTTATATACAGATGGGAAAATGATTTTTAAAATATGACTCATGGCTTGGCGTAACATGCAAAGTTTGGTGTGTTAACGCGTTTGTGGCATTTAAAAGGATTAATTGTTAAGTTAAATAATCTAAAGATGTATTTTAACCACAAAGTTGATTTTGCCAATATTAAAAATAAAAATAAAGCTTTTTTTTACAGATCCTTCCGAGATACGACTTTATCGTAGTTGGCGGAGGTTCAGCTGGAGCCGTGGTAGCTTCACGACTATCAGAGGTCCGTAATTGGACTGTTCTGCTGCTGGAAGCGGGGGGTCACGAAAACGAGATATCCGATGTTCCCATTTTAGCTGGATTTACACAACTCTCTGAAATGGATTGGAAGTACCAGACGGTGCCCCCGGCAGACAGAGCCTACTGTCAAGCCATGATAGGAGACCGCTGCAACTGGCCGCGAGGCAAAGTCCTCGGAGGTTCCAGTGTCCTCAACGCGATGATATACGTCAGGGGCAACAAAAATGACTATGACCTTTGGGAGTCACTCGGTAATGTGGGCTGGTCTTCCGACAACGTTCTGCGTTATTTCAAGAAGTCCGAAGACAACAGGAATCCATATCTAGCAAAAACTCCGTATCACGCAACTGGAGGTTACTTAACGGTTCAGGAGTCACCGTGGAGAAGTCCGCTTTCCGTGGCGTTTATGCAAGCTGGTATGGAACTCGGATACGAGAACAGGGATATAAATGGTGAACAACAAACGGGCTTCATGTTAACACAAGCAACCATACGAAGAGGAAGTAGATGCAGTACTTCTAAAGCATTTCTAAGACCTGTGAGGTTGAGGAGAAACCTTCACGTGGCCATAAATTCCCAAGTAACAAAAGTTCTGATAGATAAAGGTAAAAGAGCTTATGGCGTTCAATTCATAAGAAACAACAGAAAGTACGTCGTGAGAGCAACGAGAGAAGTTGTCCTATCAGCCGGATCGTTAAATTCACCTCAAATTATGATGCTGAGCGGTATAGGTCCAGCGGATCACTTGGCCGAGCACGGCATTCCCGTAGTGGCCGATCTAAAAGTTGGCCACAATTTGCAAGACCACGTCGGATTAGGAGGATTGACGTTTATCATAGACCAGCCGATATCGTTCAAGCAAGAACGATTTCAAAGACCCGAGGTGTTTCTCGATTACTTGATCAACGAAAGGGGTCCGATGACGTCACCGGGTATAGAAGGCTTAGCTTTTGTGAACACGAAGTACGCCCCTAAATCTGGTCTCTGGCCAGACGTTCAGTTTCATTTTGGCCCGAGCTCCGTGAATTCTGACGGAGGAGTACATATCCGAAAAGCGGTTAATTTGAGGGACCGAGTGTACAACACAGTGTATAAACCCATCCTCAAAGCGGAGACTTGGACCATACTGCCTCTACTGCTGAGGCCGAGGAGCACGGGCTGGGTGCGGCTGAAGAGTAGAAATCCCATGCACTACCCTACAATAGAACCTAATTATTTTGCTTATAAAGAAGACATTCAAGTCTTGACTGAAGGTATTAAAATAGCTATGGCCATTTCCAACACCAGCGCATTTCAAGCGTACGGATCGAGGCCTTTAACGATTCCCCTGCCTGGCTGCAAGCACCTGCCGTTGTTCAGCGACGAGTACTGGGAGTGCAGCATGAGACAATTCACGTTCACGATATACCACCCGACGGGCACGTGCAAGATGGGACCGTCCGACGATCCAGACGCCGTGGTGGATCCCAGGCTGAGGGTGTACGGTGTCAGTAATTTGAGAGTGGTAGATGCGAGTATCATGCCGACTATAATCAGCGGCAACCCCAACGCTCCGGTGATCATGATAGGAGAAAAGGCGAGCGACATGATCAAGGAGGACTGGTTATGATGACGAGGAATTTACTACCAAAATGCATTGCAGTTATTTTAGATGAAAATTATTGACAATCTGTGTGAAAATTGATGTTAGGAGCTAGTCAGCCGTATTACCAACATGACGTTTTGTTAAAACTTAAAATATTTGAAGTGAACATAAAATAAATAGTATTTATTTAGTAAGTATTTAATAAAAAAAATTAAAACACAAAATTGTGAATATAAATTTAATTATATTTTAAGCATCCACATTGTTTTTATGTTTTAAATCTGCATAAAAAGACTGAAAAAAGTTATACATGAAAAATTATTTGAAAGGATCAGTACGTAGAAAATATTTTGATGACAATACAATAGTGATATAAATTAACAAAATATAAAATACAGAAAATTTGCAAAAATTTATTTATCTAAATCATGTAAAATATTAGGAGAACACATTATTTAAAATATCACAGACCTATGTTCGGAATAATTACAACTTCACAATAAGAATGTGTTCTCCTAATAATAAAGTTGTATCAATGTGTCCAAAATTTAATAAAAATGAATTGATAATTCTGGCGTCTGCTATCAGTTTACTCAAAGGTATTTGAGATTCTGTAAAAATAAGGTAGATGGCTCTTTCAAATAATGGAACGATTAAATGTATTAATATCAAAAAGGTAACATATAAGTTCGAAAATTGTCGCTAAAAATATTGTCGCTGTAGCATAGTTGAATAATGCACCTTCCCCGGTTAGGAAAGAGATCCAGGTTCGAATCCCGGTGGCGTAACAACAATATTTTTCGATAAAATTGATTTTATATGTATATCTTTTTAATTAATATATTTAATTCATATTATCAAGTAAAATATTTTAAAATTTTGTTTCTATTAAAGTAGTCCGCATTAAATTAATTTAAACATTTGTAATAACTGCGACGATTACATTAACGAAAGTACACGAAGATACAGTAGTATCGAAATCATAGTAATTAACGTGATTAATACAATGTTAGTTATCTGTATACATTGAGCGGTATGAACATTTTAAAAAATGAATACATTAGAATGCTAACAAGCGATACAAAAAATTTGATGACATTTAAATGTATTTTGGCAACATTTTCTCTTTTTTCCGCGTTTTCTCCGTGACGTTGCATGTGATCCATCATTTTTACTATTAAATGGAAGTATTGAATAATGTTTTCGTAAATACTTGCAAATTGGTATCACAAATTAAATTGAAGAAAGTGCTTTCGAATATGACCTTTACGCGAGAATATTTTATTTCATGGTTTAAATACAGGTGGAGAAAATTTATTTTTCGATATAAATTTCTACATTTTAATGCACCAAACAGAAAAAATACTTGTCGTAGATCTTATAAACCATCGGTGCCATAAAATGGCAACTTAAATCAAACATGGATATTAATAAGGTAATAAGATATTTATATATATATTATAATAATTTGTGTAATGGGTTCCATAAAGTTTCCAACTGTTTTGTTGAAATTTTAAATTCGATTTTTAGTTTAAAAAGTATCGAAGTTTCAGACAAAAATGATGACATCCACCCTATCAGGGTCAACTGAATCCTAATAATAATAATAACAAATTATAAACTTAAAACGCAGATTATTTTAATAAAACGGTTTGGAAATTTTTTTAATATTAAGAAAATTGTAAAAATTATTATTGTTGATGTAAATAAATTATATTTGTAGAATTAACATTATTTTTTTATTCCATTCTATAATACAGATAATGACAAGTGGGCTAAGGGTTGTTTCCCAACAGGGAATTTATAACCTTGCTGCTTCTGATTCTAAGGCGTACCAGGGGTCAAGTTCCCGTTGGCATTGCCTCAAAGACCTTACGGGGTACTCTGTCCTCCTGCCTATCTTAACCTTCTCGACTTATTGCTGAGATATTTGGTTTTTGAAAGGCCTGGACAAGCTCAGCATATATGCGGATACACAATCAGTGATAATACTTAATTTGTCCAAACATTCATTAGCAAAATTACTTTGTGGCCACATATTATTACATTAATAATAAGACAAAATAACAAATACATAGGTATCGAAACATGTTGAATAATCGATAAATAATGGTTTAAATAAAATATTTTGTGTTATTATTTATTCATGAGACAATTTCAATTTGGAAAACTTGAATTTAATTGCATCTCCGTGAATCTTCGAAAATCACATTCATATAGAATTAGATGATCCCATAAATAATGCAGTTTTTTCAATTACATAAACTACGTTCTGCAAATCCTGGTGGAATCCCCTCGTAATTGTTGAGGAACAAGCAGAGAGCTTGAATTTGGTCATTCAACCATTCGTGCCATCAGAAAAGTCAGCAAATTGGGTTAATGAGTTCCTCACAAACTTTCAGAGTATAATCGCGTGCAGAGATCGAATGTGTGTTCTTCCTTTCTGTCACCTCTCAGGATTGAACCTTTTTTGGGTCGAATAGTAACTGGTGACGAGAAATGGGTTCTCTATAAAAATGTCAAGCGCTGAAGACAGTAGGTAGAGAAAGAAGAAACACCGGCACCCCAAGCTAAACAAGGTCTTCACCCACGTAAGGTGTTGTTATCTGTTTGGTGGGATATGAAAGGTTTAGTCTATTTTTAACTTTTCAACCCTGCGAGCAGCTTGAGCGGCTTAAGTCAGCGCTAGAAGAAAAAAGATCATCTTTGGTTTCAAGATGAAAAGCGTTCTTCCATCTGGATAATGCTCGGCCACATTGCCGACATTGTCCCATCTGATTATCATCTATTACGCAGTCTTCAAAATCAATTGGACTGAAAAAAGGTTAATTCTATAGACGAGGTCAAAACAGTACTGGATGAGTGCTTTTCGTCACGAAAAATGAATTTTGGAAGAGGGGCCTTGCAAGTTTACCAGAAAGATGGAAGAGCATTATATAAAATAAAGGAGAGTATATTATAGATTAAAAAAAGAACTTTGTTTATCATCATTTTGAAAAATAAAAGAAGTATAAAAAAAACGCATTATTTATGGGATGACTCGTGGTTACATTTTAAATGCGGATATTGGTTCTTCAGATAAATGACCTTTTAAATATGAATTAAATATATTAATTATAAAGATATACATATAAAATCAATTTTATCGAAAAATATTGTTGTCGCGCCACCGGGATTCGAACCTGGATCTCTTTCCTAACCGGGGAAGGTGCTTTATCCAACTAAGCTACAGCGACATTATCTTTAGCGACAATAAGAATGTGTTCTCCTAAAAAAAAAAATGACCTTTTACCTATCTGTAGTACAGCATCACTACAGTTGACGATTTTTGTATCATCGACGTATTAAACAACATTATCTACAAACGGTTAAACACTAATCATAACTGATTGTGATAGTCTCCTATGAGTAATTAATATCATTATTTTTTTAAAATTTCTATAACAATTATTTCGATACATGGATATTTTCTGTATATCTTTCTAGTTACTTAATTTAATTTTTATTAAAAATATCACATAACTATGTTCTGAAATTGCAAATTCACAGCATAGATGTGTTGTCTCAAAAAATGAAAATAGCACGGGTACGATTAAAAAGAAAATTATCGAAACGGGAAAAAAATGGAAATAACCGAGTGTCTAATTAACTAACCTAACATCACACAGTTTCTCTGCAGGAATATGCAGAGAAGATAGAACGCCACACTCTTCCGTCCTGGCACAGCAAAACATCTTCTCATGTACGCTCTTTGATTGTTAAAGGACCATTCTCCAATATTTAGTTTATCTGATGACGCCACCGGGTCATTCGATTGGAGTCGATAAAATTAAAGTTCATCATCAGCCATTGTTAATCCACTGTTGGATGAAGGCCTCCCGTGACTATGCCACCTTTTTCGGCCCTTCGTTAATCTTCGCCGTGTCACTCCCGTTGCTCCGATAAATTCAGCGGGATTTTGGGTCACTTTAGTCGTTATTTCTCGTGTGAATAAAATTCAAGAAAATTACTGTCTATTATTTTATCTGTAACTGACAATCAATGCTGAAATGTGTAAATGGCAATGCAAGGGCTATATGTCAAGACGCACAAATTTAAATTTACCTTCCGAAAAAGAGATATTTAATAAAGTATTTTTTTATGCAATTAAGTAAGTACAATAACTTAATGCATACATATTATTGTATTAAAAATAGTTAAATTTTATTGCTACCTTCATAAAACAGAAATATCCATACGTACAAATGAATAATATACGTAAGTTTTTTCGAAGGTGTTGTAGTATATTTATGTAATGTATTACATTCTGCTTAGAAAACATTTTACAATGAACAAATGAGAAAATTTGAGACGGTTATTGTACACGACGACTACGACATCTGTTGAATAGAGCCAAAACCAAAACCAAAAGAAAAATAATTCATTTACGCTGGAGACAACCTTCTTCTGCAGGTATACCGCGGCAGTAGAATTAATATATATATTATAATTATAACTAAACCAAAAGTATATTATCATAAATATTCAAACATCATAAAGACCTTCGTTAAATAAACAATGAAGAAACATTGCGAGCAAAGGCGGCAACTTTACGTCTTGTATTATTAGTAGTGAATCAAACCACTCTTCAGAGAAAGGCTATGTTGAATATCTCGAAAAGTCTCACTTCTCACTTTAAAGATGTCGCATCAAGATGCTAATTATGAATATAAAATGCAGTAGATTGGTAATATTATATACAAGTGTAATGTTAACCAGAATGAAAAAAATTAAATAGTTTATTTTTTATTATGTGATAGAAAAATATTTTCCTTGAGACAACTTTAACCTTTACCATACCGTGATAGAAAATATGCGTAAGCTACCATGCTGTCAACTCGTGTTACCGTTAAGTATTTACAGTTTTTTTTTGTATTTTTAATGAGAAAAAATGCTTTTACGTATTTAAATTTAATTAAAAATAGTTAATGCCATACAAAGTGAAAAAATATATATTATTCGTAGCATTTATGCATACATGTTTTATACAATACGACAAAATTCCTTTTTATTATTAATCATTTAATTAGTGATAAAGATATGTAAATAATTATATTCGTATGTTTGTTTTTCTTTTCACTATAAAACTAGTGTTTAATCTTTTTCCGTCTTACTGTAAATACTATTTTTTCCAACGTAGTAATTTTACATGGGCATTGAATTGAAAAATAATTAATTTAACATAATTGGTTATAAATTTAATCCTACAAATTATGAGTAATTTCTAAGCGTAAATGATTTTTTTAAGGTTAAAATATTAATGTTGGGTTGCGTGTATTTACGTAAATATACAGGTTTAATTTGGACGGTAAACCTGTGTTACAGCATGGCTAGGGAAGGGTTAATGGTACTAAATGGTAAGAAACAATTGAGTCACCTTTTCTAATTTTACTCATCGACGTGAAAACAGAGCTCGATTTTATTTGAAAATCGAAAACAAGTATGGACTCGAAATCTACAAACATCCGGTCAACAGGGGGATATGATTGTCTAAAACTGAAAACTTCTCGTCACCCACCCCTGAAAAGCACCTGCGAATCAGCTTACCTATATGATACAGTGTCTCGCTAGAATAAGTTTATTAATTAATAATTTCACATGTCTAATGCCTATAAAAATTGTGCGACTGAACCATCGATTGCGTAAGGGTCGAATTAGCTTCAAAGCTATAAATCGCATACAGAGAATAAGCTATCATTCATATAAAAAAATAATGTTATATACGCGGACATGATACATAAACTCCCCCGGCTGTAATTAAATGAACGTACACTGATTGGCTACCACAAACCAACAATTAATACACAATTTATATTAGAAATTCTAGTTCTAATGATTATTGACCTGCGGAAAGGTAATCACATCTACATTGAAATGGAGATTTTGTTGGTCCAATCGAAGTTTTAAATGAACTTAATTGAATGTATTTTTATTTATTATCTTTGTTTTATTAACCACTAAATTGAGTTTAAATACATCTACCGGTTTCGAAAAATACCATTTTCTTCTTCAGGATGTCATAACTAACTAAAACATATATTATTGTTTCAATTATTGTTAAAAAAAAAAAAAACTAACGATTAATTGAATGTGTCGTAAAAACATGAAAGTACATTTAAAACATCTCTATCCATATCTATATTTTTTTTTTACTCTTAGCTGTAAGATGGTGCAGGCGAATCAACATTCGTTAGATGCACATACGCATATATATATAAATATATATATATTGTGACATTATAAATTAAATTAAAAAATTCAAAATTGCCCCGTCTCTTGTTTTATTGCCAAGCACCTCAAAATCATACATACATTGGTATCGCAATTTTATAAAAATGGTCACCATCTATGATTCTTTTTCAAATCATCGAGCAGAGGTGTCAGATTAGCGCGGTTCAATAGTCGCGACCAGCGTTTCTACCATGTAACTGTGTGTGATCCGGTGGTATAACCAAAGGGTAAATATTTTTATGTTATTCAATCGCTAGTGTATAATTTACTATAATTTGTTAATGTAATCGCACGGTGAACAATCTTTACAGGAATCGAAATGTTTCCATTTGGTATCTTCCTTTGGTTTATCGCCTTCGTTATTCCCACCGGAGGCTACATTTTTTTGACACGATGTGATCTTCAACAATTCCGCTTACGAATCCAATTGCGTCGGCCTGGGTGCTTAGGATCATCTACGATGATAGGCCAAGGATATGTCACCTGCCTGAAGGACGTCGAAATCGCGCCCAACCCGACGAAATGAAGATTAGTTAGAGTGGGTTGTATCATTATTTAATTTATTTTGTTCATGTTGCTTTTATGATTAGATGCCATTTTTATCAAGTAACGTATAACCGTATTAGTATTTTATAAGATAAAAATAAAAGTAATACTAAAATTTAAAAAACCACGATATATGTCTGATAAACATGCATCATAGAACCTTGCATAGAACAAGTTATTAATAATTCAGTAATATAATAATAATATTCTTCAATTCAGAAGGACATATTTACCACGAAACTACCGACAAACACAAATAAGGTGTGTAAATAGCTGTGTAAAAATATCGTAAATTCTTTATTAATACAAACATGCTACTTAATTAACCAATGTATTTTAAAAATAAAAATAAAATAAAATTGAATGTTAAGAATGTATAAACAATAAACTATGTCAAAAATATAAATTAATGAATTTTATTCTAACACATTAAATATTTGTACGACAATTTTACACTACCAATAATGCTGAAAATATAATAAATCATAATGACTAAAACGAAATAAATAAATTAAACTGTGGTTCCCGCTGAATGAACATATTCTATGTTTAAAAAAGTAATATGCAAAAGTGTAAGGTGAAATCGCATAGTATCGAATAGAAATTACAAATCACATCCAAACACGACACTATAATTTTAAAGCTGCGTAGATCAGTGTTTTTCAATCTTTTTACTATAACAGTACACCCGACCACCAGTCAAACTCCCACGGCACACCGAGCATCGACACTGTAATAATTGGACACGATACTGTCTATAAACAAAGTGCGAAGAATAAACTTTTTTCAATTTTGTGCGACTGACAAGTTCTCAATTCATTCAGTAAGTTGCGCAGCTTTAGCTAACAACGCGATCTGCGGCAATTCAGCGGTAGAATATGGGCAAAATAGAAAAAAATGATTATTTGTTATTATATTAATTACATCGGTCAGTTTGCTGATTGATTGTCGTGTTAAATTAATATGCATGTACGAGACTCGTTTTTAAGTAGGTACCGTTGCCGGATATTCCCTGTGTAACGCTGCGGTTGCGATGTTGCACACGCGCAATGGTTTTCTCCATCTGTTGACTCACCACATGCAACATTAGAGATATTAACATAGTGTGGCCATCTTGCAGTGAGTGGTTGAAATGTTCAAGACAATAGGTCAGCCCGTCGACTGTACGATACGGTCCGTGATTCGTTTCTTGAATAAAACGGAGTTCTATGACAAAGGTATACATAAATTGGTGCCCCGTATGACAAGTGCCTTAATAATAATGGTGGCGAAGTAGTTTTAGGTGTGTAGCGTCCGAAGAAACTAAAGTGTTGTAAAAATGATGTTGTTTCTGTAAAAATAAATCCAGTACTTAAAAAACGCGATTCGCAAATAAGCTGCCAAAAAATTATCACTTAATTGCGCACAGCTAGTAGAATATCTGCCGATCATTATTATGGCTGTATATTATAAGATTCAATGTAATGTAATATATGGCAAGATCTTGAGATAAACTCGCTGCTACTGCAAATACAAAATTCAAAGGCTGTTTGAAAAACACTGGCGCAGGTATCCCACTAATAAAACGTCTGCCGCGAAAGCGAAAGGAAATAAAACGAACGTTGAAATTGACAGTTGCATCTTTTGTTGCGGAGTATCGAGGGTAAATTATACTAACCCGGCCAGCAAGACACCGCTTTCACCATCAGGCCGTTAATTGGCAACACCATCACGACGAAGACAGCCCGAGGAACCGCAGCGGCTTTGCCGGAAACAGAGTAAAGGGAACTGGCGGAAACGTAACAGAGGAAACGTACGCCAGCGACACCGGTAGGATTATCAAAGCGGCATCGGATGCAAACACCAATTATCTTGGCAATGACAATGCGGCTGTAACGTTCACGGCCTAAACACTAGACGATGTTCAATTTGCTTCAGTCGTTGCGATTTTGCGAAGGTGCTATGGCGGCTACATTGTTGTGTTTCACGTTTTGAATTAATTCAGCATGCCTAAAGGGCGTCTACGAATCTTAAACGAAGGTCGTTTACAGCAAGATTCCAAAAGCAGGCAAAAGTTTTAATAATTTTTTTTTTAAAAATGCTTTACTTAATATGAACGTGTTTAAACATGATATTTATAATATTCACAAAGCGACCAACGGCTAAATAAGGAACACATGGACGATGTAAATAATATATTGCTATGTATTTCCCGTTCGAGTCCACGCAGTCTTAAAAATAACACCTGGAATATTTTCTATGTGGACGCTCTACCGCGCAAGTTTCATGCGCGGGCAACGTGGACGGCTTAATTAAATTTAGCCGACAGGGCAACAAAGGAAATATTTACTGATGCTGCCAAAAGCCTTGACGATATATCTGATGGATAAAAAACCGTAATATAATTTATATATCAATCTTTGAATCTCACATCAAAACACATGCATGATTACACTCACTTTTCGGGACTCACCACGATGTATATTTGATATGTTGGACAACAGTTCCGAACTTTTATAACGCATCGTCACCCTTTCTCGATTCTATTAATAACAAACGTATAAAATTGGTGTTAAATTTACAAATAAACAATTTCGGGAACATATAAACGGTCATATTTATCGGGTGTTCTAACCGGGAAAAGATTATGAGAGCGGACCCACCGCATTCCATGGACCGTTAAATAAGCTCAAGGCTTCTATTTCGGTCCTACTCTTACTTGGTATTTTTTTAATGCTACAAAGGCGGCTGTTCGATAGCGCCCGCACAGTGACGTGGCGATACCGCGCAGTCGCCAACAACAAAGTTTGCTCTCATTGTACCCGATATTTTCTTAATTGTCACTGTATTAAATTAAATATACACATAAGTATAAAGAAAACATGATCAAATAACACAGTAGAGTACCAAAAAACCAAGTGGTAGGTAATAGATTGAATAAAGAAAAGAAAATACAGATTACATGTTAGTATCTGATAGCGCCGTTTTAAAATAATTACATTCTATTAAGTTTTTGGCGTTTGACTTGTTGCCTCATACATTCAATTCGCTATTTACCTAATTTTTAATCTGCGTACATTCATCCTATTCTTACCTTCCTATACCTTTCTGCGGCTTAATTACTTATTAATAATCTTACGTTAATTATAATAAACATAAATAATCATTTTCGCGAGTGTAACTAACTATACACGCTGCGACGCTTGCACTTGTGGTGGAGGGGAATCTTTGAATGAACCAGCATACAGCAGACGAAAAGTGAGTGCCTTCCACCAGTAACATACATAACATATAAAACAAGGCCGAGGTGCAGGAGAACCCCCCTAGAGCCTACCCCCACCTTACATGATGCCCCCCATGTCAAATACGTGACAGTTGAAACGTTAACCGCTAACCGCCACTGCCACACGTAGAACAAGATGTATTTTCAGTGTGTCCGCTTCTATTGGCGGCCGGCATAGTTTTTTTGTGTTCACTGTGTAAGAGTGGCAATGCGTTGTGCATAAAGTGATGTCAGCAATTCCCCCCCCCCACCCCCCACCACTAGCGTCTAATGGGCTCGCGTAATATTCCGTAACTCGGAAAGAATGCAAAATAAAATAAAACAAATAGCAGTGCCGGAGAAAGGAGCGAGCCGGCCGTTTCGATCGGCTGACTTATCGCCGTAATGGCGCGCACGCGCTATAAATAAAAATGTGTCAATTTTATACATTCAGCACTCATACGAATGCGCGAAAAATACTTTTTATGCGGTCCCCGCGAGAAAGTGCGTTTAGATACAAACTGTAATTAAAATAATTTAAACTTAATTACTCATGTGTCATTCACATGTTGAATCTTATTACTTCTTTTTAATGGGGGTATTCTCGTTTATTTGTTTGTAAAAATCTATAATTTTTGTGTATTTTTGCGATTCCACGACAATTGCACACAAACACACGTAGACAAATGCACACAAGGCAGATGCGTGCACCCATAGACAACTGCACAGTCAGCGTATTACCCTGCTTCCGTAACATTGTTTTAAATAAGGTAACATATCTTAAGGCGTATTAAGTTATTGTGAAGAAACTTATTCTTAACATTCCATTACTTAGTGTGCAATTGTCTGTGTCCAGTTATCTGTATCCTTGTCACTGTGTGCAAGAGTCTACGTGTGCAGTTGCTGTATGTGCAGTTGTGCTGTGTGCTCTTATATGGTCACTAAACTCCTGAAATAAAATTCAAAAATTAGAAAAAATATCCAACTTACTTAAAACCATGGATTAAAATGTTTTCTTTTTATTAATAAAAACTAAATCATATTGACTATGCCAGAAAATATTTTTATTTCACGCTAAAGTCTTTTACGCCATCACTTGCAGAGGAAAGATCTGATCCATGAATCACTTCCCATACTATAACTATAATTCCACTATAATTCTTTATAATATAGTATCCGCATTCCATGCGCGACCCATTTCCTTTTAAGAGAAGCATAATGACAGCCCTTCTTCAATCTAACGGGGTTAAACACTGATTGTACAGCGTATGAAGCCACGAAATAACTAATGGACTACCACCACCCATGATGCCATTCCACACAGCCTTCCCATTTTTCATATACAACACTTAATTTCTTCCATATCCTTTTTGCTTCCATATTGTTCAAATTTTAAGGTTAAAGACATATATGTAGAGAAATGTGAATTATATCATTTTAACGATTATTAATGTCGGTTAGTTGCAAATAAAACTGAAGGAATATAACTATTACAAAGACGAGTGCTAATAATAAAATGTCCATGAGTTGCACATATAAAGGGCTTTAAAGTAATAAATGGTTGATTTGAGTAGAAAAAACGAAAAAAAAAAAGTGTAATTGAAATATAATATATATTGTAATATAAAAGATGCCACTCTGAAAAGTTCATCAAACATTTTTTTTACCAGACAAGTGATGATATTCACCGTTTGCAAAGTGCCTAGTGATTTGATATATTTGTTTGATCCTCAGCAAATCAGATTAAGATCCGAGAGGAAACTTTCTCCCGTAGAATCGCAGGGCGTAAACTAATGTGGGCCCGTTATTCAATGAGAGTCAAAAGACGTATATTTAATATGTATTGTATTGTATATTCGTAGAAAGCAATCGCTTTTTATGAAACCACGAATTTTATTACAATGAAACCGGTTTCGCTCAGCTTAAGTTTCGTTAGGGCCTATTTAAAACTAACAATAAATAAAAGAGTGCACTTATATTTACATAAAAAGGGAGATAAAATATAAAATTACATGAATCTTTGAAGTGAAGGCGAGATGGATTTAGTGTAAAAATAATTGATTGCCATATCTTATCTAATAATATCAAAATTCGAAATTTGAAACTGATACATTATGTAGGGGTGACGTGTCATGAACGGGTAACCTATTTGTTCTGAAAGTACATTTTCTGTGGGGATATGTAAAGTCGCTGGTCTATGCCGATAAACGAGAGACGATAGACGACTTGGAAGCCAACATTCGTCTAGTTATTGTTAATATATGTTCCCAGCTACTCAAAAAGGTGGTCGAAAATTAGACTTATAGATTGCGCTTTGTTCGAACCAACCGCGGCGTCCATATGCGAGAAATCATATATAAACAATAATGGCATAAAATTATCTTTCCGATAAAGTCAATACCATGACAATTACCACGATTTTAATGTGTTAAAAAACAGCCTCCATAAAGAGGAAAATTGTAAGCCAGATTTAGTAAAATTTATTTTATTTTGTTAAACCAAACCTAACCTAACCTTTGTGTTGCTTTTTTTATAATCCTGCTAACTAAGTTTTAATCTAAATTTGTTTTATAACTATTTATTTTTAATACGCATAAAAATGAAAATGACTAAATATGTGTTTACTAGCTGATAAAATTTAGTTTATTTCCTAACCACGTATTGGGCCTGATAATTTTTCATTGCCGACAAAAATGTGTAATGTCTAAATCATTTAATAGCTGTTTTTCCTTGCCAGCCCAAAATATGATATTTAAATAATTAATTCAATATTAAATGGCGAATCATTTAATGTTCAAATTAATAACTTTTTTACATAATTCATTTTCTCTTTTTTTTTTAAACAGCATATATGTCATCACTATGAAAATATGCTGTTTAAAAAAAGGGAAAATAAACTATCAAATTTAGTTCATAGACGGCGATGGTGTAGAGGTACGCGAAGCGAGTCCACATACTAACATATATACAACATTCAAAAATTTGATAAATGTGGAGGTTGAGTTGTGAGAATTGGTGATTTAAAATGAACTTAAGTGATCACTTTATATATATATATATATATATATAATTATCACTTAAGCCAGCCGAATACAGGTCGTAAACGCTGTAATTACCCCATACTTCCATATGTTTTCTATTAAATATAATAAAAAAATATTTGTTTAATATCAAATATCTCTAGAATGAGAATTTGGCATTGCCATGTAGTCTCACATTTATTCAAATTAAACTTGATAGATTCCCCAATGTATGACTGTGGTGCCGAGGAGGAGACCCTTGACCATATATTTTTTGCCTGTCCATTGGTGATCACAGGTGTTTTTTGTGGTAATCACGTCACTGGTAATTTTAAACTCCCGGTTAACCACATGTGTCACATTGTGTCACATTTAATCAATATAATAGATTATTTTTTGAACGACAATGGTATTGACTTGTAGTTTTAACTTGATTAATGGCACAAATCACTCTTGAAGGGTGGATTCCTATTTTAAAGAAGAAGAAGAAAAATAGTTATTTAAAAAAATGTATGTAATTTTTTTTTAAATAGACAAATAGATTAAATATCACACGCCGTTTCTTCAGAAATTAACATCAACGATGAGACCATTATGCAAGATGTATTTAATTAAATAAACAATGCAGCGCGTAATACGTGTTGCGACACGACGCAAACACTTGGCTGAAAATTTCTGTTTGGCACGACGAATTAAATATATTTTAACCCAAAAGAGAAATCAGCATTTCGGGCTGATTTACGAGTGTATTATAGAAAAATGGCTTTACAATATTTAAGGTTCATCATCGAAAATAATCCAACGAAATTACCATGAGACAAGCCATTTGAAATGTATAGTGGGCACATATTGTCTTCATATTTATGTACAGTTACACACGTTAATAATGGTTTCGTAACAATCGTCTGACGCATTTTGACAGCAATATTTAAATCGTAACAATTTTAAGTGAAAACATTTATGTTGCGTTAAAATATTCACAATCAACAATTTTTTTTTTTTTTGGATGCATACCTGACTAAATTAGTTATCGAGTCAAAAATATTCTTGGTATATGAACTAAATCTATACCGTTACGAAAAATGTATTATATTAGATTTCTACAAAATCGTATTAAGCTTTAAGTCATTTTTATTTTATTCAGAAAACATATAGTTTATCAGTAAATACGAGAATCACAATAAAAGCTAAACAATAATTAAACCAGTTACAAGTTAAAGATACAAAATACTTTATACAGTGTGTACAATTTAAAATTTAAGAAAAAGGTTGAAAATAAAAATTTAAACATAGAAGAAAAAAATTATAAAAAAGAAAGTAATATTCGAGGGGGAAGGAAAGGGAAAATGGGATAGGGAATAAAACCTGAGTGATAAAAATATTTGTATTGTTAATAAATGTTTATGTATTGAATGTAGATTTAATTGAAGTAACTGAAGTATTGAAAATGTCTAGTTCGTTTAGGTGTGAATTGCAATAAAGGGGGTGCTCGTTAGAAAAATGAGTTTTCTTTGGCATTGGTGTTGCAATGTGGAAGATTAAATGTGAGATTAGTTCTGGTTGACCTGGCTGACACTCGAATGGATATGCGACTGAATAAATCAGGACAGTCTACTTTAGAGTTGGCTATTTTGTTTCGGAAAATGATAGATGACTAAGCAGTGCTGGTTAAGGTTTGATTGTTGATTGGTTAAAGTTTGATTGTTTAACAAGTTACAAGTTAACCGACAGTGGTCATGTGTTTAAGTCGAAAAAAATATTTGCGAAATTGATCCATTATATATACATCGGGGGCATATGTCTCCGGGCGCCAGATTAGGGGGGGAACGCCAAAACGGGATGTGAATTTCTTGATTTGAATAACTTTTTTATGTGTATATTGTACCTCCCACTATTTTATTTTTAAATATTTATACGAATATTTTTATTACGACCCTTCCAAGTAGACACAAACTAAGCTTAATAAGAGTTGATAGCGACCATTCGTTTTGTTATAGCCTATAAATCCTCATTGTAACTTTAAAAAAAGTGTCTATGCAAAAAAATATTTTTTGCAATTTATGACCTAGTGCTTTTAACAAAAACATATTGAAACACTAGTGCTGTCAAGTCTCTTGCACTTCGCTTGTCTCAGAAATTGCACGCCACACTGTCGTTTTTGTACAATGCAAACGTTTTTGATAGCGCTCCCTCGGGATTTCGGAGCACCGGTATCTCATGTTCTATTTATTAACATAGCCATCGATATGAAAATGTGCTTCATCAGTAAACAATATGTTTCCAAGCGTTCGTGCTGTTCCATAATTGGATACTGTATACATTTATTACAATTTAATAAATCAAGCACGTCTACCAACCTTTTCCTTCGGTGGGTATAAATTATGCATCAACATAATATTGAAAAATAACGATAAAAAATCGTTATCAATAACATTAATATCATAGGAATTAAGGACGAATACATTTAAAAAATTTAAGAATCAACTCGGTATTTTGCAAGAGGCTTTAGAAATGGATATGACAGCAGGGAAACTGTTTACAATATTCAAATGCTTGCTTCGTTGACTTTGTAAATAGCATTTGACAAAGTTTTACGTAAAAAGAGCATGGACATTGGAGTCAGCAGCGGCCAACGGAGTCCGCCAGAGATACAAGAATAATTGGCAAGCCATGTTGGCATCAGAAAGCACCACTGAAAATAAATGATGATCTGGCAGCATTATTATTTCGACATGTCTACGTATACTTACGATACACAATTTCCCTTAACCTTAATTCTTGCGTCGTCCGCCATTTCCGAATTGACGCAAGAACAGGGGGTCATCGCTTCGACAGTGATAGCGTAGAATTAGTACATATTTGTAAATAAGGAAATAAACTAGATATTTTAGAAAACTTAACGATCAATTATAACAAAAATGTCATTAATATTCAAACACCTTCTACGACGTCCTCTCTCCTGCGCTTGTTGGCAATGCCCCTACACCCACCTAACTCTAACCCCCCCCCCGTACACTTCTCAACCGTGTGTAGCACGTAGTCCTTTAGTCATAAGTTTAGCATTAGTAACATTACTGAAGATGATGCATCAGCATTGAAAATATTATAATAAATAATAAACTAATGAAAGTAGTGTAGTGCAATTGATTTATGCTAGTTTCATTTTACAATTTAATAAAAAAAAATCTAATTAGTCGTTGTTAAGAAGCTAAAAGTATTTGAAATGGGACTGTATTGACGTATGCCAAAGATTATCTGTGTTGACCACATTACCAATGAAGAGGTACAAAGACGCTTCAATAAATCAATAGAAGATATAAAAAATATAAAACGAAGGAAAGCAACATACTCCGGATACATTATCAGTAATGAGAAAATTATATATTGCAACTCATTATGCAGGGGATGATAAAAGGCAGCAGAGGCATAGTTAGAAAGAGGTTATCATGGCTGCGAAACCTCAGAAATTAGTTCAATGTTAAAAATGCAGGAGATCATATACATTCTGCATTATATAAATAAGCATACTGCAACTTGGTTGCCAACCTTCCATAGAAGACGCCACATGAAGAAGAAGGCGAAAAAGGTCCAGCGTTAAGATACTAAGTAATGATCAACAAGTCGTGTGTCCGAACGTCGTTCCGGAAAACATACAAGTTAGTCCTATTTTCATAGCACAATCGCTTAACATATTTTAAAAATAGTAAGAAAATAGGTGTGATGTGTATTGTAAGGGAAAAAACCACGATAAAAATTTTAATAAGTCATTATAAATAAATATAATTATTGCAGATCACTAAATAAAGTCAGAAATTATTATTACGAAAGAATCTAATCCGTTAGCGGATTAACCGACTTCGCTACAGCCAACCAGAATTATTTTAAATAATTCATAAAATAAAACGAATGCACTACTTAATAATAACAAATTAATCTAATGTTAAAATAATAAAACTCAAGATAAAACAATTTAAAACTACGCGTGAAACTAGTTTTCGAGTAGATGGTACACATGTGTACATATGCAAACATTCATGTAGAAAACAAATTTTCTAACGTGTTGAAATACATCAACGCAAGGGCAGTGCCGAAACCGTTAAAATAAAACAAAACCTAATAATTCCACTTCCAATATCTTAAGTAACGCAGGTTTCAGAAACTGATTGTTGCCATTTACAAATAGCGAACATATCATAAACCTTTAAATTACAGAATGTAACTGCTAAAATAATGGGATTAGATTTTATGGGAACATAAAAAGAAATAACAATATTACTAATTACCGAATTAATTGTATTTTAGAATTATAATCCCTTAATTAGCTTTATTTTTTGTGGTAGTTCGTAGTATATGTAACGAAAAAGTAATCAAACAAATAGTCGTATTCTTCACCACGGTAAAAACATGTTAAAAAAATCGTGTGTCTACAAATTAATTTGCAATGATTGCAATTATTTTTATATAGGTAAAACTTGCAGAAATTTTGATATTAGAATTAAGGAGCATTTGAGATGCCTAAATAACAATAAATATTCAGAATTTTCCAATCACCTTTTGGAAACAAATCATTCCTTTCATATTAATAAGGGTTTAGAAATTATACATACAAATATTAGAGGTTTACAGTTAGATAAATTTCAAATTATAGAAATAATAAAAAGCTTAATATTATAAACAACCAAATCATCTTTGCAAAGAGTCACCTTTTAAATTTGTTTTCATATTAGTTCTTACTTATTCACCATTTTATAGTTTTGTTTTTATCTATGCTTGTATTTTTAATTTCAGTATATATTATAGGATAATTAATAAATAGTGGTATAAATAAAGTATTTTGCATTGATATTAATATAAAATGAGGCCACAAAGTAATTTTCCAAATATTGAAGAAGTGAAAACATATTCATTATTAAGGAGAACACATTCTGAAGTTGTAATTATTCAGAACATAGGTCTGTGATATTTTAAATATTAATTAAATGTATTAATTAGAAAGATATACGTATAAAATCAATTTTATCGAAAAATATATTGTTGTTGCTACCGGGATTCGAATCTGAATCTTTTTCCAATCCGGGTAAGGGATTCTCCTTAATAATATATAAGTTATATGAATGTGTCCAAAATTTAATAAAAATTCATTGTTAATTCTGGCGTCTGCTATCGGTTTACAAAAAGGTATTTGAGATTCCGTAAAAACAAAAAAGATGGTTTTCAAATAATGGAACAATAGACGTTTCAATTTTAAAAGTGTAACATATAAGTTCGAAAATTTGTCGTCAATGCACCGTGTTTAAAAATTTAACATATGGGTTCGAAAATTTGTCGACAAAGGTACTATCTGCTGTAGCATAATTGGATAATGCACCTTCACCAGATTGGAAAGAGATCCAGATTCGAATCCCAGTAGCAACAACAATATATTTTTGGATAAAATTGATTATATATATCTTTCTAATTAATACATTTAATTAGTATGTAAAAAACATATTCTATTCAGCACCCACAAACGACAATTTGCATTTTTACGTTTTTTAAAGACATATTCGAAAATTAAAATATGTACCGTCACACTCCGGTAGGTAGCAAAACAACTTATTTGTGAATATAGTACAATTGAATTCTTAAAATATTACGTACCTAGAACTACCAACACGATGTAAAATGCTAAGCAACTGTTTTACAATTAATGAAATTTCAAAAATAAACAAACTAAATTGTAATCCTTCCTTTCTCCGTTCCCAGCGAACTGTACGCATAACACGCAAACAATGAAATGAAATGAGAGTACAAAATTGTACTCGCTTCATTTATTTCTCAATTAGCTGATTCGGAAATTCAAAAAAGATATTATTAGATGTCAATTAGTTATTCTTACCAATCGAAATACTCGCGAAGTCGTCACATTTGCAAAGGAATACGGTCACGAACTTACCTGAAAAATAAAAACATAAATATTGTAAACAATCAAACAAGAGTGTAAAAATAAACAATATATAAACAAATAAATTTATTGTACAAACACATGAACGTTGCATAATGACTAGAGATTCCAAATATTCGAATAGTTTCTAAGTATTGACAACAGTATGAAATTAATTATTTTGAATATTACAAATCAATCGTATTACACGGAAGTACATCAAAATTTATAAGAAAACCTGTCTAATTTACCATAAATTGTTTATTTAATGTGGTTATTAAAATACATATTTTAAAAATAACAGCGCATTGAATGTTACGTATTTTAAATTTGTTCTTAATTTTGTTTTTATCGTCACTGCAGATGAAAATACTCACTCGGTTGCGGTTGTGAAGTCGTAATTATTCAGAACATACATAGGTATGTGATATTTTTTTTAAATACAAATGAAATGTTTTAATTAGAAAGATATACATATAAAATCAATTTTATACAGATAGGAAGAGATCCGAATTCGAATCCCGGTAGCAATAACAATTTTTTTTCGATAAAATTGATTTCATATGTATATCTTTCTAATTAATATGTTTAATTTGTATTTATATTTTTATTCGCTTTTATATGTCAATTCAGTCCACCCGCAAACCTTAAACTAAATTTATAAACGTTATAAAATGTTATAAAACCTTTTATTCTCTCTATTTCAAACGGAATAATTCTATCGTTCTAGGGAAGCCTCGGATAAAGATATTCTATGTTAAAAATTAAACACATTTTTGTTGTTTTTTAATTAAAATATAATTCAATTATTATCAGCATTATATTCGTATACAAAATGGCAAAGTGCTCGCTTAGCATACTAGAGTTACCGGGATCGATACCCGGCGTTTCCAAAATCGTTTTGATTTAAAAAAGACTTTGCGGGCGCCTAGTATCGATCCCGGTGCCGGCAAAAATAAGAGTATATTAAAAAAATGTCACAAAAATTTTAACGCGCCATTTCTAAAAAATCAATCAGTTAATCAGCTAATAAAGATTAATAAAATAACAGCGAACGCGACGGCGAACATCACGTAATAACTTAAATAAACACGTAATAACTTAAAAAATATACGTGTTAATATTTATGTCTACAAAACAGACTTGCTAACACAATTATTATGCAATGTTTTAAAAAAAAAACAGAGGTCAAATAAATTATCCGTAAAAGCATTTTCATATACTACTTTACAAACAATACAAACAAATAGATAAAATTAAATAAAAAAATATATTAATATATATTCCCTATTTGTACATACAGAAACAGGTAGAGTAGAATGTATTTTCATATACACAAAACACCAATGGGCGAGTGCGATAACGATGTCGTGGCATTTCAGTGATTCAAAATTTGATGTAATTTTAATATTTAAAAAAAAAAACATTTTCATATTACATTATGATACTAGTTAAAAAATCATCAACCTTCATTTTTTTTCTACATTTAAATACAGTTATCTACTCATGTAGTTTTTACGCATTGTGTTAAATTATTAATAATCAAACTTGGCTCTTTATGATGAAAATTGATCATTCAAAATCGGTTTTAGTTGTTTTTCCCCGCCGCTATTTATTTTAGGATTTGGCCAATGAGCAGTCTTCGCTACTCTGAAATTTAAATGGCCGCCAAGTATGAGAACTAGCTTGTTTTTGGAAAAACGTGTTGAATTTATTTTGTATTTTAAACCAGATTATGAGGAATTGATATGAGGAATAAAAAATTCATAAAAAAAATCATTTATAAATAAATTGTTATTTTTATTTGTTAACTTTGTTTTATTAACCACTTATTGAGTTTAAATACATCTACCGGTTTCGAAAAATACCATTTTCTTCTTCAGGATGTCAATACCAACTAAAAACATATATTATTGTTTCTTTACCAGAATCTATTTTAAAAAAAACAATTATTTAAAAAAATTAATTTAGTACCTAACTCAAATTGTGACTTAATACAAATTTACTCGAATAATTTTCAGAAAATTTTTTTAGAATGGAACTCGTAGTTAAATTTAGTTGGTTGTTTATAATTTTTTGATTAGTTTTACACGCTTTATTTATCTCCAACGATTTCAAATTATTTAATTTGTGACCAACACCGTTTATATGCAAAATTGACAATCCCAATTTTTTATCAAAACCATGTCCATTTTCTATCAAATGATTAGAAAATTCTGAAAACCCACTATTGTTCAAACATCTCAAATGCTCCTTTACTTTTATATTAAAATTTCTACCCGTTTCACCAATAAAAAATATGAATTTTAACCACAAAGTTAATTTTGCTAATTTCAAAAGTATTTAAATAAATTGTTCTTCAAGCTCAGCTTTTATCTTTTTCTCTAAATAAAAACATGAAAGTTGCTGAGTTTACAATTAGTAGCCTAATGTAAAATAAAGCCTTGAAAAATTGGTATATTGTATTCTACAAAAGCCACTTTCATGAAGCAAAAAATGTGTTCTAAAACAAAAATCAATTTTACGGCTAAGGTCTGGTTGCTAACCATACCTTCGGCAATATTAAAAAGATACTAACGAAATTTTGAGAATTCCGAAATTCATTCTCATAAATATAATTTAGAATTCCGAAATATAAATATATAAAATAATATATCGTTACGATCGCAGACTAACGGCTGTACAATGAGTAATCGCAGAACAATAGGGTTGTTCCGAAGGGATCGTTCTTAAAAATGCCTGAAACACTTAACCAGTTAAAAAAACTGTGTTAGAAAACCATTGATTGACATCGCGTCTGATATTGATATTATTTTTAACATTATTTCTACACTTCTCCCGGTGAAGCTTACTGTTGACGGCATTTGTCGAGAGAATACAAATATTATTACAGATGATGCGGTATTGTCTTTCATGTTTGAGAATTTGGGACCTGATGAACTCACACTAAAGTTGAAGTACAATTTAGAAGACCGAATAAGCCAAAGATGAATAAATGTATCTGGAATTTTTTAACGGTGGAAAAAATTAGATTTTTCACTAGACCAACGAAAAATATAATAGCCAAAATTATTGAAAACTTTGCACAAAGATTGATATATTTAACAGAAATATATGGAAGCTTCCGTAGCCACCCAGTCTGAATTTGACGATATAGAAGAAGTGATTTTGGAAAAACAAACTAATCACTATGCGCAGTCGCAGTCATTAATGCAAAAGTTAGAGAACAAAACTCAGTCAAATATGACGTCCAACATACCGTCCAGTTTAACTCAATAAGCACCAATCCTGAGTGTTCATAAAATTATATACAAGTCTATTTTTACTGAGTTTTTTTTCAATTTTGAAACCCTTATTTCTGTCTAGACTGCACAATGGATGGATCCAAATAATCATAAGGGTAATCGGCTTAAAATAATTCAAAGATCTATTGTCCGCATTTACTGGTTCCCCGAAAGAAAAGTCTCCAAAATAACATTATCAAATATCTCTAGAATGAGAATTGGACATTGCCAGGTAGCCTTACATTTATTCAGATTGAACTTAATAGATTGCCCAATGTATGAGTGTGGTGCCGAGGAAGAAACCTTTGACCATATATTTTTTGCCTGTCCATTGCGGATCACAGGTTTTTTTACAGTAATCTCGTCAATGGTGGTTTCCAACTCATATTCTATAATATTATTGTACTTTTCTCTATAAAATAAAGTTTTAACTTGATTAGTGGCACAAATCACTCTTGAAGGGTGGAGGTGGTGGTGCCTATTTAAAAAAAGAAGAATAAGAAGAAGAAGTAACCCTTATTCTGAATTCAAAGTCCACCCCACCCTCTGCCGGACGAGAGCATAAGTAGAGGCGTCGTCCCGGCGCCGCTTCAGTTTCTGTCTGTAACCTGTCCGGCGCGCTAGTCCGCGGCAGCACTACTTCCGGTTCGCTCAACGAGGAGGCGGTAGGTTCGGACGCATTTCGAAATTCAAACGTCGAAAGTGTCGGCTCGATGGCGACACCCCGAACGTGATCTCGGGCCGCATCCCGCGCGCGCGGTGAACGCCACAACGTTTTGTGCAGCCATTCCGTCACATTCTTTAATTGATTGTGTATTTATTAGCCCATTTAGAATACGTATTTTCTCTTACGTGCGTATAAATGTTATTTATTATAAAAGGTTCGCTTTGTAACGACAAACCTAAGACTCGACGAGTTGATAGTGTTAGAAGTGGTTTTATTAAAATAATTCGTAATAAAAAATTAACTAGATATACTGCAAAAATATTTGTAGCTACCGGGATAAATGTATATTTTTACGATGGATAGATATTTTTTCTGCACATATTTTTAAATGAATAATTTAATTTATAATAAAATACCACAGAACTAAGTTCTGAAAATGCAACTCCATAGCAAAAATGTGTTCTCCTTAATTAAAATAATTTGTTTGTCCAATAATTGGAGAATTACTATGTGGCAACATATTATATTATGAATAATAATAAAACAATTTGTTTATACCACTGTTAATTAATAAATCAGAAATAAGAAAAAGTGTTAAAAGCAAATTAAACATTAGAAATAGTTTTTTTTTTGTTTACGTTTGCATTTTTAATTTTAGTATAGACTATATCCTGAAGAAAGGACTATTGGTCTTGAAACATGTTGAATTATCAATAAACAGAGTGTTTTATTAGTATTATTATAAAAATAATTTGTGTTTTATGTGAAATAGTTTCGTACACATAGACTACTGAAAATAATATTTTTTATAATTTGTATTAAAATTGTGTAAATGATTTATACATATTTCTCACCTTTTACAGTTTTACTTTGACTTGCAAAGATTTATTTCAAATCTTACTAGGAATAAACGATGTATCAAAATTGAGAATTTTGTTCAACTTATCGTATTCAAGAAGTATGTAAACAGTAATTATTAAATAACTTAGAAGATATAGAAAAAAATCTCAATAACTACAACATCACGTACATAATGGTTCACGTACACGAACGAGACTTCGATCACTCATCTCACAAATTTGTCGGTAAAGGTCGACATGTATCAGTTGCGTAATTGTAGTGTACATACTAAATGCAACAGACACTGTCGTTTAGGCGATTTACAAGACGAGTCTCATCCCACGCATCGTAAGAGTAATCTGACGCATTCATGTACTATCGGTCTCAAGTCTTTGTATTAATTTATTTAAAGGAATAATAATCTATGTTTAATATTTAAAGCAAACGTGCGGTTCATTATAATAATGAATAGTTTAAATACTAATTAATTATATTAATTAGAAAGATATACATATAAAATCAATTTTATCGAAAAATATTATTGTTGCCCTACTGGGATTCGAACCTAGATCTCTTTTCCAATCCGGGGAAGGTGTATCAAGTTGTCAAAAATAGTGTCGGTGTTACATAGTTAGTAATGCATCTTCCCCGAATTGGAAAAGAGATCCAGATTCAAATCCCGGTAGCGCAACAATATTTTTCAATAAAATAGAGTTTATATGTATATCTTTCTAATTAATACATTTAATTAGTATTTATAATATCACAAATCTATGTTCTGAATAATTACAACTTCACAATAAGAATGTGTTCTCCTTAATAATTAATTGTTTATTATCTTCGTTATTAAAAACCTTTTACATTTTCCCTTACAATGATAAAAAAAAATTAAAATCATTTATTAAAATGTTTTGATGTTACCAATTCAATTTTAAAAAAATAATATTTTTAATAAATCTAGTACCTAACGTAAATTATTACCATGATGTAAGATGTGGAAATTGACTTAGAGATCCTTAATTATTGAAGAAAAAAAAGTAGGATTTGAGTAGTGGTACATAACTCATTATTTATTCAATTCTATACATTACCCCGCAGTAAATTATATTATATTATCGCATTATTCGTAACACGTAAATTCGAATTACGTATAAGGTGATACGAAAACGAAAACAGAACACGAAATTATTGTCTTCCGTGTCGCTCTCGTATGTACGTACATATGTAATGTATCGATTTTTGAGGGTCGCGGCCGAGTCTCGGCACAAAAAAGGTCGATTTCTATCGGCGTTTCGGAAAGGCTGTGAGCAATTTGAATGGTCCTTTTAAGCTGGTGGTGACGGCACGTAACGTGCCGCGCCGTTGCGCAACGGCCGCTGTGACCGCTTTTCTACTACCTGCTTAACATAATAAAAACGTGTTACGGCCGGGTATTATGTAAAGATAACTTTTTACCTGAAGGCAATCATCTCTGGATACCGGCATTGTTCACGGCGTGTGAATGTTTACATTATTCTGGCAGTAATACAAGACAATTAAGGACAGGCGAAGACAACGAAGAGATGATGTAAAAATAATTTTTCAACAGACAATTTTAAAAAACTAAAATATTCGTCATTAATAAGATTGCAAAGAGAGCCTTTGCCGGTTGTTTTCGCTAGATAGTCCAGTGGCAGCTTCACTGTCAATGTTGATCGCAGTGCGGCCACGGCTGGTATTTCCGAAAATAATTTACTTTTTACATACTAATTAAATATATTAATTAGAAAGATATACATATTATTGTTATGCCACCGGGATTCAAACCTGGGTCTCTTTCATTAACCGACTATCTTAGAGCAGACAGTACTTTTGATGACAAATTTTCGAACCTATATGTTACACTTTTCAAATTAATACATCTGTCATTCCATTATTTGAAAGCCGTGTACTTAATTTAATTAATTAGTATTTAAAGTGTCACAGACCTGTGTTCTGAATAATTACAACTTCACAATGAGAATGTGTTCTCCTTAATAATACTTTTTATATACATATTATGGATGTGGAAAAAATAAATTATCGGACACAGTAAGGTCAAGTATACATTTTATCATTTATTTATTTAACAGCCAGGCCACTATCATATAAAAATTCTTAAAATTTGCTATCTGAAAAAACTTCCAAACACTTAATTTTTAAATTTATAAAACTTCATAATATGTAGAAACAAAATTCATTAAATCTCCTTAAAAATAATAATTTACTTATATATTATCTTTATGTAGATTTAATATTATTTTTATTTGTTAACATTGTTTTATTAACCACTCGTTGAATTAAAAAATTAAAGTTAATTTTGCCAACTTTAAAAATAGATTTCATAATTTACAAAAGTTTTTTTATCTCAGTTTGAGTGTTCTGCGGCTGGCTGCGTCCTCCATTACCGCGTTCAAATGACCCTGATAGATAATCTTAGGTTAGAAAACATTGAATAACAATTAGGAAAATAGCATGCTACAGAATATACTCTTTTACTGTTGAGAAATTATAAAAATAAAAATAATATTACACAATGAGAGGGTTGAGAAGAGCGAACAAGATTGAACACTTACCGCGTTCCAAGGTTGACGAAATTCAGTCGCGTGACACGCAATTAACGATTAATGTTACAATTCTCAGCGTTCCAAGGGGAATGTATGTGTTACAAGTGAGATTGGTTACATCAATCACGTGTAACATAATTCTGTTTTAAAACTGAGCATCTGTCAATTCGTTGCAAAAAAAAAAGGG
The DNA here is from genome assembly GCA_031772225.1 of Eubasilissa splendida. Classification (NCBI taxonomy): domain Eukaryota; kingdom Metazoa; phylum Arthropoda; class Insecta; order Trichoptera; family Phryganeidae; genus Eubasilissa; species Eubasilissa splendida. The sequence continues at coordinate 17,630,834 of CM062868.1, forward strand.
TGGTCTTAACTACGTAACTTTCCGCGATACACGTGCCACCTGGGGACAGATTATAATCCAGATCACGCCGCCCCAGCGGCGATAATTGTAGATGTTATAAATTGGTTTATAGGTCGATAACAGCATGGAATCATGCATTCGAGATAATTTAAATTTGAAAAAATGCAAAGCGTCTGACCTGGAGTTTGAATTCACGCCCACCGTATTAGATTTTGATTCTAAACCCAGTGTCTTAAACCACGTGACTATGACAGATATAATTTTATTAAAAAGGGGTTGAATAACATGGCATCCATTCCTAGCACAATATTATTATACAAATGAATAGGGAAATAAATATCAAATTTTCAGACCATAGATGGCGACAGTGAAGTTGTAGTTAACACATCAAGTATTTCTAAACAGTAACATATATACAACTTCCAAAAAATTTATAAATATGGAGGTTGATTGGGTGAAATGGTGAACGTTACATTGTATAAAGTGATCGCTTAAGCCAGCCAAAGACAGGTCATAAGCCCTGTAATACCAATACTTCCATATTTCCCATGTAATATAATATAAATAGCTTCGTCTCTATGAGATATCTTTAATTTGTTTAATATTATTATTAATTATAATAATAACAATAATATTGTGATTTCAAATACTGTTCTAAATAAAAAGTTGAGTGTGTGAAATATAACATTAAATTCTGAACAAAAATTTTCATATTAATATTTGGTGTTGAATTCTCCATGACAAGGGATAATTAATTCCATGTGCACTTCGTTTACCTTGAGACCACTCAACTTTTATATATAGTAATACCTAAAAAGCGAGGTTCACAAAAACGAAGCAACTACAAAAAATAATTGACATAATAAGATTTAGATTTCGTGCAATGAAACAAGACTTGATGAAAAATTGCATCGAAGTAACAAGCATACTTTAAACTATTTATTTATAAGTGCGCTTAGATTTTTTTGTACAGTGTAAAAAAATATTTCGATTTATATCAACAATATTCATATATTTTTTTTATAAGTTAAGATACAATCAGAAGTTATAAAAATTATGTTTGTCTATAATATAGTTCGAGACAAAATGTGTGAGTAGTTAGGTTAGCATAAATGACAGATTAGTTTCATTTCGCTTTCAACCCACATCAAGCAACCACTTTGTTATTTTTAGTTTAAAATTGTTTAAAATCAATTTATTAAATACACGCGGTGCACAAAACAAGAAAGTTCATTGACCAACATTGGTATTCATTTTTGGCACTAAAAAGTATCCTAATTATGATTAGAAAGTATTATTGTTCGATAAATTGTGGCAGTGCGTGAAATTTTAATAATTGCAAATTAATTGCTGTCAATCAGGAAGTTATTGTTAATATAATGACCGTTTAAAAAATTAAGTCGTATTAAAATAAATGATTCTCACGATATCCAATAGAGCAAGAACTTTATATTCAAGATTTTATATTATACCGAATTGTTTTCACAGACATAAAATATTATTATATTTGATTACATCAATTAAATAATATTTTCTTAATTGTGTTAGTATGTATTAAAAACGTAAATATTATATATTATAATATAAAACGTAAATGAATATGAACCTTTCATAAATCATTTTGTCTTAAATACAAATTAAATGACATATGTGAAATACTTGCTTTTTTATTCTAGCCGTTTAATTTACATGAGACGCGTTTCGCTTTGTAAGGACATTATCAATCCATATGTGGATATGGAGTTCAACAATTAAACTAATGAAATTATTCAATAAGAAAGAGATATATATAAAAACAATGTATATATGTTTACATCAAAGGTATTTGAGAATCATTACAATATAAAGTTAATTGTTTTTTAAAAATTGAATAATAGATGAACCAATTGTAAAAAAACCCTACAGAGAATACAAGTTCAAAAATGATCGAAAACGTAATCGGTTTATATAGCGATACATTAACGTATTTTACTTGATAGGAAATGTTCCGGGATCGTATACCGGAAGTAATCAAATAATTTTTCAATAGATAATTTTTTTATATATACCTTTCTAATTGATTCATTTAATTTGTGTTAAATTACTGCATACCTATGGGTGTAATAAAAGTACCACACAAATATATTCTGTGTATATATGACTCGCCGACAAAAATATGTTTTTGTTAAAAATATTTATTTTTTGTCAGTGAATTATTTATAATTACTTTATTTAAAATGTGTAGCATAATCGATAATTTTGTGAAAAATCACATCAAAAAGTAATTGATGAAGGTATGTTGAAATTTATTGGAGCCATTGTAATAATAAATTTCGTATCAATGTTATAATAATCAAAATTTTGTTATATATTCGTACCTACCAAATTTACGTTTAATAATTATCATTTACACTTACGACATTAAAAAAATATATATGCGGTGCATCTCATATTAAGTATATCCCCATGATTAGTACCTCTCATCTCAAAATAAGTATGATTGGCGCGTGTCGTCTAACTATAAATGATATTATTTGTTGTTATTGACAGTCCAGATTAAATCCAGTAGATTATGCAATATGGGGTGTTTTAATGATTTCTGAGTAGCTAAATATTGCGTTAAAAAAATTACATTAAGAATTATAATTAATTATATTATGTTTTGAAACAACACACGCGTTGCGAGGTGTTAACTTATTTTGGACAAGTCTATCACAATTCAACACGGCCATACTGAATAACCCAATTGAACACGTTTTTCACATTCCTTTAGACAATGGGACGAACAAAAGTTTCGCCTGAAACAGTCTTGTACGACTAATGCGACATATAATATGACAAAGCTCCTCTCAGAGTCGTAACACAACTTTCGTATCAGATTCGACACATCACGTAAGTACGTGTCGTTGATTTGCAGTATCGAGTGACACTCGAAGACACCAGCAAAGAATTAAAAAATTAGTATGTCGTTCACGGACACGAGTTGTGAATAATACTTGTGCCGTTATTCTGCTGAACAATAGATCGCCGAAAGCAAACTGCACCGTTATCATATAACACGCGTAGAAAGTCGGTAATGGTGTAATATTTTGCATGTGTTTCCGTAAAACCTATAATTACTTACTTTACCATCACGCTATTTCTCCGCAGGGGTAGAGAGAAAATAAAATGCCACACTCTTCTATCCTGGCACAACCACCTTCGTCCACTTTCATACATTTCTCCATTCAGAATTCGGTTTGTTCTCCATTCGGAATTGTTAATTCAGTCTTCGGTTGTTGAAACTTTAAACAACATATTTTTCTATTTTAAAGAGAACACATTATTATTGTGTGAAGTCGTAGTTTTTCTCAGAACATAGTTCTGTGATATCGCACACCTAGATCAAAACTAAGACAATTCAAAAAGTCATTTTCCAGTAGACTAAAGAATAAAAACATTTTTCTCCATTTTTGTTACTAAAGTTATGAAACTAAATAACATTTTAGGTCATAAATATATCCTAAAATGACATTATTCGAGAACTGGGGCTAAGTTAGTTGCGTACATGACAGAGTATTCGAATACAATAATAAGTCAAAAAAAATTTTTTTTTTAGTTGTCTTAGTTTTGATCTAGGTGTGCGATATTATAATACAAATTAAATGCATCAATTAAAAAGATATAGGCACATACAAATAAAATTAATTTAGACACTACAGTGTCGATAAATTGATTTCATGTGTATGTATATCATTCCAATTGATGCATTTAATTTGTATTAACCTATTTTTTAACCACAATACAACTAACGCGAACAAATACCTAATTAGACATATTTTATCATTTAAATACGTAATTTACCGTTCCGGCGATGACGCGACACAAAACTGTGACGCTGCTGATATTCTGATCATATTCGGAGTCGGTTTACGCTTTGACTAAATTATATTTGAAAAAAAAAAAAAAACCAGCAGGGGATTTTAATCTGATTTCAACCCAAACGTCTTGGGCCCCCCACCTTTATGGATTCATATATTAAAAATATCAGTAGTAGGTTAATGACTCGAAAAATATAAATGGATAAAGGTTAATCGTGTATTTATGTAATCCGTGATTTCTTCATCGAATAAAATGTGTAAATAACCACTTTTAAAATGCCAAATTTATGCAATTTATGCAAATCACCACAAATCGGCAAAAAAAAAACGTAAAACAATAATGAGATGGCGATAACCACCTGCGCTTTCCCTTTTTAGATTTCGGCCGAGTATTGGAAATGCAAAGCGTTAAATTAATGCAGTGTAATTATTGTGGCCGACAGTGATCCGAAACGAGTAAGCGGCAAAGTGCTCGAGACAAAACAGTGACGTTGAAGATTCATCAGTAGATAAAAAGGCGACTATCGCAGAAGCTGCCCCGGCATTAGAACCAGGTATGTTTGGTATCATATTTATATAGTTTAATTAAAAATAAAATATTATAAAAATGTTGACAGATTAAGATTAATACACAATTTTTTTATATGCACTTTATTTAAACTTTTTCATTGCATGCTCACCTGCTTAGCGCAGTGACAAAAAAAAAAGTGAGAACATCTCGTAACACATAGAGTTATTTCAAAACAATATATAATTAATTATAATTCTTAATGTAATTTTTTTTGCATAATATCAGAAATCATCAAAACACCCCATATTGCATAATCTATTAGGTTTTGGCCACATGCCTGACTCGATGAAATTAACATACTCACGACGAAGAAAGTTGATTGTATTTCTGGCTGTATGAGATGGAGCTCAGTCTCGCTGTAATGTTATACTTCAGGCTTTGTTTTGGAACTCTTTGATCATTTTCCTAGCACTCCAACGTTTTTCAAATCGCTAATTTTTGATCACAATACACGGTCTTCTGCATTGATTTTTGTCATTTTGGGCAACAATTTGAAAAAACTAAATATAAACAATGGGAAAATTAATAATCAAAGATGGCGACCGGAAATTGTCGACATAAAACGTACTATAGGTAAATAGGTAAGTAAGTAAATTAGTAAACTATTTAAGCTATTGTTGATATAGTTAAACTAATTTTGATGTAATTATATCACATTTTACGAAATGTTCTCACTTTTTTTGGGCCACCCTGTATGTGCCAATTATTATGAAAGTGGTCTAAGTCACGTCTCTTTCGTTACGTAAATATTTAAAGGCTTGCGTTTGAATTGAATAAAACATATTTTTATATTAGACAATACAATGTATCTAAATGTATTTAGACTACTAGAATTATAATTTATTTCGACATATAAATGTTACGTGTAGCTTATGAGGAAATAAAAAATTTAACTTCTTCAATATTAGCAAAATTACTTTGTTTAAGCCAACATGTTTCGATATCTATGGTATCTTCTTCGGGAAACAATGTATACTGAAATTAAAAATACAAGTATAGATAAAAACAAAACTATAAATGGGTGAATAAATAAGAACTAATATGAAAACAAATTTAAAAGGTGACTATTTGCAAAGAGGATTTGGTTATTTATAATATTTAGCTTACAATTAACATAAGAAATGTCATATATATGGGGCCTTCTGTACTTGTTTGTGATAGATAGACGAATTCTCGGTTATACACGTTCGTAACAATGGAGATTCTTTACAATATTACAATATTTAGATAAAAATATAATACAATAATTCATAAGTGTATATTCAGAACATCAATTATTATCATAAATACATAGCATTCATCACATTTGATTTGGTTTAATGATTTAAGAAAAATCGATCGTAAAATTCACATGCAGATGTAATCGTGTGCACGGTATCGTGCACACATCCGCAATAATTGTCTGTGTCTGGTTCAAGGCGCTCTGATTGTCAAACAAATGCAATCGTCAGCGAGACAAGTCAGGGCCAATACAATAGGAAGTTGTATCTGATTGGAAATTGTTCGGAATGTTGAATTTGTTTGGAAATTGTTCGGAATGTTAAATTTGTTTAGAAATTGTTCGGAATAATGAACTTGTTGGGGAGATTTAATATATTTGAAAATTGTTTGATTAAAAACTAGTACAACAATGTTGACTGTTTTAAAATTTTAAATTGCCACATTGTATTGTTAATTCGTTTAATTCGTACGTGCATACAAATGTGTACCTCAGCAAGAGTCCAGCGAAGATAGCATTAAAAATACCTATCATTACAAAATTTGTAGCGTCTAAACTATAATACTATGAGATTTTACACATTTAGATACAAATATTTTACATACTTTGGTACTGTTTAAAACTTTATTTTATTTTATTAAAAAATATCCTTTTTATACTAGTATAATATAAGATCCAAGAGGAAACTACTTGTTCTCGAAGTTTACGACTGATAAACCATATCGCTGAATAAAGAACAATGGGCAAGAGAGCAATTCTTGAGCAAGAATAGGCCCACTCCGAGGTATAGTTAGGAATTGCAAATTTTGACGAAATAAAAAAATTCAGAATTCGAAAATTCGGTCGATTATCGAATACTTTTATATTATTTTTTGGTCAATACTAATAATAAAAACAGCTTATTAATTATTATATTACAAAAATTAAAAAAAAACAAAAATTAAACAGTTTTTTCTAGAGGATTAATTTGAATGAAAGACCTATACGTCAATGTAACCAATTTACCCTATAACACTTTCATATGCATTGTGGTCATTTGGTAATGTTTGAGAATTCCCTTGTTTATACGTTATATTATCCGGACTATCCACGGTCCCAATTCATCGGAATGATTGAGATTTTACTGTACATATCAAATAACGACAACTGCTCCCATTTACCTTGTTAAAAAATATTGATAATTTAACAGAAAACCAAGGCGAAACAACTAAATACACACCGCACTACCGCACTCGACAAAACAAATCTCAACACTGATCCGCCAGTTTTCGGACATCTCTTTGATGCAGCCGCCATATTTCGTCTGATTAAGTGCCGGCCAATTGCATCGGTCCCGCTATCTCTCTACATCGCTTTCTAAGAACGATCCCTTCGGAACATCCACACACTGCTATCGTTCTGAGATTTGTGTAGCCGTTAGTCTGTGATCGTTACAACATTTTAATTTTATTAATATATATAAATTTTTTTAATATTTTATTTATATTAAAAATATAATACAATTTCAATAATCAGAGGATGTTATATTATATTTTAACATTTGTTTCTTCTCTATGAGAGTAAGACTCGTGTATATAGAAGGAGTATATTCGAGTTAATTTATGTTTCAGTTAGTCTGTGTACATATTTTTTTAACTTCAGTTACAAATTTATGATAGTCCGTAATTTTTCTAATTGTGATGGGGTTGAAGATTGTTAAAAAACTTGATACCTTGATAAATATATTGATTTTGAGTTGCGGTATATTTTAGTTTTGGGATATCAATTTGATCTCTATATCTTGTAGATCGAAATTCGCTTCTAAAATTTAATTGATTTTTATTTTGAATTTTTTTTATATAATTGAATTTCTCTATGAAATTTTCGTAATTATTACCTGAATTAAAAAAGGGACACGCTATTACGCAATTCTTTGTTATAATAATAAAAACACGCGAACCGTATCTTATCACGGTGTGCAACAATCGCACGTCTTAATGTCACAATTTATTATTTAACATTTAATAACAATTGAGTGACGGAACAGTCTGACGCGAAAATGGAATCAAATCGCGTTACGCAATTCAAAAAAAAAACAAACCTTATCCGACACTAAATGGGAGAGATGTTCGCCGAAGTGTGCGAACATTTCCTGCCAAGAAAAACAAAAACAAGAAAACTTGCATTCAGTATGCACTTTGCAATTAGGAATACGGGCAATAAAAACACCGGAGCATATTGAAAATTAGCAGCGGTGCATATTTTGAATAACTAATGATTGAATTATAATTCGTAATTAATGAGTACTCACAGACATAACAACGAGTGTCTGCACTTATTTTGTTTATCATACATTTCATTCCTTCCTTCCTTCACGTTAAAATATACATTTAGTAGCATCAATCAGATGAGACACAACTCGTAATGCACTTCCACAAGTTTCGTTCCTGGGTTGCTCTCACAGGTCCATATTTTGCTGAAAATTTGAAATTTTTTGTACACTCTCGTAGATATATCTTCCCATGGTGAGAGAACGAGAGAATGTGTTGTGCCAAGAATAATTAACAAAATCAATAATAAAAACCTATTAAATATTTTAACAAAAATGATGAAATCTTAATGACCACCTTAAAATACAAAGTAAAAGAACATAACTTTACCTAATTTTTTATTTCCTTGTTTTTATATAGGTATCCACCCATAAAATACTGTGGACTAGGTCTGTTACACCCTGTAAAAGTTGTAGATCTTTTCGAAAGATTAATTTTTTTCTTTATATATATATCTATTATATTTATATCTTTCTAAGTCATTCATCTAATATCTCCCTAATGTAATTTTTTCCCCTTATATATTAGTTTAAAAAAAAAAGTTCAAGTTTAAAAGTTTTAGTTTAAAGTTCTTAGCTTGGCAAAAAATAAAATTTAAATGAATATATAATAATAAACATAATAATATTTTTAATAATAAACAAGAATTTTTTTTTTTGTAAGATTAAGGTATAAATCTCTTATCTACAATATTCATTCATTCAACAACTGTAATGATACACTTCCAACACTTCTTTATTCCAAAGCTGTGCCCGGAATAATTTTATTTTCTAAGCAGTCATATTGATGCATAATGTGGCCGAAAAATTGTCTTTTGTTTACTTCCGTCGATGATTGTGTACTGTATGCATTTGTGGGATATGTGTGAGCGCTGGGTGCCGCGTTTGACAATGATCGCGGACATGTATTGTGTATGTGTGGCCAGAACACGGTGAAGAAGAGAAACTATTTAAAGTTAACGCAAGTTTATTGTTGTTTGAGCACAGTTACAGTTTAATGATGGAATGCAGCAGCGAGAAGAGTGAAGCTCACGAGTGGGTCTTCCTTGGTTCCGGGCGCATGTTATTGGCACTCGACGTCGACTATTGCGGTTGTTGGTACCGGAAATATTTTTGCGGCTGTTAGGAGCTCTGTTTTACGCCCAGATACGTTTGCGGCGATGAAGATAAATTTTCACAGATGCATAATTTTGCCAAATAATTGCAATATTTTGCACTCTCGTAGATAGATTCTTTCCGCGTTGGATTTGTTGCATTATTAAATAAAGGGACACGTATTTTTCTGAACTATAAAAAAACTAAATTTCTGCCGATCTAAGTATCTCATCTTCAATGTTCTCAGATCAATTGCCACGCGATTGATTAAACAATATGAAGATGAATGTTTTGTTTGTTTCACAATCTAAGGACAATAAAATCACGTCCGAACGAAATCAAGACAATACGGCGATCTTCCCACGCGGCGCGCTTTCACACGGGAAGTCCGGCAGATCTATACCTGCACACCGTCATCCTTTATTGCGAACTATTGTTGCACAGTGAATAGAAAGTAACGAAGGCTTTAAACACGGCACACAAACCAGCGACAAACACAACATAAAGCTAAGTGTCTCTCGTGAGCATAAAAGAATTATGCAATTCGATATTTAGCAATAGTCTCGTGAGAAAAAATCATTTCCACGGTTCATTTCTTTGTTCGACGGCTCGTGTGTGGTTAGACGTCAGTAATTTTTTTTACAGATGATCCAGAAGTGAAACTCGACTGTCAAAATTGTGCGTTGATTGAAAACATGGGATGTCTATTCAGCGCTGATCTCACTTAGTGTTACATCTCTTCCTTGAAGAATGTAGGAAGAGTGATAACGTGAATAAAACCTTGTAACAATTTTGTATTTATTCCCGTACCACAAGTACAGATTACAAACGATATTACATCATCTGCGTTAAGAGACGTGCTATCGATCATACATATCCATTCTCGCCGGACATATAGGTTGTCCAGCGTAAAAATTTCAAGATTAAATTGTAATTGATCGTAAACCAACAGGGTGAGACAAGTGGGAATGGTATTGTTCGACGTGCGTGATTTGCGGATTTGCCAGTCGTAATGAGTCACTGGTCGAGAGCGCACAGCGTTCGCGGTTGAGCAATATTGCGGTGATTTATTGGTTCGTGTACTCACTTTAATATTCGACGAGTAAGTGATGGACCGAGCACGCAACTAATCTGGTGTCGGGTTCAAAAGTTCAGACAAGAAGGGACAATCAACGTCAGCAGCGATGCCAGAACATGTGGCTCAAGTTCGACGTGAAATTATGCGCAATCCGCGTAAATCGATAAGGAAGATTGCAGCCTGTACTGGAATAAAAAAATCAACAGTGCACATTATTTTTAAAAAGAAACTACATTTTTTCACCCATACAAATTGCAAATCGGGGGGGAGGGTAGTCGTGGTAATTCATTATTGGGAATATTGAAACTACATTTAATATTTCCAATAGAGTATAAAACCCTTCTCGAATAGACCATTAGCCGATTGTTGTCGTGATAATAATAAAACTTAGCTGTGTGTGCAGTAAAAAGTTTGGTTTATTTAAAAAAAATATATATATATATTTTATGACTGCTGGGGCACTATTGGTAGTCTCATTAGTGATTATAAAATGGCGTCGATGAAAGGAAAGGCTCGCACCGAATGCATTCTTGAGCAAGATATACAATACCGCAAACGTGAAGTTCTAGTTTAAAAAACAAACGAGCGCGACAGTGAAAACGTACAAAGTGTTGTCGCTTGACGTCTTTTTGTTAGCGTTTACAAAAAAGGAAACGGAAATGGCTATTATGGGATTCAAATATGGTTAAAAAATGTATCAAAATCTTATCTTCTCTTATCAAAATGTATCTTTTGTTGCATCATCGTAGGTTAAATCATTCATAATAGATTTCTGAATATTTTGCCACCTCGAATATTTAGAATAAATATTTTTTATACAAATTAAATTAATCAATTAGAAAGATGTACAGAAAAAATATTTGGTACCGGGATTCGAACCTGGACCGTTTCCTATCCGAGGAAACGCGTTAATTTCGCTATATCAAGTAATTAATTATAATTGATACATTCTATATTCCATTTCAATACTCCATGTACCTCGATTAAATCTAAATTCGATACATAAACTTTAATGGCCTTCGTTTTATTTTTATCACACAGATTTTATTCCCTATCCCATTTTCCTTTACCTTTCCCCTCACCCTCCCGTTCTCCTGAAATATTTTCTTTTTTAGAACTTTTATCTCTATTTATATTTTCAACTTTTTTTCTCACATTTTCTGCATTATAGTATTTTTTAAATTTTAAATTGTATTCACTGAATAAAATATATTGTATCTTCTGAGAAAACATGTAACTGGTTTAATTATTGTTTCGCTTTTATTATGATTTGTGCGTTTACTGATAAACTGTATGTTTTTCGAAAAAAATAAAAATATTTTTATATTACGATATATCCAAAATATATTTAAGTAATAATTAATATATATAAGTACTACTACATATATATTGTATTAATACATAGCATTTTTCGGTGAATAGATTTCGCAGAGCTATATTGAACTGCAGCATAACAACAAAAATGTGTTTACATTCAAATATTTTTAAAGCTAAAAAATCTGATAATCTTACAGTATTAGAACTACAACTATGTACGTAACAGAGACTAAATTCAGAATATATACAATTTATAAATAATAATTTAGCTATGTATTCCTTGCTGATATGTAATCTTACTTTTGCAGTATTATTAAAGCCGAAGAAGAAAACGGAGAAAGGAATGCTTAAGAATAGAAAGCAAATGTTAAGGTTTAAAACAATGGGGTTTTTAACGATAATGAATTTAGATGAAAGAAAGGTTAAGGGAAAAACATAAAAGCCTCACGTAGCATTCTGATTAACGCGGAAACACCGGCCGCTCTCCGATGTGCGCACCGCGCGGATTGCGCAAACAGAAAGTGGCCCGCTGCGCGCAGGACAGGAAATCGACTGGGCCTAATGCACACGCAACCAGGGAATCCAATCACGGGATCCCGGCCCAATTTATAATATTTAATCTCGGGATTAGTTAATTCCAAATAACTGTATTTATTTCGGAAGACCCGGAACATCATTATCTTACAAGAGCAAATAATCTTAAAATAGTTCCAAAAATGAAAACTACTTTTGGTCAAAGATTATTCACCTTTCAAGCTCCCAGAATATAAATCAAATTGGAAATAAAATTAGAACTTTAACTGACATTGAGACTTTTAAAAGGGATGTTTCAAATAGTTTGTTGAGCAGATACTGAAAGTAAACTGTTTTATATAATGAAATAATTTTTATAACTGCATTATGTGTGTTTTGATCTTGCATATTTCCCTTTACCTTATATGTGCTTACATTCTTTCACATATTGTATTGAACATTGATAAGTTTTTCTCTTTTTTTTATATTTTCACGTTTACTTGTATGTTACGTATTTGATTACGTTTTACCTTCAATGAGTTATATGGTTTTGTGAAATATAATTTGTTTGCCCTAAAACAGGCTTGCCTTGATGGGCAATGCATTTTAAAATCTGTGTAAAATACATGTAACAACCTTTTTTTTGTAGCTGTACAATGCCAAAAAAATATCATTTATATTTGTTGTATATGTATACGAGTACATATTGATTGCTGACTTATTTTATATTTCTCCATTTACCATATGATGCAGTAATGTGCTTAATAATAAAGAAATATCTTGCCGGAGAACAGTGACGGGCGTATTTTGTCTGGCAATTGTATATCGTATTGTTTATTTTAATTAAATTTAAAAAAAGTCTAATTATTGAGTTCTGCTAGTCTGCGTAAAGCATTATTTAAATGGTACAGCTGTTTCGGCGGTCGAAGCCATTTTCAAACTGTAGATAAGCAACGTACAATCAACTTATTCAAGTGATTTTAGATACCCCTTCCTCTATGGGTAATAAGGTGGTTTCAGTAAAGCCGATGTATATAAATATTATATTTTTAAATAAAAAATAATGTATTAATTAGAAAGATATACATATAAAATCAGTCAGGATGCCGTGACGGTGAATTTGAATCGCCACCCTCATATATTATTGAGTATTTTTTAGTAATCCCGGGATCATCGAAAATGAATCCCCAATTACCGGGATTGCATTTTTGTCCCGGGATTGGATTCAGCACTCGCGACCCGCGGCTCTAATCAAGAGTACATCTCAAGCTGATGGACCGGTTGTTAAAAATGCAACGTACAAGTTACGCCTTTTCTCGCTGGTTCTCACGAGGCTAGTTTATAAAACATTCAGTTTAAATTAGTTAATTAACCAACTTATACCTCTCTTGTCTCGTTCACTTTCATATATCTTCACATGCACGTACGTCGTTTGTTGAAGCTTCTAAACAGGGTCGTCAATCAATTTCTACCCGATTCTATTTATTAGACTTGATTGACACACATGTTTTTGTTGTAACAGAGGTGAATATATTATAATATAACATGATAAACATAAGATACAATTATATTGCTATTCAGTATACCACTCGGAGTTTATTGTTTGGGAGGGAGTAGACTCCACCTCTGATATATACACTTCTTTTCGTGCTGTTGTGGTGTTATTTAATTCAAGAAAGATAAAGATTCAACAGGAATAAAAGATAAATATGTAGTAAAAGTATTGTAAAACTAGTGAATTATTAGTGTAGGTATTGTATTATGATAATGTTGTAATGTTTGACAGCGATGCTTCGAATTGCTCTCTACCCAATTGGATCATATATTGGGTCCATATTTGTGTAATCTTATTGGAAGTGAACGATTTCCAGTCGGTGTTGAGTGAGTTGTACACTTTCGGAGCTAAGTAAGAACATGTAAATAAAATCGTTGATAAAATGTCATTGTTACTCTCGGAACTGATGTGTAGATGTTCGTTCTTTGCCTTGTGTTGTGACCATGATTTATTGCTTGGGGTGAGTTGTTGTTAGTATGGAAATATTGAACGAGTTTTAACATATAAATTTGTCTTATGTCTAAGGCATTGTACTCTTTAAATATAAGATCTAAGGGATATCTAAAGGGACGACCATTTATTACTCTAAGAATTGTCTTTTGTGCTCTTTTAGCCGACTCTAATATTGTTTTTGATGCTCCTCCCCAAACTAAAATCGCATAATTAATTAAGGCGCAGCAGAGTGCAAAGTATACCGATCTTAAGAGCTTATATTCAATTATACAGATCTTTCGCAAACGTCCTATATATTTTGCCATCTGTAGACGACAGGTCCCAGCTTTTGATAGAAAATTCAAGACCCTTAAAGTCTTTTCTTACCTTATGTGGTGTCTTCCATTTCAAATAGAGTCGGCAATTAAAAGGTTAAGTGTTCGGAAACTAGTTGACTTTACTGTATGTACATAATAAAGTGGTTTAAAATTAAACATTACATATAATTTAATTATAATGTCAAGCCACAACGTGTTTGCTTTCTTTGAAAATTTCTACTTTTTTTCATTTCTCACTATTCAAAGATACAATATATACAGCTTTTAGAAAAAAATCGGAAAATTTCTGCAAAAAAAGAAAATAAACTAAGAGAAAACAAAGAATTTGTATTTGACCTGACGCATCAGCCTGGTTTGAAGCATTCCAGAAGACAATATTTTACATACGAAGTTCTCAAATAAAGGAGAACATCATGGACATAATGGTGAATATTTTCCTGAAGGGCATCCAAAGGTGAACAGAGTATCTTTAAAAGCGTTACACTCAGTAAATTAAAAGCAACGGAGCAAGAAAGCGATCTCCTACAAGAGCAAATCAAATAAAATAATGACACGATCATTACCGGAAAAACGAAAAACAGTCAAAGCAGCACGGTAGTAGGATGACCTCTACGAAGGCGTACGAAATATTATTAATTTTGCAAAAGAAAGTTAGTTCACTGATCTTACGTAAGATCGTCAATTCTTTCGTTTTTGCGCATACTAAGTCGCCTTGCGTATAAAAAGATTGCGTCATAATCAAAGCAATAAAATAATGTTGCATAATCAAGTATTTTTAAAATCGTTTTTGTATCAATAAGAACTATATTCAGATAAAATCAATTTACAATCTATATTAAAATATCACAGAACTGTGGTCTGCAAAACTGCAACTTCACAATAATATCCTTAAAAATATATAAGTTGTATTAATATTTCCAATATTTAATAAAAAATAATTAATTCTGCCATCTTCCTATCGGATTTTACTAAAACGTGTTTGAGATTTTCCGTAATTACAAAGCTTGATTGCTTTCAACAGGGTGAAATAACAGTTGAATCAATTTGAAAGTGCAACATATAAGTTCGAAAATGTGTAGTTAAATTACAATGTTGACATAGGTCAGTGTCAGTGCACTTCCCCGGATAGGGCGGGTGAAGTTATTTTGTACTTTTTATTGTATTTTTAACTTTTTCTTGACTTGTGGTGAATCATACGATTCCATGACAACTGCACACAAGAGAGGATCACACACACACACATACACACACAACTGCCATGACTGAATATTAAATAATTTAATCTAACTTGACGTAACCTATCTTAAAAGAATATAAGTTATCGTGAGATAACATATATTAATTCTATTACTGTGTATGTGTACACATATCGTATACAGTTGCCACGTGTGCAGTTATCCTGTGTTATCTGTAAAGCGAAATAATACGCGTTGACAAGTGCTGCAGTAAGTGGTTTTTTTCATTATTCGACCAACTCGAAGATTGGGATCTGAATCCAAACACACGTGATAAATGTCATGACATCAATAATGACATAACTGAAGAAGTTCTCATCGAAAGCGACGTAATAACCAACAAAATACACACGGACGTGAAAATTATTTTTGTAGGCCAATGCGATTCTGAAAAGAGCCGATTCCACGGCGATGATTTAACACGGGGAAATGGACACGACAGCTATTGCGCCGTAACATTTCAGCCGGCGAAAGTGTGACGCCGAAAAAGGCCGATCGTGAAATCAAACGAAAACACAGCCTCGTTACGAAACTAGTTATCTGAGAGGGCTCACCTGGCATCGGTCGCACACCCCGGCGGTCACGAACCAAACCGTGTTTATTTTTAAATAATATAAAAATCATTATCTTACAATACAAAATGGTTTTAAAACCAATATAAATAAAACACTGAAAAAATGTCAGAGGCAAGAAAAATTTCATTTCATTAACTGTATAAAAAAAAGTAGTATGTTCACTATGAAATAAAACTGATTTAAACACGATAAACAACATTTTGTTCCAACCATTGCTGGCTGAAGCGTTCAGCCGCGAGATTCGTGCAGTGCACAGCTAAGTACCTCGGTCGTTGTTGCTGACCACGAACTAGCGCAAACTATTGCACCACAGCATGATATAGACCCAGTTTTTCAAGATCAAAATGCAGCGTTACGTGTATTAAATCGAACAACATTCAGATTTCCGGCGGCTCCTACTTACACACAGCATCAATTTCTGATCAGATAACTTTAAGACGATCAATTATCCTCTTCTTTTTTAGCTATTTACGTCCATGGTTGAACACAGGTCTTCCTCGTTGCTTTTCACGGTGCCCGGTTTCATGCGGCCTTCTCCAACAAAAGCCACCGGCTCTTTATATCATAATTTCACCATTCCAACATTCATCGGTCACGTGTTCGGCATAGACCCACTTCAGTTTCGCGACAGTTCTATCAATGTCGGCAACCTTGGACTTACTTTTCTCGCTTGACCAATCGTACTAGTTAACAATTATATTGCATACCATACAATTTATTAACACAGGCGTGCTACATTATGTAATGATATAATTGTAGGTATTCGGAATTGATAGCCGCTTGTAGAACGGTTTTAGAATTTTTACGGTAAATCGATTAGCCCGTCGGTACCTGACTATATATTTTATAAATTCTATATTGGTACACAACTGGATATTTCTCTATTTTCTATTTCAGAAATACTTTAAATTTTATAAAGGAGAACACATTCTTATTGTGAAGTTGTAATTATTCAGAACATAGGTTTGTGATATTTTAAATACTAATTAAATGTATTAATTAGAAATGAAATCAATTTTATCGAAAAATATTGTTGTTGCTACAGGGATTCGAACCGGGATCTCTTCTAATCCGGGGAACGTGCATTATCCGATTATACTATACCAACACAGTAGATTGACGACAAATTTTCGAACCTGTTACACTTTTCAAATTAATACATCTATCGTTCTATTATTTGAAAACCATCTACTTCGTTTTTTACGGAATCTCAAATACCTTTGAGTATACTGATAGGAGACGCCAGAATTAACAATTCTTTTTTATTAAATTTTGGACACACTGATACAACTTATATATTATTAAAGAGAACACATTCTTATTATGAAGTTGTAATTATTCAGAACATAGGTCTGTCATATTTTAAATACAAATTAAATTTATTAATTTGTGTTTACCTAATATTTGTAGTATTTTGATATACTAGATAGCGTTGGTCAGTAAGCATCACATCCGAGCCACAGCCTACAATCCAAGTGCATAGAGTCTGCTAAAAAGGTTCAGATACGGAGCGAGTCCAGGACAAACAGACAAATCAGAAAAGGTACTGACTCAGTATCAGGCTAAAGTTTATTAACTAATACGAGAGCGAGTCGAAAATTATCTACACTTTTGCCATAACACACCTCCAAGGTTGCCACACTTCCTTCTGCGCATGCGTGCTTAGAGATGGTACAACTGCGGTCACGTGTGCAAAATTTGATCCCGATCGCATCATTCGCCTTGCAGCTATTACAGTGTAAATATGTCCTCTCCGCTAGCAGTTTGAACCAAAGATGAACAACGTAAGAGAAATTGAAATTGAAACACAATACGGGGACTATTCTTGATCACGTAAAAGTGATTTTTGTGGATCGAGAAGTTTAAAAGTGGCCGGACGAGTGTGACGCACGAAGACGATCTGTTTTCGTATATTTATATATTTCTGTATAACTATTCTGTTTCGTTCGCTTCAATTATATTTCACATCGTGTTTTGAGTACCTACCTAATCATTTCTATTTTGTCATTATATGGTATTTTATTAAAAGTTTTACAATATCATTAACATTAAGACGGCGAAAGAAGTTTGTTTCTAATCATATTTCCAAAAAAATCAAACAACACAATTTACGAAAAATTAATTAAGACCACCCCTGCAACAATACTGTATATCGGTTTTGGGCAGATCTGAGTTATGAATGCCACAGCGTTGTATAATGTCTTCATTAATAAAATAAATAAAAATACTGCTAAAAATAAATTCTAAGTGAGTTTACCTACAACAACACAAGATGCATGATCTTTCTCCTATCTACCAACATTTGCTAATAACCGATACAGTTATCATTTGTAAAGAATCAAATTGAAATATACGAAAATAGCCTATTTTTTTAAAAATGAACTGCATTTAATTTCAAAAGTTATTTTTAAAATACCACGAATTCGCGCATAAATAAGGTTGTCTCGGAAGAAAAGGTTGTCGGCCGCAGAATTGCGCGCGTGAGCTCAATCGTGTATTGCAACGACCTACAGACGTTACATAATGTCTGCACGAGGTGTACGAGCTAACACGTGATTGGGTAATGCACTCATCATCAAAGCCTAAGGAGGCCGGTTTGCGAGAGCAAAGGTGCGTCATTTTGTACGCAAAAACACGGAGAGAAAGGACACATGAACATGATATTTTTTTTATTTTAATATTAGAAAATATAATACATTTTTAAAGTAATCAGTAGAATATACTATATATATATATATTTCTTTTAACATTTATTTCTTCTCTATGTGAGTGAGACTCGTGTATAGAGGAGTATATAAGAGAATTTCTGTTATCTTGTACATATATTTTTTAAATTCAGATACAGATTTATAGTAGTCTGTAGTTTTTCTAATTGCAATTGGGAGATTGTTAAAAAATTTGATGCCTAGATAAATATAATGATTTTGGTTTGCGGTATATTTTAGTTTAAGAATATGAATTTGGTATCTAAATCTTGTTGATCAGAATTAGCTTCTAAAATTTAATTGATTTTTAATTTTGAAAATTTGGATTGTTGAATTTTTTTTTGTGTGTCTATTATTTTTGGTACTTTGAATCTGCGAAGGATATTTGGATAGTCTTTTTTTTAGCATAATTTTTATTATCATTTTTTGAATGATTTCTAATTGTGATATTGAACTTTTATATGCTCCTCTTCGTCCAATAAACGATTATGATGAAATTTAAAAAGATTTATCTTCCTCTCGCTGTAATGGGGTTTTTTCAACCAGTTCAGTCAGTTATACAGCGTGCATATTATGTTTCAGGTCGTTATTGTTTTTGAATAACTAGAAAATAAAACATATTTTTTAAATTTGATTTTCATTTATTGATTATTTCGTTTATTACAATTATGTATGGAATATGTCATAGGTTAAATGGCCGCCTCTGGTGGCGGCACAAATGCGTGCTCTTTTAACCATATTTTTCATAACATTCTCGCACACTTGGCGTCTTATTTCAGCAATTTCATTTCGAATGTTGTCCTGTAGCATCGGAATTGTTGTTGGCTTACAAATCAGATGATCAAGGAGACCAGTCATCGCAGATCACCACTTTTTGACATTATGCGACCGGGGAAAATTTCTCGCAAAATTACAAGTGTGGCACCATCCTGTGTCATAGGCCAACATGTGATGATAGCGATCACCATTAATGGTTACACCATCGCCTCTTGTAAAGGTCGTCGGTGTATCAATTGAAGATTTCCAGTGCCCCAATAATGGCTGGTTTGTTTATTAACAAAACCCGCCATGTCGAAATGAGCTTTCGCTCGTGGTGATTTTATTCCAAAAGTCATCAACATTGAGCTGCAAAACATGTGCTGTTGCATGTTGTTGAGGCGTTAGATGTTCTATAATAAATTGTAATCAATTACTACAATTATACGACTACCATATGCTAAACAAAGGTGTTCTTTGCGACCCAAAAATGCTGATTAAGGCTATAGGTTGACCATACAAGAAGGGGGCCGTACATGGCGCCGAGTGCTGGACAGTGAAGAAGGTCCAGAAAAAATGAACTCAAAAGGCTCAAATAGGCTGGAGAAGTGACAAGACTGAACAGAGTTTATCGCCTTCACTCTTGTCATCACCACCCGGCGATACTGAAAGTACCCGCAATACCGGTGCGTGAAACAAAACTCTTAGCAATATTTGAATATGCCCAAGAAAGAACACACAATTAATGGATTTTTACCTACAAAGCCACTGTTATTAATTACCCCATACTTCCATATATTTACCATTAAATATAATAAAAAATAGCTTTGTTTCTATAAGATATCTGATATTTGTTTAAAACTATTAGCAGTCATAAACACAGCCGGTACCAACGCCGCGTAGCAATACTAATGTGGCCAGTGTAATAACTTTTATTGTACAGATTAACTACTTCATCTAAACTGCGCCTAACAATAAATCAAGTGTTAACCGTACTAGTTTTTCCTCTTTATAACCTTCTCTGGCCACATACAAATAACATCAATCGGGCACGTGTGTGGTGGATGAATATTGGAGCATCCATGTAATCTATAGTCTTTTTTATAATTGAAATAATAAATAATAAGTTTATCCAAATTTAATAAAATGAATTTATTTAATACTGATGTCTGTTAGCGCGTTCTCGAGTAAGAGATGAATGTATCAATTATCAAAAAGACTAGAGAATGCAAGTTCAAAATTTGTCGAAACGTAATCGGTTTATTTAACGGAATATTAACGCATTTTCCCGGACAGCAAAAGGTACTAATTTGAATCCCGGTAGCAAATAAATATTATTTATCGAATAGATTAATTTAATTCGCGTTAAAAATACCGCAGAACAATGTTCAAAAATTGCAACTTCGCGACAAATATTTGTTCTCTTTAAAAAAAAATTGTTTGTCGTCAAACCTGATACAGTAAACTAATAACAAAACACAGCCTACATCCGCCGACAGAGCCCGGAAGCCGGCGGCCGAAAGAGGGGATGACGTCACAAAGCGGCACTTGTCCGTGGCGCCGGACAGCATTCCATCGATCGGTGAGAAAGGAACCGATCAAAAAAAAAAAAGTCTAAGACCAAGTGAAATTTATTTAGAATAATGGCATTTGGAACTTCGATAGTAATAGGGCTCTTAAGTGTATTTGAAATATTTTATAATAGAGAAATTAATAAACGTGGTTCAGATAACTATTGACATTTTAAAATCAATCAATCATGCATGACGTATAAATCTTTTTAATTTTACAAAATATAGAATATTTTCGAAATATTATTAATATTTAAAAATCAAACCAAAATTTCCTTCTTCTTCTAGTGCTTGCCCGATTATCGAACGTTGGCGATCATGTTGCGAATTATTATTTTGTTTGAAGCATACAGTTGGGCTGTGGACTTCCCAAACCATCTACCGGAGCCTCTTAAATTATAAGATGCACGTTATGGTGCGATTCCGGATGTCTAGTGATATGTCCAAAATATTGGAACTTTTCCTTTTCGGCGTAAATCAATCCGAGTTATTTTTACAAGCTGTTTGTAGATGATCCACATCTCAAATGCTTCAAGTCACTTTAGCATTGTTTCACTGAGTATTAATGATTCTATTCCAGGAAAAAAATCGTACAATTGTCATTCGTAAATGTAAGTTTAGGTCGTGGCTAGACATTAATTTAATCATGAGAATGGTTTTATACGCGTCCCAGGTAGACTATTTTATCATCCGTTTCGTTTTGCTAAATGATCACGTACACCTTACAGAAATTCATCATAACATTTGCACCACTCGAGTAGTGCTAATAAACTCAAATAAAGTTTTAAATATGAATTAAATATATTAATTATAAAGATATACATATAAAATCAATTTTATCGAAAAATAAAAACATTGTTGTTGCGCTACCGGGATTCGAACCTGGATCTCTTCCCTAACCGGGGGAGGTGCTTTATCCAACTAAGCTACAGCGGCACTATTTTTATCGACAATTTTTCGACCTTATATGTTACCTTTTTTGATATCAATATATTTAATCGTTCCATCATTTGACAGAGCCATCTACCTTATTTTTACAGAATCTCAAATACCTTTGAGTGAATCTGATAGTAGACGCTAGAATTATTAATTCATTTCTATTAAATTTTGGACACATTGATACAACTTTATTATTATTTACAACTTCACAATAAGAATGTGTTCTCCTAAAATATCAAATAGAGTTATAACATTGTTTTATTTATATCCATCCATTCAATTATTGACTTTAAATACTCTTGTCCATCTCTCGGTTGACCTTTTCCCAATTCACTGTAATGACGCCTAACGTCTAAAACAATAAAGCGTGCCCTTTGATCTATTGGACCATCTAACTTGCAGACATCCGATAGGGCATGCGGCGAATGAACGCTAGTAATTGCATCATTTCCTGTATTTCTAGACGTCGCTCGCGGTCATCGTATTAATTCCGAGGCACGCGATCTTTCCGCGCCTCGAGCGCATTCTTTCGCCAACTCTTACTTACTTTTACGTAAGTGCTGCCGGCAGAATAATACAAGACGAAAGTGTTTCAGTGGGTTGTTACGTACCGGCATTTATATTTCGTACATTTGCAGCGGGCGATCGGTGCCTGCATATTACCGTCACAAATCTGGGTCATGTTTTGGACATTAAGTTAATATCTTATTTAATATAATAATATTATGACTGTCGAGACAATATAAAATAATAATGTTGGCTCATTAATAGACGTGCAGGTAACTTTGTCGTACAACATGATTATTTTAATTCTTTCGAGAAACCTAAATGCGAAAAAAAGACATTGCCGTTGCCTTAAAAATTATAACTTCTTGGAATTTTCTAATCACATTATTGAAACTATCAATTTTTTTCGATGGTCACAAACAAAAATTTCTACACTCGGTACCTTATAAAGAATTAATAATGAACAACATTTTTTTTTATTAGAAAATATAATGAGATATAATACATGTTTTAATATAATCAGTAATTATATATATTTTTCTTTTTACATTTTTTTCTTCTCTATGAGAGTCGAGACTCGTATATAGAGAAGAAGTATATAATTTATGTATCTGCTAGTATGTATATATATTTATTGATTTCAGATACAAATTATAAAAGTCTGTAATTTTTATAATTATGAGGGGGAGATTATTAAAGAATTTGATGCCTTGATAAATATAGTGGTTTTCGTTTGTGGTATATATAAGTTTTGGAATATCAATTTAATCTCTAAATCATGTAGGTCAGAAAAATTTATTATAATATTACATTTATTTTTAATTTTAAAAATTTAGACTATTTGTTTTATTTTGTATGTCTATTATTTTTGGTACTTTGAATTTTGTATAGAGTTGGACACTTGGACAGTAATTTTTATCATCATTTTTGAGTAATTTCTAATTATGATATTGAAGTTTTATATGCTCCTCTCCATCCAATAATACCGTATTGCAAATGTGCAAACGCGTAATATATTATTTTTAGATTTGTAAGTGAAAAGGTGTTTCTGAGTCTTAAAAATATGTGGCCAATTTTCCTTATTTCATTTGTAAGATTAATAATATGTTATTTCCATTTGATGGATTTGCGAAATGCTGAGAATCTTTTACACAATTCTTAAAGGTATTACGATATTAAATAAGATATATATGAATTATATATGCTAAAATATGTTTTTTTTTACGTAAATGAAGTTTAAATAATATAAATAAATACGATCAAAATTATGTTTTTTATTTATTTATTTCGTGTATTGTGGATATCGTGCGTCGCACGCGTATTAGTAACGAAACTGTCACAGTTTCCAATCACTGACATCATCTAACACCAATCACAATCACACCAGTGAGTCAAGAGTAGCATTGCGTGGTCTTGATGAAACAAAATTTTATTTTCAGCCAAAAGGGGTCGTTTCACCTTCATAGCTGAAATTCTGTAACAATCCAGCGTAGTGTTCGTCATTTATTATTCTTTAGGAGAGCACATTCTTATTGTGAAGTTGTAATTATTCAGAACAGACGGTCTGTGATATTTTAAATGCTAATTAAATATATTAATTAGAAATATATACATATAAAATCAATTTTATCGAAAAATATTATTGTTGCGCCACCGGGATTCGAACCTGGATCTCTTTCCTAACCGGGGAAGGTGCTTTATCCAACTAAGCTACAGCGACATTATTTTTAGCGACAATTTTCGACCCTATATGTAATCGTTCCATCATTTGACAGAAATGCTAAAAATAATGTCGCTGTAGCTTAGTTGGATAAAGCACCTTCCCCGGTTAGGAAAGAGATCCAGGTTCGAATCCCGGTGGCGCAACAACAATATTTTTCGATAAAATTGATTTTATATGTATATCTTTATAATTAATATATTTAATTTATTATTCTTCCCTTTTCAAGGTAATCAAAGAATATTACTCCTCGAGTGTTACAAGAAAATAGTCGCCATCACTTTGCCGGCAGACAATTTCGCTTTCGCTTTCTTCGGTGCGGGTTCGCCACTTTATGCTCCACTGTTTAGACTGCTCTTTGGTCTCTGGTGTCTAAAGAAGGGTCCATGACCAGCAAAAACATGCTGGCATTACGCCTAAAGAGGTCGAAACACTCTGAAACATCCACTCGGCGGTGTTTTTGAAATTTTTGAACTGTCTATTTATTTATTTAATTCTTAACATAGTGCATACATAAGCACTCCTTATATATGCTCTAATATATACAAGATTAAAGTATTTTATTTTACTAAAACTAATCTTTTGTATATTTAGTCAGTTTCATTTTCTCTTCTTTTCTTATGTTTTCTGGCATTTCATTAAAAATTTTTATCGCACTATACATCATCGATTTCTGAAATTTGACCTTCTTCCTGAATGGCAGTCTCAGTCTATCCCTTCCCCTTGTACGATGCTCGTGCTCATGTTGATTTGCATCAATTTTTCGTGTGAATTCTGCTGATATTTTCTTATTGATTATTTTGTAAATAAATACCATTGTATTAAAATATTTTTTCTGCTTAAAGGTCATCATTTTCAGATCTTTCAGCATTGAACTGATCCGAGTATATGTAGTAAAAGCAAACATTTTATACATTTGTTTTCAAAATATACATTTTCATCCACAACTCAAGTTGTTTTAGAAGGTTTTGGAATTAGGCGCTACATGTGTTCTCCATCAAAATAATGTATATATTTGGACAAATCTAAAGGGCGTATTTAATTTTTTCAGGTGTGAAGAATCACGGGACAGGGAGCGGACCAGCGCCGCTCCACACGCCGAAACCTCTGATGTAGGATGGTGTGGCGGTGCGGATATCGCTCGAGGAGAAACCAGAGAACTATCACGACTAACGGGGGCACCAGACCGCCGGATGTTTATTGACAACCCTGGATCGAGATGATCATAAGAATCCAAGTTAAGACAAACAAATGCAAATAAGGAATCTAGCCAAGAGATTCGAGAATCTATTGTAGATTGACAAAGAAATAAAGTGAAAGGAAATATCAGTTTGCAAATTAAACATCAAACAGCACAAATTATATATAAAAGAGCAAAAATGGCTGTTGGAATTATTTTGGTGTCCACGGCTTTGAAGACGATCGGCATAGCCAGTCTGTGGGTTGTTCCACTGTTGCTCACGGCCCTGACATACAAGAACTACGACAGTCACGATCCGGAAGGAAAGATAAAGGACATGCAGCCCATGCAGGAGTACGACTTTGTCGTGGTCGGAGGAGGATCAGCCGGAGCCGTCGTGGCCAACAGACTGAGTGAGATTCCTTCGTGGAATGTACTGCTCCTGGAAGCTGGTAAGTTAATATAAAATTAGGTGATAACTATACTAAATACAGTATTGTAGTATATAAGGGCAATATATAGAGCGAGACTTGAAAAAAATCAGAAAATTTCGATCGTTGACAGGAATATGGACAGTAAAGGCGATGTTCATATTATTTTTTAGTGTTTTCTCCGGTGTATGCTGGTCAAACTTCCTATAAAATTACTAATAATTTCCCATTGCATATAAAATCCGCGTTTTACACAAACAACAATATTGGCAAAATTCTACTCAATTCAAAAACAAAAATTAATATATTAGAAAACAGCGAAATACATGAAATAACTTGTGGAGATTCCGTTAAAAAATATATACTACCGACTAAAAAATAATAACTTCTCGGAATTTTCTACCAAAATAATTTAAACATCCATTCTTTCGATAGTCATAGACTAAAACATCTCCACTCGGTACCTATTAATAATGAACAATTTAGAAAACGTCGAAATACAAAAGAATTTAAATTCGAAAAAAAAAACATAACATTCCCCAATACTTCACCTTTACTGTCCATTTCCCGAATACACTTCAATACTGTATTTTATTTAGTTATCACCCGATGATGGGTGGGACTGCACTTCTGGAAACTAGTAGTGACAATATGTGTGTAGTGCAAAGTTTAGTTGTGAAAATTAAAATAATCATGTTACACCACAAAATAACCGCCATGTCAATTAATGATATTAATCTAAAATTGATCATTTTTATACAAACATCGAAGGCATAATTTATGAATTATGAATCAACCAAACGTCTTGTATAATAATGACACCACTTTCAATATTTTTTTTACATTATTTTCAAATGATCGACATGGATGACTTCATAAGAGAAAGCGATCAAAAGTATTGAAGCCAGTGTACGCTGGTTTACGAATGATGAATATCCAATATCTGATAATAGACAAAGGATTACTCATTGGCATTAGCACAATATGAACACGACATACAGTCCGTTGTGTGAATGTGGTTCTGATGATGAGACCCTTGACTATTTGCACGCGCAACTCTATTACATTTTGCAACAAACTATACCCATTTATAACTCCCGGCTAATATATCGCACCTTCTCTTTTAGTCATCACATCCCTGACATCCATTAGATCAAAAAAATAAATATATATATATATATATCATCAGGGTGATAAAAAAACTAAAACTAAACATAAAATGATTGTATTATTCAATTATTAAACAAAATTAGAAAATTAATTAAGATAATTCTAGCACCTGCATAATGTACACCTACATTTTTTTATGATAATGAAAGATGTGATAAATGACTCAGTTGTAAAGATTGTACCGCTTTTTATATTAGTAGAAAATTGGTAAAAAAAAAAAAAACACGTAGAAATTTTAACATAAGAGCCAAAGAGCATTTGACATGTTGGACGAATTTTCGAATCATTTATTAGAAAATGATCACAAAAATTTGGGATAATCTATTTACATATAAACAATGATGGTTTTAAATTGAATAATTTAGAATCGTTATAAATAAATAAAACGTGTAAAAATAATCAAAATATCATAAATAACCAACTAAATTTAACCTAACCTAACCAAGTCCTATCCTAGAAAAATTTACAATAATTTCGATTAGGTATCTAAAATTTCACCTGTTTTGGATTTGATGATCGTGTCACTGTATTTGATATTCTATATTTTGAACCTCCGCAGTGTTAAATTGTAATCTTAAATTTTGAACGTATTAAATTGAGCAATATTTAAAACCATTTTTACTATAAATCACAAGCAAAAGGTTAATTTGAAATACTTAATAAAATAACACTTCGTTTCGGTGCATTAGTTTCATTTCTAATTTGCTTACAAAGTGTTAGCCACAAAACTAGATGGAATTTGAAATAATTATTGCAAAAATGGTTACAGGTCCTGACGAGAACGAGATATCTGACGTGCCATCACTCGCCACCTATCTGCAGCTCACAAAGCTGGACTTTCAGTACAAGACAGAGCCTACAGGCCAGGCGTGCATGGGGATGAAAAACGGCAGGTGCAATTGGCCGAGGGGGAAAGTCCTCGGCGGTTCCAGTGTCTTGAATTACATGATTTACGTTAGAGGTAACAGGCATGACTTTGATCATTGGGAGTCACTTGGAAATCCAGGTTGGGGATACAGGGATGCTCTCCGTTACTTCATCAAATCCGAGGATAACAGAAACCCATATTTAATGAACTCGAAATATCACGGAAAAGGCGGATACATGACTATTCAAGAAGCACCTTGGAGGTCACCATTATCGGCGGCGTTCGTTCAGGCCGGCACAGAAATAGGATATGAAAATAGAGATATAAATGGAGAAATACAAACAGGATTCATGATAGCTCAAGGAACTATCAGACGAGGCACGAGGTGTAGCACGGCGAAGGCATTTCTACGACCAGTGCGAACAAGACGAAACTTGCACATCAGTTTAAATTCTTATGTTCACAGAATTTTGATACACCCCATGACAATGAGAGCTTACGGGGTAGAATTTATGAAAAATGGTGTAAAACGCGTAGTTCTAGCCAAAAGGGAAGTCATTCTTTCAGCTGGATCTATAAACACCCCGCAGATTATGATGATCTCGGGGATCGGACCCAGAAAGCATCTCATGAACCTTGGGATCCCGGTGTTTAAAGATTTACCAGTCGGCGAAAACCTGCAAGATCACGTGGCAATGGGTGGACTGACGTTCTTGGTCGACAAACCAGTATCCCTAGTTCAAGACAGGCTTGAGGCCTTACCTATGACGACGCAGTACGTTTTACAAGGAAGAGGCCCCTTGACCACCCTGGGTGGATTAGAAGCTGTTGCGTTTGTGAATACAAAGTACGCAAATGAGTCCGGATTGTGGCCCGATGTTCAGTTCCACATGGCCCCTGCTGCGTACAGCTCGGACGCTGGAGCAAAAGTGAGAAAGGTTCTCGGGCTGACAGAGAGGCTTTACGACGAATTTTGGAGACCCATAACGAACAAAGATGCCTGGACCATTATACCTCTTCTATTGCGTCCGCGAACAAGGGGCTACGTCAGATTGCGGTCTTCCAATCCTTACCATAATCCAGTAATAAATCCGCGATACTTCGAAGACCCCTTTGATGTTGCCACACTAGTCGACGGTGCGAAGATTGCATTAAGAGTGGCCGATGCATCACCGTTCAAGCAGTTCGGTTCGAGACTGTACCTAAAGCCACTTCCAAACTGCAAACACAAGAAGTTTCTTTCTGACGCTTATTTAGAATGTCACATGCGGACTATTTCTATGACAATTTATCACCCTGTTGGAACAGCTAAGATGGGTGCCTCGTGGGATACCGAGGCTGTGGTGGACCCTCGACTGAGGGTGTACGGAGTGAAAGGGTTGAGAGTAATCGACGCCAGTGTTATGCCAACAATAGTGAGTGGCAACACCAATGCAGCAGTTATAATGATAGGTGAGAAGGGTTCAGATTTAGTGAAAGAAGACTGGTTAGAAAACAAGTCATACAGAAGAATTAGTTTAGGTAAATAATAAGTGGTAAACTGTACCGATATTAGTACGAATGTGATAAAAGACAATGAGTTTAATAAGACTTAATTTAAAAAGTGTAAATAATAGTATTAAAAAGTTCAATTGTGCCTTAAAACTGTATAGATATCGAAAGCCACATAAAGATTGGTACGTATTTGAAATATTAACGTGTCGATGGTAGAAACCAAAGATTGCATCTCGAGCGCCGAAATATATTATTGTTACGTACAAGCATAGATGCCGGAAAAATATCAGGATAGGAAAGAGTTTGGCACTCACCATAATCCGGATTCTGCAGACATATCCAAAATGTGGACTGTATACTTTAAACTCACTATTTCGTTACAGGTTCCGACACAGTATAGACACGAAGTGTCGAATTAGTGTAATATTGTAATCTGTACCGTACACGTATAAACCATACTGGCTCAAGGTCACCGATCGGCTGACCGGTCCGGGTAGGGTAGGGAAGGGAAAGGGACGACGACATAGTGCATTATTTTTGTTCAACAATTAATATTTATACATCAAATAAATATATGTACCAAACAATTATATTTTAATTAAAGTCAACATAACAACATGGGTGGGTTAAAGAATCGTACTAACTTAGGTAGTTAAAAGTATTATTGTGACACCGAGCTTCGCGTTCTGAAAAGCTATGTAGTAAAATCAATTCGATTTTATTCAAAGCCTCAAAGTTATAACCGACCATCTAGTGATACCGTGACACTAGCGTGCTCTTACATTTTATACGCTTTCTATGATTCCTGTAGTTTATTCTCAAGTCAAATAAGCCTTGAAATGTTGTATATAATGGTTCTGAATTTGCATAGCAGATTGTAAATATTAACTAATTGTATATATCGACAATTACAGTGTGTACTTATAAAATCATTGATAAATCCGATTGAAAAACTGACGTGTTTATTTGGTCTACAGGCACAATACATGCCTAGTGGATCAAGTGGTCGGAGGGTTCGAGCCTCGTCCCGTGAGACCGGGTCAATCGTATTTTCATAGCTCAGTTTGAAAATGTTTTCAGAGTACTTTTTTACATCTGTATTTTAATTATTTTTAAATTTGAAATGATTACATTTAATTTATTACCTTTACAAAGGCAAGTTTGTTCAAAATATTCGCCAAGTGTGTACATATTGTGTATATTATTGTTAATAAAAATATTTTTGTTGAGACTGCATTTTTATTGTATTTTACTGACCGCATTTTCTATCATTATAAATAATGAAATAAATAAATAACAGATTAAAATAATTATTCATCATCATCATCAGCAGCAGCAGTGCTGAACTCAGGGTGAGTAATGGCTGCCTATTGTGTGGTAGGTCATCACAACTTCGGCCAAAAAAAATACTTTCGAGTCACCAGGAATACACCTTATACTACAAAATTAACATTTGTATAGTTGCATTTAAGAGTAAGAAAATAATGTGACCTATAAAAAATTGTACATCCGGATATACCAGAATCTCCACGACATTTCATCGATAAAAACTCCACAACTTGGAATCGGGAGAGGCTTATATATAACTTAATTTTTTTCGAGCAAAACGTTATTTTAATACAAATTGAATGATACAGCAATTAAAAAGATATACATACAGATAAACTCAATTTATAGAACATATATTTTAGCTGCCAACAATATTAAAAAAATACTACATTTAATATCAAACGAAATAATATAAATGTGTACACACAATATGTCATCTTACTATTTCCGAGTATCGGGTCCCTTTTGAATTTCATTGTATGGGCAATTACAACTCCTGGAGTAAAAGAAGCTGAAAGACGATTTTTTTTAAATAGAGTAGCATTTATAATCTAGTTTTAATAAAATACAAAAAACACATTTTTTCATAGATTTTTTAAGTAATGACCGAATGTTCCAAGGAATAATTCTTTTTTTCCTTATTTTGTAACCCTATATTTTCATTATAAAAGTAATACTTTAATGAAAAAAACACTAATTTATTTAAAAATAGTAGTTTTTTTTATTAAAATTATTCTATTTGGTCAAAACTTATAGTAAAAAAAAAAAAAATGTCTTATTTTAAAGAGAACGCACTGTGTAGTTGTAATTATTCAGAACATAGGTGTGTGATATTTGAAAGGTATTTAAGATTCCGTAAAAACAAAGTAGATGGCTTTCAAATAATGATAGATGTATTCATTTGAAAAAGTGTAACATATAGGTTCGAAAATATGTCGTTAAAAATAACGTCGCTGTAGCATAGTTGGACAATGCACCTTCCTCGGTTTGGAAAGAAATCCAGGTTCGAATCCCGGTAGGGCAACAACAATATTTTTCGATAAAATTGATTTTATATGTATATTTCTAATTAATACATTTTATTAGTTTTTATAATATTCTATATATATATATATAAATAAAAATTGTGACATAAGAAATATTTTCATCGTTAAAATTCGTATTAAGGCTAGTATTTAAACTAGGTGAATCTTCATAACAAATGCTGAATTTACAGTAATTATTACTCCAAGTTCTTTTAAATAAGCAAACATTTCACGGTCGAGGTTTGTGATTTCAATCAATTCCTCGCTTTCCATAATTTCTACTAAATTATTAAAAATGCTGCCTTTCCGACGACAAGGTCCACTAGTTCAAATGAACCATGAAATTTAGAGCATGAACACCGTTAAATATAGAGTTATTTGTTTTTGGCATTAAGATTCTTCTTCTTCTTCTTTTAAATAGGCAATCCACCCTTCAAGAGTAATTTGTGTCATTAATCGAGTTAAAACTTTATTTTATACAAAAAAGTACAATCATATTATTGAATAGGAAATATTATATTACAAGTCAACACCATTGTCGTTCAAAAAAATCGCTATTATATAGATTAAATGTGGCGAGTTAAGGGAAAGAAGATGACACAAGTTAACCGGGAGTTGAAAATTAACATTGATAATCATAATATCATAAATTAACATTGATAATCAATAATCACTGTAAAAAAAACCTGTGATCCGCAATGGACAGGCAAAAAAGATATGGTCAAGGGTTTCCTCCTCGGCACCACACTCATACATGGGGAATCTATTAAGTTCAATCTGAATAAATGTGAGGCTACCTGGCAATGCCCAATTCTCATTCTAGAGATATTTGATATTGTTCTTTTGGAGACTTTCATTTTGGAGAACCGGGGGGTGCGGAAAATAGATCTTTGAATTATTTTAAGCCGATTACCCTTATGATTATTTGGATCCATTCATTGTGCAGTCCAGATAGAATTCGTATGTTTTTTTTACCATATTAAGTCTGTCATACATCGGGATATGGAATTGATGAGGGAAAACTGCAGAAAGAGTAGCATCCTTGGCCAGTTTATCAACACACTAATCTCCATGAATTCGCTTATGTGCAGGAATCCAAACAAATGAAACCTGTTTATTGTTGCTGTCCAAATTAAAAAGACACCTTCAGATGGAACAGATTATCTCATTGTTCAGCCAAACTTCATATTAGCAGAGAGAGATTCAAGAACTGCATGCGAGTCGGAGAATATAACAACCTTATCGATGTTCCGGAGTACGCAAATGTCCAAGGCCTCTCTAATTGCCCAGGGCATTAAGATTAATACTATTAAATAAAAAACGCAGTTTTCCTTGAATGAATTATATTTTTTCTTACAGCATAAACATTGTAAAAGGGACATCTGTTATTTATAGATTAAAGTGTATTAGTACAGTGATTTTTTTCACTAGCTAGATGGGATAATTTATTATCTATGGACTTCGGTGTTCCATCCACTAACGTAATAAAATAAAGAAAATATTTTTGCATATTTTACTCAGAAACTTTGTGAAACAGAAACAATTGTGCAACAATAATTCAATATATAATTTTAATTAAATGGTTAACCGGAAAAAAGGTTCCGAATTTGAGTTTTTAGATAGATAATTTGAATTCCCTAAAACTACATGTAATGCGTGCGTAAAATTATCGCAGAAAATTTGTCAAAAGCGATGTCAGAAAAGAACAATACAAATATTTAAAAGTTCCAAAAACAAAAACTTTATTTTCTTTCTAAAAGATTTTTTTTTATTTTAAATGGTATATTTTTATATTGTAAAACGGTGGGGCGCAAGTCCCGATTCGTAAGTACGATTTCAAAATATATCTATAAAAAAATTATATACATAGAGTGAAAATGAAAAGAAAAAAATTCTAGTGGATAAGAAAAATAATTAATGTTATGCTATAAAAATATACATAATAAGTTTAACGATTTTAGTGTGAGGGAATCAAATCCTTGATAACATGACTCGAACAGAAATTTGATTGTCTCATTTAAAATCCACATCATATTATATATGTAATTTTTATTTATTCATTAATACAATATTGGCCATCTATGAAGATCACAGAAAACAGAATTGCAACCAAATGTGGTTTGAAGCTTGACTAACCTCGTAATATGAATACAGGACGGTACCACAATACATCTTGAAAACAACAGATGGTGCTCACCTGAAAAAAAAAACACGAATCAAAACATGAAAATATTGTTTTCAAAATATGCCATTAACACGTTCAACAGCGAACAACTAAACAAATAAAAAATACTCATAATAAAAATATATTTATTAGAACACGTTCTTATTGTGAGAACAGACGGTCTGTGATATTTTCAATATGAATTAGAAAGATATACATGTAAAATCAATTTCATCGAAAAATATTGTTGTTGCGCCACCGGTATTCGAACCTGGATCTCTTTCCAAACCGGGGAAGGTGCATTATCCACCTATGCTACAGCGACGATATTTTTAGCGACAAATTTTCGAACCTATATGTTACCTTTTTGATATTAATACATGTAATCCTTACATTATTTGAAAGGGCTATTTACCTTATTATTACAGAACCTCAGATACCTTTGAGTAATCTGATAGCAGACGCCAGAATTATCAATTCATTTTTATTAATTTTTGGACACATTGATACAACTTTATTATTAGGAGAACACATTCTTATTGTGAAGTTGTAATTATTCAGAACAGACGGTCTGTGATATTTTAAATATGAATTACATATATTAATTAGAAAGATGTACATATAAAATCAATTTTATCGAAAAATATTGTTGTTTGAGATTATTATTCGGATGTTTCGTTGGATATACATATGTGTGTAGAATGCCCCCCTCGCCCCGAAAATAATGTTCCGAACCACACCCCTATTTATACACTTAATATCATGTCTATTTATTTACTAGTCTGTGTATTCTCATCGTTCCTAAAAGCTCTTGTCGAAGCCAAGTAATATCTTACAAAAAATAAATCAGCATACAGAATACGCGTACAATTTTTAAACCTTGATATTACGCAAATAACCCATGCACTTAATTTTTTTTTCATTAATTATAATTAATTTTTTACTCATAAAAAAAAACCTACTGAGCAAGCTCCAGTACGGGATTTACCGATGATTCCATACCAAAAGATGACTAACTAACTAACTTACCATCGCGCCGAAGTAAAACGCCACACTCTTCTGTCCTGGCACACAATTCTCGCCTCATTTACATTCACACACTTTCTCATACAAGCTCGCCGATCGTTGAGGCTTCTAACAGTACCATCCTCAAGTATCCGGTTTACCTGATCGTGCCAAGTCTTCCACTATTTCTGGTGCCATCAACACTTATCTCTTACCGTTCTCTCCTCGTTCATCCGCTCATTCACTATACTAGGATTAGCTTCACATTCTTTCCATATTTCTTCATTCGTTACTTTGTCATAAATGAATCTGCCACATATACGCCTAAGTGATCTCATTTCCACTGCATTTAGTCTACTTTCCAGGGCTCACTTCCATACATCAGTGTCGGTACCAGAACTTCATTGTGAACCACTAGTCTCGCCTCAGTTGACAAGTTCCCATTAGCTGTAATTCCATTGAAAACGCCGTTCATATTATTCCCTGCAGTCACCCTCCTTCAGATATCTTTCTCTGTCTTTCTGTTACTATCAAACATACTTCCCAAATACACAAACTCATCTACGTGTTCCAAACATTCATTACCTACATGTATTTTGCACTTTCTACTTTTTGACATTCATAATAAGGTCGCTTTCCTTGCATATATCGTACATTCTACTCACTAGCCTCTGTAATTCTTGTTCATTATTCGTCATCAAAACTATTATTTATTTATATGAGAATGGGTAGAATTGGTGCATGTTACAGGTGTGTAAAGTGATCATTTTAGCCAGCCAGATGACAAGTCGTAAGCCCTGTATAATACATATATAAAATTTCTTTATTATCGGTTATCTAAGTCAAAGTAAAATTAAATTAAAAGTCATCAGCGAAGACTAGTTTAAAGGTATTTTTGAAAATTTCTAGTACATAAACAATTCTTACAAAATCTTTAATGATCCAGCCGGAAGTTTAAATGCCTTAAGTTTCCTTGATATTTACCTCATCTTTTAATCCACTTCCGTTAAACAGAGATACAATTTTCAAGGTTTACCCAAGTTTCAACAACATACGTGTTTGGTAAGCAAATTTACATATTATGATATAATATATTGGATTGATGCAAAAGTTCGTAGCATTTATATTTTTCAAGGCAAGAGTACTTTGAAATTTTTTTTTTTGACATATTTTAATGTCATTTTAATACCATAATATTTTTTTATTGAATACGTCTTTTGAATTATTAAATTTGTAGATTAATTGTTAGCTAATGAAAGTGGAGCGTCAAGTACAAAAAAACTAACATTACTAACATATATATTGTTTGAGTTTAACCGAGGATCGAGGCATCGGAACCTGATAAAACAATTTAGTATGAATCTAATCATCCACTGTGCATTACTTCCGAATCACTTTTGAGGTTTTTTGCCAACAACCGTGTCGCCCTGAGGCCACAATTCAATAAAAACGACCGATCATCGAGTGATTTTTCAGCACGATAATGTCCGTCCGCATATTATTAACATTACAAAAGCGACTATTCAAAATCTTCGAATGGAAGGTTATTCTACATCCGACATATTCTCCTGGTTTCGTTCCATCAGATTTTTTATGTATATCCAACAATCTCCTTTAATAGCAATGCTACTCTTCAAAACTGACTTGACGCCTTCGTTGCCTCCAAACCACCCGATTTCTTTAGCCTACCGTATACAACGCAGGAGACTAAAATATTATTGATTAGTTTACACATATATTTTTTTAATTTATTGAAAACGCTACGACCTTACGCATCTAATCAATATACATACAAACAGCTTTAAAATATATATATATATATATATTTGTTAACTAACGGGTGCATTGACATTAAACAAACGAGAGATGAAATATAATTTACATACGAAATCCATTAATTAAGCTATTCAATACTTCAGAGAGACAACATTCTAACCTCTTCATGAATGAATCATCTTCAATTTTGATAAAAAAAAATTTAAAAAAATTAAATTTAACACCATAGTGGCAGCGTTTGTTTAAAAAGTGCCAGCTATGAGGAGGAGCTGGTGAACATAAATTGACAAAAAAAAATTAAGTTGATGGAATACCATTTTCCATCTACTGGAGGTATGCACAATATAAATAGTTTTCGACATTTTATACGATACCATACCACATTACTGCCACCGACCTCAAAATTATTTTAAAATGTTTATCCAGACAATATACAAATAATG
Source organism: Eubasilissa splendida (assembly GCA_031772225.1). Taxonomy (NCBI): domain Eukaryota; kingdom Metazoa; phylum Arthropoda; class Insecta; order Trichoptera; family Phryganeidae; genus Eubasilissa; species Eubasilissa splendida. Next base: position 17,667,992 of record CM062868.1, read on the forward strand.
TGCGATAATAAAAATTTGATGACGTTATGTGTTTTAATGACATTTCTATAGTTTTTTGACATTTTGCGAGATACCATGTTATTACCGTTAGCATTTAAATAATTTAAATAATTTTTCAATCGGGCAATGTACCGGAAGAAGGTGCGACACTAACGGTCAAGAATGCGCTAATGTTATTATAATGAATACATCCAACGCAATACAAAAAAAGAACATACAAAAAGTTCACAGGCTAGTATTATGATTTATGTATTGTGTAATTGTGTGTAATAATGTAATATCTGATTAATTCAAAATACAAACCGCGCACAGCAGCCACGGCATGCCCCGTCCGCAAGGCCTAGAAACAACAATCGGCACTAGACGATCGCTTTCTGCTAGCGTATTAATAAAAATAACTTCACTACTCATTTATTAGTCAGTCAATTTTTAATACTACGACGAACGTATTATGTGAAAAAAAGATTTAACATTTTTTTAAAACAGTTATTTCCTTGGATGGATGGATATAAATGAAACAATGTTATAACTATATTTCAGTTTATTAGCACTACTCGAGTTTCGAGAGAAACGGTAACTCTCATCGGCAGGTGAAGTATTAAAACTTAATACATGCTAATAATAAATTCAAGTAGAGTTATAACATTGTTTCATTTATATCCATCCATTATGATGATTCTTATTTTTGTATGTAAAATTTATTATTTAACTTGTAACCGTTCTTTCAAAAAGTTATCTGATATTTCATTCAAATGACAGTGTAATGTACCTACGTGTTGCTGTTTTAAATTGACATATTCTAGAATAAAATCCACAGGCGCGTCTTGTATAGCCAATTGGGGAAAAAAATTAAGAAAATTTTTCAGTATTTAGATACTTTTAACATCAAAACTTCAATTTTCATAGTTTCAATAAAATAAAACATTTTTACATAACTTATTAATAAGTTCTTTTTATATGCACTGCTATATAGTATTATGCTATTAAAAATGTTATAGTTAAACTTAAAAGGAAACTGGTTGTGTTGAAGGATCAAATTTGTTACTATATTGTGCAGGGAAAACTTGCGAACAGAAAAGGGCTGATCCGGTCAAATCCGGTTTAATCCGGTCTAATCCGGTCTGATCCGGTTTAATCCGGTCTAATCCGGTCTAATCCGGTCTAATCCGGTCTGATCCGGTCTAATCCGGTCTGATCCGGTCTGATCCGGTCTGATCCGGTCTGATCCGGTCTGATCCGGTCTGATCCGGTCTGATCCGGTCTGATCCGGTCTGATCCGGTCTGATCCGGTCTGATCCGGTCTGATCCGGTCTAATCCGGTAAAATGATGCATGAAGAACGATCCATGCGATCTATTTTTGGGTGTTTTGTATGAAATTAATTCGAGACTGGAAGAAATAAACGATACATGCGGGAAAACGATTATTCGAGGAACGATCGGTCGAGATTTCACAGTATACATAATATTTAATTTTTACAATTCTACAATACCACATCTCAAATCTGCATAATTAACTTAATAAATTACACATGTTTTAAATGTCTCATACGTCTAGTAGTAGTAGAAGTAAAAATATCCGAATTTTGAATACCTTCATCTTTATACATTGGTACACCGGGTGCATATAGATAAAACGAGGACCAAGAGACCAACAAAATTTTCTTCTCATAAACTATTATAAACGATATGTGGACGTGTTGTTTTCCACAACACCTACACTGAAGAAGTCAATGAAAAATTTTCGCACATTTTTTGCGAATAAATTGAATTTATTACATGTAATTAAATTAGTTTTCTTTAAAATCTACCGTTTCAAGAATGCAATGGAAAATCCAAAAATAAACTTAAGGTTTGGCGAATACAAGGCAATCAATTAAGCGGCCACAAATACAATTTTTAACGAGCTCGACTGCCTTAGCGATTAACGAATATTTGCAGTGTTCCACTAAGCACCCAATGTTGTTCGACGTATCCGTGAAGCACACTCGCAGTTGTAAACGATTCAATAGAAATACGCGTAAAAATAAATCTGAGGTTTTAATACGTTACAACAGATATATAGTTATAAGCGTGCTCGTTATAACCAAGTTCGACTGTATAAAAAAAATTGTTGGCTAGCACAGAGGTTTCCAACCTTTCTTGCTCCATTTCCTCTTTTACCATTGTTCATAATATAATTCCCCCTCTCCAAAATATACGTTGAAGCGATATATCACGCTTACTCAAATTGTGGCTCTGTATTCGACAGCAATTCCCCCCCTAGGGGAAATTCTCCTTTGATTGGGAACCCCTGGACTACTAGATGTTTCATATGGCAGGCAGTAGAGGGTCCTTAAAGTCTAATCCGGTTTCTTACATAATGTGTGATAGGAGGAAAAAATGATTTAAATTGCTACGAACACGTAACTTTTTTTATAACAAATTTAATTTAACAGGTGACGCGTAGAAATCTAATTAACATAACATCCGATCCATTAATGAAAGTAAATATACTATAATCAATATAATGGATAATATTCAATTTTTAAAAAAATGGGTATTTTTTTAAATTTAACACCATAATTCTTCGAAAAGTCTTAGAGAATTACATTAAAAATGTACTAATTAGAGTTTAGAGTCTCATCCTGAGAACCACCAGGGTAGTCTTATTTTCCCAGAGGTAGGCCACTGTTGGCATTATTTTTTTTTTTTAAATGTTTGTTCTGAATTGATCTTGGTATGTAATTAGAACAAAATATTCGAAAAAATGATAAATTTTAAATAGCTCTTTTAAATCTCTACTCGCGACTTCCTTTGGACAAATTGGATATAAAATAGCATTATTAAAAGTATAATAGATTGATGCCATAATAAGTTCTTTGAAGATCCATTCGCTAACGAGACACATGGATTCATTACAATACAGTAATATATTTTTAAAAAGGTATATTTTGCTATTGTTCACTCACTACTCCAGTGTGGAATAATTGGGTGGGGAGGAGCATACAATGATATAATGAACTCGGTAAAAATAATACCGAGAACAATCATCAAAGTAATATTTAAAAAAAGTTTTGTTAAAATTCCCAGTTCCCAAAATAGAAAACATTTACAAAAAATGACAATTGATCAATAAATTGAAGAAAATAACACTGTAAGATTTTAAACAAGTACATCATTAAGGTTTAAAAATAACTTCAAAGTCCCTAAATGTAACACCAAACACTATCAGCAAAATTTTATATACTTAGGGATAAAAAATTTCAATAACCTCCCTTCACAAATTAAAGAAATAAAAGAGTTTAGAAAGAAATTAAATAAACACTTCAGAACCACATAATTAGAAAATAAATAATATTATAGTAAACTTCAAAAGCACACAAATAGACAATAAATAATTATAGACTACAAATGTACAACTCTCTATATAAAATTATTATAGTGTAACTCCCTCTCCAAGCACAAGGAGCTAGTCTCTTTTATGGAGAGGTAAGCGAAAAAAAAACATGTAATTTTAATAATGTAAAATACTTAATTCATATTATTAATTTTAAATAAAAAATACTAGCGTAGCAGGCAGGCCACCAAATGATTTAAATTGCTGCCAAAATTATTAGCAACAATGTTCCAATTTCTGTAACAAAACCCACATTGCCAAAGAGAAATGAAACAAAAATATTAAATATGAATTAAATATATTAATTAGAAAGATATACATATAAAATCAATTGTATCGAATTGTTGCGGACCTGGATCTCTTTCTAAACCGAGGAAGGTGCATTATCTACTTCACAATAAAAATGTACAAACATAAAGAATAATTATAATAATTATTATAAAAACTACTTCATATTTGAAGAAAGAGGATAATTTTAATGAACTACATGACCCTGGTACGCGACACGTTATTATTTTGATGACTTAATTGGTCTCCCCATTATGTCACATCAAATAATACAAAATCATTAATAAATGTATTACTAGGAGAACACATTCTTATTGTGAAGTTGTAATTATTCAAAAAAATTTAATAAAAATGAATTGATAATTCTGGCGTCTGCAATCAGTTTACTCAAAGGTATTTGAGAGTCTGTAAAAATAAGGTAGATGGCTCTTTCAAATAATGGAACGATTAAATGTATTAATATCAAAAAAGTAACATATAGGTTCGAAAATTGTCGCTAAAAATGTTGTCGCTGTAGCATAGTTGGATAATGCACCTTCCCCGGTTAGGAAATTGATCCAGGTTCGAATCCCGGTGGCGCAACAACAATATTTTTCGATAAAATTGATTTTATATGTATATCTTTCTAATTAATATATTTAAAATATCACAGACCGTCTGTTCTGAATAATTACAACTTCACAATAAGAATGTGTTCTCTTAAATAAAATAATTAAATATAAAACTAAATGTTTTTTTTACATTTCCGTAAAATAGATATATTGCAACAACAACTCAGAATCATCAGAAACATCTGTTTGGCAGTTAATGCAAATGTAACATGGATTTTTGCTTGTACACACAATACTCACATTTCGCTTCTGCGATATTTTATCCGATCTTCGAATTTTTCATATTTGTTTCCACAAACGAGACAAAAACATTATTTTTCATCTTCTGTCGTCACTAGCTTTCTAGTGTTTTCCACTTTTCTTTCCATTTATTTCCTGATTCTGTGATCCTGTTGGATGCCTTCAACATTGTAATCTGAGCTATCTTATTCTTCGGCTCTTGAACTTTGTCTTGTTCATCTTCTAAACTTCGTTTCAATATCGTAGAGAATAGCAGTTATTCGCTTCTTTCTTCCCTTTCTTGACGTTTCCTGGCGTGTTGCTGCTTTTGAATAAAGCCTCACGTAAGATGCAAAAATTTAATTTTGCTTCATGTTCATTAGAAAATACCTGGCGATGTTTATGATAGCCACAGGATATCACCGATATCTAGGTATGCTGAGCGTCATCAGTATTTTTTTTAATCTTGGCAATAAACCTCGACAAGGTAGAATAGTAAACGTTAAACTGTTTTAACACGTTTCTCAGAGAAACATATTTTTTCCTGCCATTTTCCAAAACCAGTTTTGCCGCTCTTTTTATTACATCCATGGACGAGCACATAAAGGATAACTGGAGAGGGGGGGACTCACTCTTTCCCGGGACCGGTTTAGAACCTAGGGTTTCCTTGTCAGTCCCACTCATTAAAGCTAATAAAAATACGCGACTTTAATTCAATAACATATTTAAGTATAATCAAAACGAAAAAGGAGAAGAAATTCAATGTGGTTGAATTATCATAAAACATAAATCCACGGAATGTGGTTATTAGCAATTAAGATTTAAAATCTAAACCCTCCAGCGTCCCTTAAGCGCTGTATCATATAACATAGTTTTACATACAGATGCAAAATTAAGGTGCAGTAGTTCAAGGCAGACACTCGGGGACCCATTCATCAAAAACATTCCCAAAAGAGGGACAGTGGACGAGACTCAAAATGGATTGAGTCACACGTACACGGACAGACTAACGGAGTTGCTAAACACGAGGTATGGAGAGTGAAAGATATGCGCGTAGGTAGAGACCTACCTACGCAGGACGGCCTAACTAGCCATCTAAGGAGCTCCAACGAGTCATCCATACCGGAGTAAATCCTTATATAAAACAAAATTCGCCCCATTACTAATTAGGTCTACATTTCTGGGCGGGCACTCGGGCACACTGCAACATACTCCCGTAACTCTGTTGCAACTAACCCCGGCATAATGAATTGTAACCTCATAATTCTTTGTTTGTTTCAAGAATACGTGATTTTAAGATTCGTGACCGTTTGATAGAACATTCAGACAAACAAATCATTCCAACACATATTTAGAGTAATAATATATAAAAATAACAGTATAATAAAAATAAAATATTTAGCTTTACCCCGTCTATCAAACGCAACGTGTGGTACTGAACTAATACGGAATTGTGAATGGTATTGCCATCTTTCTGTAAATAGGTTCATTTCATTGAAATCACGTACAGCCGTAATTTTAAAACGATTGTTGCAACGTACCCCTGTTGCATTTAGCCCCCTATCTTACCTTGCAGGAAAAGTCATAAGAAATATGCAGAAGGTATCTCAATTAGACTTGAAATTTTAAATCAAGAATTTTTCCACCCGAGCAAGGTCCCCAACCCATAGAAGTCGCTGAACCTCGACAAACGACATCAGGTGCATCATGGAGATCATAAACTTCCGAGTTATAGCGACGATGCCAAATATAGTTCATCGCAAATCGCACCAAAAGTCCTTCTCAGGATTCTCAGGAAATGACAGAATTCAAAAGTTCAGATTTCTGCACTGCATATTAACACTACTCAAATAGGGGTCTCGTAGTGCATTCAGAGACCAAAATATCAATTGTAGAAATCCACCGAATTTTTATTTTACCAATGGCCTTGATGTAGACGGTGAACGGACAACCTAGATTCACAAACTCTTCGACACATTAAAATTACTCATATCATAATTCGAAATACATATTAAGGAGAACACATTCTTATTGTGAAGTTGTAATTATTCAGAACAGACGCTCAGTGATATTTTAAATACTAATTAAATGTATTAATAATAAAAATATACCTATAAAATCAATTGTATCGAAAAATATTGTTGTTGCGCTATCGGGATTCGAACCTGGATCTCTTTCCAAAAATAATAAAAATTAATTGTTAATTCTAATTCAAAAGTATTTAAGATTTCGTAAAAATAAAGTAGATGGCTTTCAAATAATATAGGCTCGAAAATTTGTCGTTGTTTGGATAGTTGGATAATGCACCTTCCCCGGTTTAAAAAAAGACCCGATAGCGCAACAAGAATATTTTTCAATAAAATTGATTTTATATGTACATATTTCTAATTAATACATTTAATTAGTATTCGAAATACATACAACAAATAATAATTGAACCTTTTGTGCAGAGTTTTCTGGATTACTCTGACGTGCGTTATTGGCTTACGTGTCGGATCGTATTGCGGGGCCTATCATCAAGGCCGTCTACTTTCGGTAGTGAGTGTTTTTTTAATTTGCAAAGGCTTATAATTTCATTCGGATCATAAACAACACAAACATTATAATAAGCGCAATAATATGAGTATATAATATGTACATATGTATAGTATATAATATGAGATGTGAGTATTATTTTATGACATTTTCGATTTATCTTTAAAATATTAAAACAGTATCTTATATATAATAACACTCCAATGTGCATGTCATATTTTAAGGCAGCCAAGGTCTTTTTTAATAAACAACTATAGTATTGCAGAGATTGTTTCGAACATCAGAATAACGCGAGGAGTTTTGTCAGAGTCACAAGAACAAGGACTATCAGAAAATGTAGAAATACTGAAATAATATCAGCTATAACGGCACGTTAAATATATCTACGCATATATTAAGGCGTGACTTTCAATTTTTTGCTTTTATTACGAAAATTTTGGCTTTTATACACTAGATTTGACATGTTTTAAACAATTACTTAGATAGGAGTATTACATTTATTTAAAACTAATAAACTGAATGTTATTTGCCATAATTAAAAAATACAAGCATTATAAGAAACACCGCGACCATTAGATACATGTTACGCGCGCTACATAATTGCCTTAATATGTCAAATTCTTGCATAAACGAAAAATATTTTCTCAACAACGCAACAAGTCAACTTCGGGACGCCGTGGCTTGTGAACCGTAACTCCAATCAAAACGAAAGAAGTATATCCATCAGATCTTATATTTAAAGAGTACAATGACCTAGTCATTAGACAAATCTTTATGTTGAGACTCGTCCAATTTTTCCATGCTAACAATAATTCATCCCAAGCAATAAATCATGGACACAACACAAGACAAACAACGAACATCTACACGCCAGTTCCGAGAGCAACAACGACATTTTATCAACTGTTCTACATGTTCTTAGCTCCGAAACTGTACTACACACTGAGTATCAACTGGAAATCGTTCAATTCCAATAAGATTATACAAATATGGACCCAACATATGATCCAATCGGGTAGAGATCAATCAGAAGCATGGCTATCCAACATTCTAACATAATCATTATACAGTGCCTACACTAATAATTCACTAATTCTACAATACACACTCTCACTTCATTTTCTTTTATTCTATATATATATTTTTATTTTTTTTCTCTATTTTTATTCCTGTCGAATTTTAAATAACAGCACGAAAAAAACTGGCTACTTTAACACAAACTTCAGTCTAGCAAAGTAGCCAGGACAACGCTGTATATATCAGAGGTGGAGTCTACTCCATCCCACACAATAAACATATTACCATGTTATATATACACCTCTGTTACAGCAAAAATATGTATGTCAATAAATAAATAAATGAATAAATATATGTTTATATATATGAACCCTTCTATGCCTACGATACAAATAAAGTGCAAAGGCAAGACGTAGGTTAACGTCTGTAAGGTAAATAAAAATAAAAAGTTGCGGCAAAAAATTTATAATGTCGAAGTATTTGGCCATTAAGTACAAGCGAAAATCTAGAAACCTACGAATAGATCTCATCGAGACGAATTAAACAATATCCCAATTACCGCGGGACTAGGGCTTACACACAAAAGATTAAAGAGAGCGCGGCCGAGATAAAACAGCGCCCAGATTCGCCGCGGATATGCCATCCACGTGTGGTTTGACGGCGAGTATTCTAAACGACTGCACGATACTATGCCAGACGTTTGGCGATGGTGATATCATACCGATAAAGTGTAGTATTTCATACAAAGTGTACACACCGAATATTTGTGTTAAACTCCGTTATACGACGTCCAGCAATAGTGACAAACATTATATTTCAAAGGTGTGCACTTAATAAAAAATAAAACTATAAAAACAGTTATTGGAGGACCCGGTGCATGTGCATGTGCATGTGTGGGGCCCCGGTAATGATACGCTACTGAACTCGAGTCTGGCTGGCGGGGACGAGGTCAAGGCAAACCTCAGGACTCTCGTGACAAAATGGACGGAAGCAAATCGGAAATACCAAAGTGATGTGTAATTTTGATGAGAATAAAAATATATAACTATTCTTACAGCAGTTGCGGACACTGTTTAAATAGTAATTACGGGAATGAGACCTCGATTATGTTTTCAAACACGTTTGACATAATTATTGCAGCGATTCCAGTAATCGGAATTATTTTAATGACGCCGCTGTGCTTCGAATCCTGATCTTGACAGAATGTGTACCGACATGGTGTCGACATGGTGAACGACAACTCGACTTACTCGAATTATAATATTTATTTAACTGTTCAAACTTTGTGGAATTCCATGATTATTTTGTAAATCGAATTATAACACTGTTTAAAATTAAAATAACAATAAAAACATAATAAATATTCAAATATCGCCTATTACACCCTCCACCTCCCTCTTAACCATTTTATCACCACCCCTACCACCACTTCCGTTAACTCCAAACCCACCATATATTACTGTCTGAAAGTGTTTTTAATTTTAGTTGAATTATATTATTATACTTTTAAAATTATCAATATTATCTTTATGGTTAAAATTCATATTTTTATTTATTATTTTTGTTTTATTAACCACTAAACTGAGTTTAAATACATCTACCGGTTTCGAAAAATACTATTTTCTTCTTCAGGATGTTATAACATTTTTTATATATTTTTATAACATTTTTCTATCCTTCCGCCATAACACACCTTCTGCCTTCTGGACATGCGTGCTTAGAGTTGGTTACCACTGCCGTCCCGTAATTTGATCCCGATGGCGTAATTTACAGTGTAAACAGTGGCTTTTACAGTGTAAACACATCCGCTCTGCTAGCAGTTTGCACCAAGGAGGACCAACGAGCAGTGATCCAATTTCTCTGGTCAGAGCGTGTGAAAGGGACTGAAATTCTTCGTAGACTTTTATCACAATACGGGGACAGTGCTTTATCGCGTGAAAGTGTTTTTTTGGGAATCGAGAAGTTTAAAGTGGCCGGACGAGTGTGATGCACCAGTCAACCTCCACCATGGATGACAAAATTCATAAAGCTCGAGAGATGGTTCTAACGAATAGGCGAGTTACCATCGGTATAGTAGCGCCTTCTATGAGCATCAGTCATGGTTCTGACTAGTGATGAAGAAATTTGCATAAAAAACATATTCTAACAAAATCTAATTAACAGTAATATCATCACAAAGATAAAGAAAAAAATTTTAAAAATGTGTTCATTTTTTGGGTCAAATTCTCAGCATTTCGGGGTCAAACGTGTAAAACTTTTTGGCTGAATCCACAAGTGGCGCTTATCACGAATTATAACGTCATCCCTTCGTGAATATTATCGTTCCATGTGCACACGCACCGAATTACGGTTCACAACCAAATATAAATAAATTTAAAAAATGAATCACGACATTCCCAAATATTCAATCACTGAGAGTGAATGTGACTCAAAAGATATCAATGATTGACTCACTGTTCGTGATTTTAAGCTGATCACTAGTTCTGACCTTGTTGAACCCTTGCCATTGTGTAAATAAATTGTAGAATTTAAAATGTTGATAATTTTTGAGGTGCCTTCGTAAAATAAAATTGAATCGATAATTTACATTGCACACATTCCCAAGCCGTCGCTTCTTTCGGATATCGTGCATTTTAACACCTCTTTGACGGCAACTTTGCGAGGCATTCTGTTTCCAAATATCGTCTTGTGTCGTACAAGTTGTCACACTGTCGCTAATTGAACTCATGTCGCAAATAACATCCTGCTTGGAAAACGGTAGCAAGTGTAGAAATAACTTATAATGTGTTTCCTCTTTCACATCGGATGAGACACGACTCATAATGCACTTCGACAATTTTCCTGGATCGTCTTCACAGCTGACTTCAAAGTTTCTCCAGCCTGATGCAACACCGTTGTTCAACTCTTGTAGTCAGTCGTCTATGTTCTTTTGTTTTTTCTGTGTTTATAACATGTATAGCTTGTAGTTCATACATTTTCTTGTTTCTTCCTTCAAGTCCGTATCGTCACATGAAACCACGCCCGCAACAACGCTTTATATCGGTTTTGGGAAGATCTGAATTATGAATGCCACAACTTTGTTTATCATTGTGGGCATATAATGGTACATTAACCTTTTAACTTTGCCAACTCTATTTGAAATGGAAGACACCACATAAGGTAATACTAGACTTGACTTATCTATCAAAAGCTGGGACCACCCGGTTCACAGATGGCGAAATAATTTTAAAAGATGACGTTAATACCTGCAAGTTTGCAAGGTCCAAATGTGCGTGTTAACACGCTTATAGCTTGGCGTGACATACAAAGTTTGGCGTATTAACGCGCTCGTGGCATTTAAATGGTTAAACAACCATATAAAATTAATTGAAATACTATTTTTAAGAAGAGCACATTATTATTGTGAAGTTGCAGTTTTTCAGAACATAGTTATAGATAAAATCAATTTATTGAAAGAATATTTTGTTGCCACCGGGACTCGAACCAGGAACCCTTCCTAACCAGGTAAGTGCGCTAACCAATGCACCATGTCAACATAGTATAATAACGATAAATTTTCGAACCTACATTTTTCATTTTCATATTGATACATCTATTATTCATAATTTAATAAAATGGATTAATGAATTTAATTTTGTCAACTACTATCGGGTTTTACTCAAAGCTATTTGAATATGAAATAGATTGCTTTGAAAAAATGGAATATTGTTTGTCATTATAGGTTTAATCGGTATAGGAAATTGATATTTTCGATAGGTAGATTTTGTCAGTTTCATTCTAAATTTATTTTTTTCTAATCTAACAAACTAATTAATTTACTGTAATATTTAGTATATTTATTATAATTTCTCCATAAAAATCTTTTTTAGAAGACGATGTCTGTGTGATTTTAAACCAGATTTGTTTATTACTTTAATTCTTTTCATTTTATAATAAGCCTTTTTTATGGGACGGACAAATTTATGCAAAATTTACGATTAGCTTGTGCACGTGATTCAACATTGAAAATTGCCCGGTCAAAGTGCATTTAATTTTTAAAATAAGTGAGTACTGGCGAATCATATCCATGACGTCATCAATAATTAAGACAGACAGACCAAGTATAAAAAAAAAATTGCTAGCAAAACAATTTAAGACAATGATTTTCTCTAAGAAAGATATATGACGCAAGTGTTGATGGCACCAGAAATCGATGACTTGGCACGACCGGGTAAACCAGATAATGGAGGAAGGTTCTGTTAGAAGTCTCAACGATCGGCGAACTTGTGCGAGAAGATGGTATGAATGTGGATGAGGCGAGAATTGTGTGTCACGACAGAAGAGTGTGGCGGTCTATCCTATCTGCCTACGTAAGATTGAAGATCGGTGTTCCGCACAGAATTGCGAACTACGGACGCGATAGAAAGTGGCCCGAGAAATGAATGAACAGAAAGGGGCCATTTTTCCGCGTCACAGAAACATTCCGCCCGGCACCCTACGCCGCTGGATTCCCTATGCCGCTGGATTCCCTATGCCGCAGCGTCAACGGACCGCCGAGTGGAGGGGGAAGCGGGCCGCGGCGAGACTCCGCCCCCGCCAGCGCGCAGGAAGAAATGCATTATTTAAGTTAGCATAACTAGTCGTAGAAAATTATTGTCAATGTATATGTTATATTAATAAAAAGAGAATGAAAGGGGCGATCGCCCGGCGATAATATTACGCACCTCAAAAATCATTTAGGTATTGAAAACGAGTTTTCTAAGTTTGAGGTGCGATAATTAATTCCCCGGGCCATCGCCCCGGGTAAGACTTATCAGGCATCGCGAGGAGCAATAAAGACTATGAGATAAAATACTCGCGGTGCCTGAAAAAGTAGAATTATAAAGAGGAGAGAAGAAATGCCGGAGAAATCCGAAGTCTGCCGTCTCCAATCTGACGGCGAGAAAAATGAACCAAGTTTCGAGATCTCGCCGCCAGGGGGTGGCTGCGCTGGACCGCAGCGGGGCGGCAGGGGGACGGATCCGGCATTGTGATTGGAGGAGATCTCCTGGAGCCTGTAGCGCTCATGATATTTCGATGTGTTAAATAAATAATGGTCCAGCGGCTGCAGAGGGCACTCACTCTCGTCTCACTCGTCTCTCGCACCGCTGGACTTGATAAGCAAATTGGACTTTTATTCATCTCATCTTTGGACCCCTGCTATTTTCACTGGACTACTGGATCTTCTGGCTTCCTGACTTTGCCGACTTTGGATCACGGACCTGGAAATTCACCCTGACATCGGCTGCTACACTGGACAAGATTTTGGACCCCCCTTGACCGCCGCACCACGCTGCAGACACTCTTCTTCCGAGCTACCAGAGCGTACCGGCGAACCACCCCTACAAATTACAGTTCTTGTTTCCTGTTCGGAACAAGTGTATCTTTCAAACTATAATAGCAACCTATTCATTCACAATTCCCATAGTATTAATATTTTACTCCAAAATTAACATTTCTGCTAGTTTTCGTAAGCATTATTCAGATGTTACAGCTGCGGTCACGGCCATTTTCAAACAGACCAACTAAATGGCCAACTGACCGTTTTAAACAGTTGTAACATCTAAATAATGCTTACATAAACTAACAGAACTCAATAATAATATTTATTATAATTTGATTTTTTAAATTTCATTAAAAATAAACATGGAGTTTTACAAACTAAACACAATAACAATAAAGAAAGAATCTGCATTATATACTCATAAGACAATATCACAGTCTATTAGACGAGCAGCTATGATTTTGACGCATTTTTGGTGACAATTTTTTCTGGGATAGGTACCTACCCGCTGAATAAACATAAATGATGATAAATTAGTTATTAGGAGAACACATCTTATTGTGAAGTTGTAATTAATGCTCTTTCAAATAATGGAACGATTAAATGTATTAATATCAAAAAGGTAACATATAGGTTCGAAAATTGTCGCTAAAAATATTGTCGCTGTAGCATAGTTGGATAATGCACCTTCCCCGGTTAGGAAAGAGATCCAGGTTCGAATCCCGGTGGCGCAACAACAATATTTTTCGATAAAATTGATTTTACATGTATATCTTTCTAATTAATATATTTAATTCATATTTAAATTAAATTCGTTATTTTAACCGTGATTGTGACTGTGACTGTGTTCGATTAACGTAATTCTTCAAGCAGTGACTGGTGAATCTCGGTTACCAATCGGTGACACAGTCACAGTGACGCAACGGTTTACCATCACTAATAAACATACTCCATGTCAAACAAAAAAAAAGACAGTTAAATAAAAAAAAGTAGGAAGAGGAATAATGTGACAAAGTGGTCACCATATCCACGGACATCACATATTCAATTGATTTCTGGTTGAATTTTAATTTTGAGGTCAAAAAATTAATTGACGCCATGTTATTGAGGTGCCGACTCCAATAACCTTTCATTTAACATTTTAACACCAGGTAAAAACCCTATCGCATAACATTCAGTCAAAGCTCAATAAATCATTTAATAAAAAAAATTAAAAAATGTATAGTTCATTAATCAACGCTTTATTTAGTAGTACTGTCATTGATCAAAATTGTATTTTTAAAAAATCAAGTGATGACGTCATGCCATAATAATTACAAAACCCCCTCTAACTTATTGTATTATAATATAAGTTATTTACGTATTGAATACGTTATAAGATATATATTTATTATTTTTATGTACATATAATTATTTTAATATCTGCCTCGCTGACCTTCGACCGTGCTGAGGCAAACATATGATTGTTAATCAATAATCGGTAGAAGATACCATAGGTATCGAAACATGAGGAATAATTAATAAATAGTGGTTTAAACAAAGTATTTTGTATAATTATTTATATAAAATGAGGCCACAAAGTAATTTTCCAAATATTGAAGAAATAATATTTTTCGTAACAGTGCAGAATTTGCACAAATTTCTTGAACATTTTCGTCTCATAATTTAGTCAGGTATCCATCCATATGTATATGCATTTAACATAGTTGGTTAATAATCAGCAAATATAATCAAGAAATAATACAGTTATAATTTAAGTTTGATATTTAATCAGCATTATTCTTCTTCTTGTGCCCTATCCATTCAACGAACGTTAACTATTATCACTTTGTTTACTGCGGCCCCTCTACAGTAGACTGGCCAAAACAGGTTCTTCAGCCATGATGTTCTCCTTCTTCCAGGACCCCGACTTTCAGCTATCTTTCCCTGCATTATGAGGTGCAAGATCTTGCACTTCTTCGGATATCTCATCACACCTCCGAGATATTAAAGTTTTCAAATTTTTATTATTTTTCTTTGTTCAATAATAATCATAAATCTTCATTCGTAACTCTGTCCATCCAGTTTATTTTGAGCATTCTTCTGTAAATCCACACCTCAAATGCGTCGCCGTATCTTTTTTCAGTAAGTAAAATAATACCGAGAACACATAGCATCTGACCATTCGCATTCGCAATTTAAGGTTGAGATCATGACTGCAGAACATATTGTTCATGCGGATGAATGTTGCACGAGCTTGACGTTTGATTTCAACAGAAGGATCCCATCGTTCATTTATATTACAACCCAGGTATATGACACTTTGTATCTTCTCCAATTTCGTTCCAGCAATATAAATACTTTTATCATCAGCTGCGATGTGTTTGCTAATAATAATACAAGTTAATTTTCAGAGAGTTATAATAATACAAATTCAATTAATTACAAATGTTCATGTTTGATTAATACGCACGCACGCACGCACGCACACACACACACACACACACACACACACTCTGCTATCACCTAATGTTTGGACTGTGGTCCATCTGTGCAATCTACAATTTCTTTGACTATCCATGCGTTCATATTGAAGGGATGACCATGCTATGACATTAACATATGACGTACGTATTTCGTACGAACATAACATAACATATGACGTACGTATTTCGACGTCTTCCAAATTGTAAGCACGTCTTAAAATTTAATAATTTAATGTGATATTATATTACCATACAAATGGCCAACTAAAAATGCATCGTTACGTCCCCCACCAGCGCGAGGAATCGATCGTACTAAATTAAAATAACAAGAAAAACAACAAAAATATTGAAAGATTAATCACTGGTTTATCCTTGTTTTTGAGGAAAAAGTATGCATTAAATATGGTGGGATGTTTAAGGTATATTTTGCAAATTACGCGGATGTTTGGTTAAAAAAATTAACTATATAACTAAAGATGTTTTTTTTTAGAGGTGTGTTTTTCGAATTGGCAACACATTTGACAGCTGACAATTGATTTGTGCTCAGTTTGGTTTGCCATTTCACCGTGAATAGACTTACGCCAGAACAAAGCTTGCAAATTTATTTCTAAAATAGTGGTTCAGTTCGCGAAACTTGCCGTGCCGTGCACGTCCATTTTCCAATCGATATAATCTTCCATCCGAGCAAGTAATACGAATAATCATCGATCGTTTTCGCACCACGACGCATACTCTAATTGGTAAAACGCATCCGCAGAGACGGCGTTACAGCGCGCACCGAAGAAGCTAAAAAGCTAAAAGCTAAAGTCAATGGAGAGCGCTATAGATCCACGATTACTGACTTATTTGTTCCCCAATTGAATAGCATTAATGTGGAAAAGTTGTGATTTTAAATGAGAAAGACATATTGTTCCGTATTCATCGAACACATTTTTGGCGTTTCTTGGGAATCGGTCGCGACACCTTTTGACGTTCAAATTCCCACCCATCCTTTTCCCTACTGCTTGTTTTCAGTGTGAATAGTGACCTTGACGTCAGTAGACGTTAATGCGACGCGATACTTGTACGGTTGCGACACCGCGATTATATTAGTGGTCTGGACTTGTTCAACTCCGGTGCATCAGTACTGTATTGTGATCCGGAGATCTGCCCGCCCGCGTGCTGTTTGTGTGATCTTCGACTGGACTAACAACCGATAAAGTTGATAATAAAACGATTTACGTTTTTATATAAATTTCAATATTTTCTAGTGAAAAACATATTCTGTATTTTTTTTAAAACAGTATTCATAGCCGTTAAATGATCTTTTAGTATTATGTGAATAATCGCAGTATTCTTATCACTCGGGTTTGGAACCTTTTCAAAAGCTGTATAAGAAATCTCGCTTAACGCGATTTCAATATGCGCGGAAATCAATTAGCGCGCGCTCAAGCAAAATGATACTAATTCTTGTCTTAAGTGACTGAGGAATCAGTTAACGCAATTATTGTTTGATCTCATCTTCATAAGAGCTAAGCGAGAATAACCTCTTTCAACAACAGATCAAGATGCTTAATATTGAATATTTAAATGATAAATTCTCGAAATAGTATCTATATATATATATATATATCCATGTACTGCATAATAATAATAGAATACCCGCGCAATCCACATTAGAATTTCTCAGAAAATTGGAAGCCGGGTAAAACGGAACTTGCTCTGAAAATTTACTCTAATAACTGTGATTGTCTATAAAAGGGCAGCCTATATATTTCTAACATTAGTTCTTTCTAATAAATCGAGCCAGCAAGATCTAACAGCAACTTAATCTTCTCGCTGTGAACCTACCCACACGCATCTCTACAACATTTATTATTATTAATTCTACAAAATCGTCGCACCGTACAAATCAAATATTGATTACTGTACGAAGATGAACGAATCCAGCACGTGAAAATACAGGCATTGTTCTATTAGGTTGAGTCGTAAGTACGGTCGTATCTTTACATAACTGTTATATGTTATTTTTTTCTAAATTAACTCTGTTAACGTATTTGTTAAATTTTTCTTTTGTATTATTTTTTACTCTTCTCTGTAGTTGTGTCAATATGCTATTTAACTGAACTTTTTTCAATCGTTTTATTAATTACAATTTTACATAAGTTTACTTCTTATTTGTATGTTATTTACTTATTTTACACACTTTTACTTCATATTTGTATGTTATTTACTTATTTTACACACTCTTACTTCATATTTGTATGTTATTTACTTATTTTACACACTCTTACTTCATATTTGTATGTTATTTACTTATTTTACACACTCTTACTTCATATTTGTATGTTATTTACTTATTTTACACACTCTTACTTCATATTTGTATGTTATTTACTTATTTTTCACACTCTTACTTTATATTTGTATATTATTTACTTATTTACTCTTACTTTACTTAGTTTTACATTATATTTATATGTTATTAATTGCATCCCGTTTTACTTTTTATATACGTTGAACATTGTATTTATACGCTATCTAAATGCATTTGTGTTTTACTCTTTATACAAATATTTTATATGCTATCTATAAATATGTATATATTTTTCTGCATTGAACAATGCATTTACTTACTTTAAGTTTTATTTTAAGTATAACAATGTATTTATATGCTATCTAATCGCATCTTGATTTACTCTTTATATATATTTATTTGTACATTGAAAACTACACTTTGTTTATTACTATGCCGGAAAGGCACTGTCTGCTATAATACAGTAAAGTACTAGTGTAGCGGGCAGGGTACCCAAATATATGTTTTACTTTGCTGCAATGTTATCTGATTATAACAATATATTTAATAACACACTGTACTGTACTATGAATCAAAAAAATAAAATGTTGTTATTATGTAAAGAAGGGTTTTTTCTGAAAAATTCTTTAGTTGATAGCCAGTGGTTGGATACACCTTGGAACCCTTGTGAATATTTAAAATCTCGGAAAAAAGTGTGCATATTCGATACGTGCATTAGAATTTAATAAGGGCCATAATGCAACAGTAGCAACCAAATACATTTGTTATGTGTACGGAAGGGGTGCTATCGATTTCAGATCTGGTAATTTATCATTAGCTGATGAAGAACGGGCGGGTCGTCCTTTAACCACTGACGATGATATGCTAACCGCTATAATAAAATCTGATCCTCATCAAGATACAAGGGACATCGCATCGAAGATGCGTATCAGTCAAACGACCGTGGTGAGACATCTGCATCGCATTGGCCTGGTTTCCGATTAATCAATCGCTTTTCACCATGATGATGCGCTGCCTTATTCTGCAATGATGACGCAACACAAATTGAAGGAGCTCAATTCTGATGTTTGAAAACACCCACCTTATTCTCCTGATCTATTACAGGAGGTGAAAATTCACAATAAACAAATTAACTGACAGATATGAGACAGTCATTAGTAATAAAGGAAATTATGTAATATTATTTAATAAAATTTGTTTAAAAAAATCAATAAAAAGTACGACACTACTTATGACTCAACCTAAAACAAGAGCGTGAGTGAAGAAGAATAAGAAGGTAAGGAGTATGAGCAAAAACAAGAATAGATTGTTAAGAAGTTCGATCACATCGAATGCCCAAAGGAATTTTTTTTATCTAATGTAGACCCGAATATGAAAAAAGCGACGAAATTGAAACAATGGCCAGCTATCGAAAATGACATGTTGAATTGAAAAAATCAACCTCTGTTCCCTCAACATAGCTCCAATATTTTACAAAAAAAAGTACTTTTTTCATTCAGTAAATAGAAATTTCTTTATTTTTTGATATTTTTATCTTCCAATATAACTTGCGTGTAGTGTATTTTTTCCGAATTACACTTTATTGTTTATTGTATTCGATTTACGCGACTCGCTTAGCGCGCGGTAATTAATTACAGGCTGAATTAATCGCGTTAAACGAGGTTTTCTTACATATTACGTAATGTACACCCTTTGTCACTTGACCGCACAAGAAGTTACTCCACTGCACAAAGAAATCTTGAAGCGCAAATTATTCAAACCAGTGACCGTGAACTTCGGAAATGACCTTAACTCAGAAACAATAGAATTGTTGATACCAGCTAAATTAATTACATCTATTTTATATATACATATATGATATATAAACCTGTTTTCTATAAAATCATATTATTTTTGATCGATCAAGACCAAATTTTGCGTAATTACTCTTTAGGGCCCCTCGTTGACCTGGCCACCCTACTCCCTTCCCCTCCTCTATAAATTGTACATTATACTAAACACAACGCAGGATCAAGTTCCAAGTTGCAGGATTCTGAGGAAAATGTAGTCCAAACTTAGACCAAATTATATGTAGCGACAGAACTCAAATTAAGGAGACTTTCATTTTTCCAGTTTGAAATTCGAGAAATTCTACGCGATTTACATACGCTTTCAAGATGAGGCTAATAGTTAATTTTAATCAAAAATACTTAATGACGTTATCTGTTATGTAAATCATGCGAGAGAGGAAGGTTTGAATACAAAGACACGACAATAAAATTGTTGATTCTCTTGCATTCGATACAAGTGTCAATAATAACTCGTATCTAGAGTATTTTCCACGTTTTTTCATATCAATATTATGGAATGAAATAATAAGTGTGTTGTCATTTGAATTAATCCATCGAAAATTAAATAATTTATTGAAGTACCTAATTGATTTACATGAAATTAGTCAAAAGTACCTATATCTTGTTACGGTGTTTTTGAGCCCTAGAAGATAGGAAGATCTAGCTGTCTGAGTCATCAAGAGTGTATGTGTGTGTGTGTGTGTGTGTGTGTGCTCTGGTGTCGCCTGCTATCTCGTATGGAATGATAATTGATTCAACGGCAACTCTGCTTACCAGTACATTTGTCACAAACAAATTAGTCCGACATTGATGCCGAGTTTATCTATTTGCCAATCAGCCACGCCATGGGTGTCGATACAGTGAGGACCGGGCCGCCACCGTCGCGCCGATTCATCCTTTGCTCAGTGATGTCGGACCCATCCGTCTCATCATGCGTGAAAGTAGTTGTCGTTTCCTACCACAGTGTTCAGCTTGGTGTGAAATGTAATATTGATGTGCAGTATTTTGTCTGTTAAAAATAAATAAAAATCGATGTTGAGCATGTGAGGTCCCAAACGTCGGAACTCCGTTCTCTGCATGGTGGTGTCACTCGACTGTGCGGTTGTAGTGTGTGTGTGTGTTTATTCAAATCTGTCTAAATACGAGTGGAAGCTAAAAGAGTTGTGATGATGACACAAGCCAATGTGTCTGTCTTGACCGTTGTATTACAATCGTTCTCTACAGACGGCTTCCACAATTTGTATGCTGACGTCGTCGTGATCACTAAGGACGCCTCATTTCTGTTTACTCGAAAGTTCTTCATCGTCCGATGCTGACCGATTACAAAAGCGGCAATTGTTATTCCGCCAACAAACGACAGCGGCCATCTTAGCTTCCGAACAGACTGCAATAAGACGCAATGGGAACACTGAATACAACAAGTTGCGCAAAGAGCGAGGAATCCTTGATGAAAAATCCTGTCGCTATAAATTCATTCACCCGGAGGGTATTTATTACATCCCCGGCGGGGAAGAACCGGTTTCACCGGTCGTTACTGCTGGGTCCTTCGGATGAATAAAGGTTCGGCTCCCCGTCAAACATTAAGCATCAGCGTAACAATATAATATTAATATGCAGCGCCGGCGCCAGACATTTCGCCGCCACAGGCAAGATTGTTTTTTTCCGCCTTAGTAACTTAAGTGAAGATAGTGTGTTCAATTTTTGTAAAACCACCACCATAAATTGGCCGCCACCTAAATCAGCCGTCCGCGTACCACGCACGTTAGGGGCGGTATTTTATTAGGCCGGCATTTTGAAACTTGCCCAAAGGTAGCTTTTTACCTAAAGATGGACACCAGTGTTGACTACAAATTACTGCTTTATTAGGAAATAACTATAATGTTATTTTAATATATTAATTAGAAAGATATACATATAAAATCAATTTTATCGAAAAAATTTGTTGTTGCGCCACCGGGATTCGAACCTGGATCTCTTTCCAAACCGGGGAAGGTACATTATCCAACTATGCTACAGCGACGATATTTTTAGCGACAAATTTTCGAACCTATATGTTACCTTTTTGATATTAATACATTTAATCGTTCCATTATTGGAAAGAGCCATCCACCTTATTTTTACGAAATCTCAAATACCTTTGAATAATCTGATAGCAGACGAAATTTTGGACACATTGATACAACTTTATTATTAGGAGAACACATTCTTATTGTGAAGATGTAATTAATCAGAACATAGGTTTGCGATATTTTAAATATGAATTAAATATATTAATTATTTGTCGCTAAAAATATAGCTGTAGCATAGTTGGATAATGCACCTTCCATGGTTAGGAAAGAGATCCAGGTTCGAATCACGGTGGCGCAACAACAATATTTTTCGATAAAATTGATTTTATATGTATATCTTTCTAATTAATATATTTAATTCATATTTAAAATATCACAGACATATGTTCTGAATAATTACAACTTCACAATAAGAATGTGTTCTCCTAATAAAATAATTGTATTTATTGGATTTGCCTTCTTGGATTATTTTATTACACACTATTATGGTTTTGCAACTTGGGATTTGGTTTTTAAATTTTTATACATTTTTCGGGCACCTCCTTGATTCGGCCGCCACAGGCAGCCGCCTTCTACGCCTGTGCGTAACGCCAGCACTGGTAATATCGTTCAAAAGGGAACGGAATGTTTCCATTAAAAATATATAAGTTGTATCAAAGTTTATACAAATTTAATAAAATGGATTGATTTAATTCTTGCGTATTCCAGCGTGTATTACTTAAATGTATTTGAGATGTAACGCAACATAAAGCTGAGTGCTTTTAAAAATGGAATGATAAATGTATCGATTTAAAAAATATACATAATATAAGTTCTATAAATTTGTCGTACATGTAATCGATTGCTGTTGTTGAATGTGTACACGTATTCCCGGCTAGGAAGAGATCCAGATTCAAATAGCAACCAAATATTTTTTGATAAATAGTTTTTATCTGTACATTTATTTATTTACTTTTTATTGATAATGAGAAATTATGTAGGTACAAATCTAGCGCAATTATATATT
The DNA here is from genome assembly GCA_031772225.1 of Eubasilissa splendida. NCBI lineage: Eukaryota > Metazoa > Arthropoda > Insecta > Trichoptera > Phryganeidae > Eubasilissa > Eubasilissa splendida. The sequence goes on from CM062868.1 coordinate 17,691,006, forward strand.
AATATATCATCTTTCGACATATCGACCCTTTCCCTACGTAAAGTACGTAAGTAAAAAATGACATTTTTAATCATTTTAGTATTTGATACTTATTTATGCCCAAAAGCATGGAACTCTCTGCCCTCCGTTATTAGAAACAGTACATCAGAGACTTTATTTAAGAAGAAACTAAAAACGTACTTTTTCAAAAAATCATTTCCATAAGTGAAAATAACGATTTTTTAATTTAAAAAAAACATATTATGTGTAAAGCGCCCTTGAGGTGAAAGTTTTTACGAAAATGACGCTATACAAATTATCCATTATTATTATTATTATTATTTACGTGGCAGATTTAAAAAATATATATATTGTATTGTAGGTAATAAAAAAATAATAGTAAAAAAAATTACAACCATTTAAAAATGTATCAAATATGTGCAAAATACTATAATGATTAAAAATGTCATTTTTTACTTACGATACTTTACGTCGATATGTATCGGGACAATTCTTAATTACTTTTAATAGATACACATTAAAAAAATACTAGGGGAAGATAGTCTAATGGCGCTCAGTGGGTAATGCCGCTCAACGCTCTCTAGGCGTAAATATTAAATGCGTGAAATAGTGAAGTGTGCTACCATCTCACGGATTATCGATCAGTTACTTTAAAATAATGGCTGCTGGCTCGTGCGTCATGCCCAAGTTATTGATAAAGAAAGTACATTTTGCATATTTATTCTTTCAACCAGTATCCAAAAATTAATTTCAACCGTTTTTATAACCTTCTAACCCGCTCGCATTACCAACATGAGGATGTTGTTCGTGATTACTAAAGTGGTCGACGTTAAAAATAATAACGGGGCAATTTCGAACGTGGTATTAGTTTTGTAATGTCACAATATATATAAAATAAAGTATTATTTATTTTTAACTTTTAAATGTGTGTTTAATGCTTCATTTACCGTAAACATTTGTTAGTTTTGTCACTTTATTCCCAAGTACCATAACAAAATACTAAATCATTTTATATCGGGTAATGGCGCTCGGCTTGAGCGGTACTGTCTTTCACGTGAATGCGTGACAAGAAACAATTTTTAAGTGCATGTATCTTCATCGACAAAGTATTGTTTCTGACAGTTCTTCAGTGGTTGATGGTGTCATTGATGAAGAAGTTTGCTGTTTTTGTAGATAATTTGGTAAAAAACAATGAGATCCACGCAGACTGTTGCAGTGCTGACAACCAAGAAACGTATATTTGCGATTTTTGTAGGACGACATGAACAAATAGTTCATTTTGAGCATTTTAACAATTTTAAATCTTGTAATATTTATATATTTATTTATTGAGCGATATTACTTTCTATCTGCGAACAATGGCGGTCAACGAGACTCTTTACATTTTAGTGCATGTCATATATAATTTATTTAAATGTTTTTAATTAAAAGCAAATTGTAGCTGTATGAAAAAGTTTGGGGTTGTTTTTTTAGAGTCTATTTCTCTTAAGTGAGAGCCATTCGACCCCCTTCCTAATTTCACCTAGTATTCTAAGTATAAATAAATATACATACATAGGGTTAATTATAATTATTTTCGAAAAACTTACTATATTTTCCAGTCAAATGTTTTCATAACACAAAATAATATTAAGCAATAATAGTATCTTTTGCTTGTATAATTATATGATATTTTTATATCTCACTTTTCCATAAACGCAAGTAACTAAGTCAAGTACAGACTGCATAATTGAAAAGCAGGCTTTTAAAAAATCGCCCCCGGGTCAGCGAGACAAGGAATATACGCTGCCGCCAGGTGGCACGTCGGCGGTATGATAATTTATGTAATTATTTAAATCACATCAAAAATATCTCTATCTGTGTATTAGTGAGCATTTATTGGTTAAGTTAGGTTGTACGTAATAGATCTTATTTGTATAATGTTACTCATATGTTGTATATATATATATAAGGTCGGGTAAAATGAGAGCATTGGTATAGGAGGTTGCGCGGTATCGCCTTGTCACTGTGCTGGGCGTTATCGAACAGCCTCATTTGTAGAATTAAAAAAAAAAGCCATCCAGGCATCGTAAGAGTACGACCAAAATTAGGCTTATTAAATCGGTCCTGCGAATGTGGTGGGTCCTCTCTCATTGCACGTAATAGACCCCTACTCTTTTTTGATAATTTATATTTTCAACGGCATAAGCAAAATAAATTGGCATTGAAATACTAACAAAACTTTGTGAAGCCGATTAATTGCTTTCTGCTAGAATAGTTGGTATCTTGTAGTAGCACTTTTATCTTTCCAATCTTCATGGGGGCAGCGGAGACAGTTGGATTTTTACCTACAAAGGCACTGTCATTAAACAAATATCAGATATTTAATGAAAAATATATGGAAGTACGGGGCAATTACAGTAATTGTGTGTTCTTGGACATATTCAAATATTGCAACTAGTCAAAATAGGAAAATATATATAAAATTGAAAAATATTTACTTTTCAGGCGTATTCTAGTATAAATATTTAAAAAAACACTTAAAACATAAAGAATATTGCTTTAAAATATTTTAAAAAAATAATTAGATTCCCATAGTGATGACATATATGTTGTTTAACAAAAAAAGGGAAAAAAATAATTATTAACTTTGGTCCATAGATGGCGCTGGTGTAGTGGTACTCGAATACTAACACATATACAACTTTCAAAAATTTGATTTGTGGAGATTCAGGGATAAGAATTGGTGAACGTTATATATACATGTCACTTAAACCAGCCGAATTTAATAAAAAAAAAATTGTTTTGCCTTTATAAGATACCTGATATTTGTGTAAAATAGATTCCATATATAAGATATTACATAGATAGTATACAATTCTGCAACAAATCCAACATAGTGAACAAAAAGTTCGTTCAATTCTTCGGCCACATTATGGGTCAAAGTGAGATTCTAGAAAAGGAGATTATCCTGGACACAACTTTAGGCCGGAGAAGACCTGCAAGAGTGCCACAGCGGTAGATAGATACTTTGCGTCTGGCTGGAGAATCCTTGGAGTCAGCTGTCAGTGCGATTCAGAACCGTGACGTGTTGCGATGCATTACGAGTCTCAATTTGATTGTGGCTACCGATAATGACTCAATACTGACATAAAAGTGGAAAAAAAAGAGTATAATATATATATATATATAAGAGTACAAGTTGTAAATCAATAAAGTATTTGGGAATAGTTATTGATAGGCACATGAAATGGGATGTTCATTTAGATGGATTAGCTAAATGGTTGCGAAAATTAATTTATATATTTAGAATATTAAACTGTGTACTATGCTTTGTGCCAATACATCTTGAGCTATGGTATTGATAGTTGAGGGAGTGCATCCGGTATACATATATATCAAGTAAGCATTGCTCAGAAGGTTTTGGATATAAGACAATTATATGTGCTGAATATACTAACTAGCTTTCATAGGAAAATAAGCGCTCCACCTGTAAGGACTGAAAGATATTATCCCACAAGAGCAAATAGGCATATAATAAGAATGAAAACTAATTTTGGTCAAAGATTGTTCACTTTTGAAGCTCCCAGAATGTACAATCAGATTGGAAATAAAATTAGAACATTAACTTACATTAAGGTTTTTAAAAGGGATATTTCAAGTTGGTTGTTGCAATTAGGAAGAGCAGATACAGAGAGTCAACTTTTTTATATAATGAGATAATTTTTGTGGCAACTTTTGTGTGTATTGCACATTGGTACTTATTTGTTTTTTTATCTCTTTTTTATATATTTTTTTATACACACATATATATATATATATTATTTTTAATTTTTTTTAATACTTTCACGTTTTATATTATGTATTACTCAAATGAGTTTTGGTTTTGTGAAATGTATTTGTTTGCCAATTTGCCCTAAAACAGGCTAGCCTAGTTGGGCAATACATTTAAAATGTGCGTAAAAATATGTTACAAATATGTTATTGTTGATTAACTGTATGTTTGCCTAATAAATAAATAAATAAATAAAAATAAGATCATTCGTTAGTATGCCTGCAATACTGATGTTACCGTCGTCCTCGGTCAGATTGATATTTGTACGCAAAAACCTATAATTATCTGATGGCGTGTACGGGAAACATTAATTTAATGAGAACTTTAGGATGTACTGATAAATAAAAATAAACTACATCTCAAGTGACTCGAGACTTTTATTCACGCCGTTATACTGCTGGATGACGGACGAGATGTTATTTTTTAAATTTTATCAATTCCCGAAACACGGGTCATGGTGGCGGGGTCTCTGCAGCAAGAAGGCTGACATGGTACACTATATATTTAACATACATAACTATTCATTTAAATCTCATTACATTACATTAAGAATGAAACGTAACAGAAATGAAACGAGCAATATCCAAAAATAAAATTATGAAAATCAAAACATTAAACACGGCTAAGTAAAAATGACCGACCACAAATCCAGGAATTGGAAGGTGAGTCGTGTCTCGTTTTTGATAGCCTAAAATAAACCTAATACGCATATGAAACCAATGAAGTAACTATTTTCATACTTTATCAAATCCCGGGGAAGGTAAAAACAGTGGGCGGGACACGCAGTAATAATAGTAGATGACTCCTGCACAAAGCCTCAGAAATGCCAACAGGAGCAATACCGAACAGAATACGACATAGATGTGTGGATAATGTCAAGACTGCAAGAGAAGTAGATCCAGCAGACTGGACAGCAACAGTGATGTCAATGAGTATAGACTGTAATCATCCACATTCGACTCCCATGAGCACATAAAAGAAAAAAGGGTCATATATCAGTCTTAATCATTCGCCGCCAGGATGCCATTTTTTTCATGCTAAACAGGCGACCGTGCAACGCAGCTCATTGCAAAAGCAACTAAGCCACGACGCACGGTCGCCAAGCGAAAAACATCTCTCATTGTCCTAAGAACCCCGAATAAAATACCCATATTAATTTGATAAAATTTTACAAGTACAGTACAATTAAACACAATACAATCATTATTATCAATACAAAAAATAAATCTAAATATATTTAAAGCAATAGAAAAAATAAAGAGACACAAACACAGAAGTCGGGGAACAACATCCAGGGAGCAACACGAACCTCCCTCACGGGAAACGATTCCTTATCCGAGCACCACTGCTGGCAGATATTCACCAGGAATAGCACGCTAAGGGGTCCAGCTGGCAAGCCACTCAGACACCTTTCGAAACACGTCTACCCAGCGTTTCCCACCTAGAGACCCACACTCTCACAAAATCCCTGAACAATTCCAGAAAATGAAATAAGTTTTGATTAACAAATTTAAATTATTATATTTAACTAACTTAACATGACGTTAGGTAGAGAGAATTGAGCGCCACATTCTTCTGTCCTGACAAACAACTCTTGAGGTTTCTAACAAGACTATCTTGCAGTATTTGGTTTACCTGGTCATGTCAAATGTACTCTATTTCTGATGCCGTCAACGCCTGCACCATATATCATTTTTACCATTCTCTCCCTATTCATCCAGTCTACGTGATCAAACCATCTGAGCGATCCTTTTTTAATCTTATTAACTATTACTTACATGTATTTCATTCATCCAAAATAAATATTTTAGTACTTTCATTATACAGGACACGTCGAATAGCTTTATTGTAAGTTACTCAGACTAATTATTAAAATAATTTTACAATGAGCTCCCGATGGGAATAACACAGATCGCGTTGACTGTATCGGATTAAATTACTATTTAGTTAACGCAGTCCGAATTGGAACAAGAAAGGAATAATGGTAGATGGATCTCAGTCCGTCATGAGTTGGCCTATCAGCCCTCCAAGGGATGACGTTGAGTTTTGAGACAACCTGTATACGAAATATGTTATGTCAAAAAAAACTATTCTGCATTTTATAAAATTCCCAGACATTTCATAAACCGCCATTCTTATGAGCATTGTCGATAACATAATTCGCATGCGTCACGTAAATGATATAAAATTCCCATGTGCACAACGTACATTGTGTCACATTATATTTTATCGGTGCCCTACACACGGAGTGCCTGCAATTTTTTCTTCGTGTATTATTAAATAAATATTTTTATTATTATTATTCACCATTACATTAACCTTCATATATAATATTATGTTAAAGAGGTTATCGTGAGACATGTCTGCGATCATGTCAGCGGGGAATTTATAATATTATATGATGTTTTGAAAAGCGGAGAAGAAAAACAATATTATAAATAAGTAGGTAGTAGAACTAATGTAACATTTTATACTGATACATATTATAAATATGAGTCGAAAATATTTAAGCTACATGTGCCTAATCTCAACCATATCGGAGATATAAGCATTTTAAAAAGTATGTGATTATTTCGATAAATTTTTTGTTACGTTATGATTTAGGGCCTGAAGCAAAGCTATAAAATAATATAGGATAAATTTCGCAAATATTTATTTTGAAGTATGTAGACTTAAGGAGCTACTTCAACTTGTCCGGATCAAAAAATTCGTCAATTTAACATATTTTCAAAGTATTACATCTGGAGAATATCTCCACAAAATTTCAGAACGATCCGAGCATTATTTTTTACGAAGATACGTGAGTATATAGGAAGTAAAGTAGGCGGCAACACCCTCCCCTCTGTCCCTTTTACCTGCATATTTGACTCATTGTATAAAATATAATATCGTTGGGACACGGTTATACATACATTCGCACTAGCGTGTTGGAAGATTTTGAAATAACTGTCTCAAATTTAAAAAAAAAAAAAATTTAGTACATAGATTCGAACTTGAAACTTTAAACGCGTTTTTCTCGTAAACGCGATTTTTCAAAAACGACCGATAATCTCAAAAACTATTTCACCGAACGGCTTCAAATTTTGAGAGCTTCTTGTACATATGGAGGGACTGCTGAATGATCGATGAATTTTTTTTTCCGACGGAGACTTGCTATTTTATTAAGGAAAAAACGAGAATTTTTAAAGAAAAATATAAGATTTTTCAGTAAAACCACCGTCATTTCATGTCAAAATTCTTTAATCATAATTCAATACAAGCTATTTCATACAAAAATAGTGTACTGCTACTTACAGACTAGATAAATTATCTTTTTTTTATGTAAATACCTGCCGGATGACAGAAAACCTAAAATAAAATATATTTGCGAATTTAACTCTAACAATGCTTAAATCACACCATCAACGTAAGTGGGTATATAAATAAAACAAATTTTATGACTATCTAAATTTTGCTTATTTTAGTTTTGCAAATATATTACAGTAAAACACGTTCTCAGATTTTAGCGGCCGTCCAGAATCGCTCGCTCGATATATATATATAAGATACAATTATAATTTGGACTTATCACTCGATCCAATTACGACATTTCAGCAATCTGGTTTCTTGATCAGATTCTCTCCGCGAGAACCCATATTTAGTGATCATATATTAAAATTGGCTTGTACGCAACTGTAAAAATGGAATGTTTAATCTTGATACTTAACGCGAATTTTTTCATCATTGCACTGCAAAGGAAGCGTAAAACATTCTAATAGCCCCGATTATTCTGTCCATAACACCTTCCTGAAGGAAGCAACTTCACGTGAAGTCCAGCTATATATAAAAATAGAGGCTATATACCGAAGGTCTCCCTTGTCGCGGTCCTTCTCACATTATGACACTCCCGCTACTCCGCTGATATTTCGGCAGGCTGAATTCTTCATCTGACTCTTTCCGTGAGAATTCATATTTGTATAGCCTCACTTTAAATGTACAGGCAGTGTTTATGTAAATGCCTTCGATAGCTGGTTCCCAAGTTTCCAATTCACAATAAGCACACATGTGATATATGAACTACACTAACCTTTTATTTTTGCTGTCTTTCTGGTCCGATGTTGTTGTTTTAGTTGGATTGTCTTTTTTAGATTTCGACCGACCGAAGCGCGCACTGGTTGTTTATTTGGACCACTGGACTGGCCGAAGCACGGTATGTCAAAAGAATAACGCCTGTCGGTTACCGTCTTCTTAGCTTTCCGAAAAGAGGGCGACAATACTCACACACACACACATATACATTATTATAAACCAAGAAACCCAGTGGTGCCAATCGAAGTAACGAGGCGCGTGAACAGGCAGTTCTCGATTTATGAACATTCGCTATAACAAACATCACAATTTTAAGATTTTTTCATTACTCGGTTGATTTTAAAGAGTTCGACTAATATTCTGAGGAATTGATACCTGATGAGTTAATATAAATATAGAAACAAATTTACAAAAAAGATGTTGTACAAGAAAAATCTGAAATTTCACATTCCAGAACATTTACGATGCAGAAAACGACTGCAGCTTTTAAGTTAATTTTTGAGGAATCGGCAATGTTTGAAAAACAAGACTCACATATGGAGAGAATGGCAAAAGTGAAAAGAGGCATTTATGATTCACTGGCATCTTATAATGAAAAAATAAACTAACTATGCTGTTTTACGTCAAGTCATTTTTTTAAAAGAGTGGACGAATTATCCGCAGCCATTCCATTAGAAGTTCAACCATCTACCTCGAGAGAGCAAAGTGACACGCATGTAAAAATAACGAAAACTGATGAAAATTTGGAAGAATAAAACTTGAATGTACAATATACGTTCATGTATAATACATAATTTTGTTTGTTTTTAATTAACTGTTCCGTACAGGAAACAAGAAATGTAGATAAGGGATGTAGGGGAAATGATGATGATGATGATGATGATGATGAAGTGGCGAGAGAATGATTTCCCGATCGCAGTGAACTTGCTTTTATTTCACTTTTGGACAATAGAAGTATTATTTCATTCATTAAACAATTCATCATTCATGGGTTCATGATGATGATACTGAAAAACGTGATATGCTGATTAGGCGAGTCTCAATAAACAAATATAATTTTGTACCATTCCTTTTAACATATATACAACTTTCAATTTTTTTTATAAATGTGCAGATTGAGGGGGTGAGAATTGGTGAATATATATATAAAGGGATCACTTAAGCCAGCCGAAGTAAAGTCGTAAGCCCTGTACCCATACTTCCATATATATTTGCCATTAAATATAATAAAAAATAGCTTTGTCTCTATGAGATATCTGATAATAATAACAGTGCTTTTGTAGGTAAAAATCCAGTAATTTTGTATCTTTGGGACATATTCAAATATTGCTATTTGATTAATATTTTCAAAAAGTTAATATTGATTCGACCGAATTTCTTCATTATTATTTCAACATAACTGTTATCTCAACTATTCGAGAATTAATATATAAATAAGATAATAAATAAAAATATTGTTATTTTTTTAACGTGTTTTAAACGGGAAATGATCTACAATAATAAAAATATAATCAAATACAAGAACAATATTACAATCAAATAACACATGTATTAGAAATAAATTGCCAGATTACAAATTACATTTTTTGCATGTGATGTTGTAGCAGGTACCTCTTCTCATCGTGATTCAACCTTGTCCTAACTACTTTGCTAGAGTTTCATCAGTGTTAAAGTAGCCAGTTTTTTTTTTTGTGCTGTTTATATGATGTCAATACTTACATAATACTTTTATATGTATTATAGATACTAGAAAATAATATACTGACATTAATCTAATATACTTCAAACACTATATTTTGTACATAATAATACTATATTAACATATAGGAATAATTGTAGGTATACCTATTGTAAACAATTAACAATTCGTGTCAAGTGTATTGTGTAATTTTGGAGCTAAGAATATGTAAAAATAGTGATAGAAAATGCTAAAGTACGCTCATATTTATATTATAAAAATGTGAAAAAATAAATGAAATGTTAAGTAAATACTTTCTTCGTTCACGCTACTGTTAATAACTTCCTCACTGTAGCCAAGATGACTTCTGAAACATCCGACAGCGAATGATGATCCAGAAATATGAACCATCGTAGTAAGGGCATGGAAATTTACCGAAAAATGGCATTACCGGTAAATTGCTAAAACTCAGAATTTAATACCGGTTTACTAAAAAACTCACCCCGCAGATTTAGGATACCACTACTTTAATAATTGTTAAAATTGCAGTGACGAAATGTTGAAAGAGACAAGGACGAGGACTTCTCGAAACTTTAGAGGACTCCAAAAAGTATTTGTCGGAAGACAGAATAGCCGCCAAGGTATGAATAATAATCAATAAAAAAACCGTAGGCTTGACTAGTGATTTTTGCGATGGTTAGTCTTGGATCCCCAACGCACGTGCGCGCATTGTATTATACCGAAGTAAATCCCAAGAAATTCTTGGTAAACGAACCATACAACAAAACTTTCAAGAGTGAAAATAATTTACCGAATTTACCGGCTCTTAGAAATGTATTTACCGGCAATTCGGTAATGGAATTTAGCCATATTTACCGGTATATCGGTTTACCGAAAATCGGCAATGCATCCCATGTCTGATCACAACCATGTCATTAACTTTG